>VWZP01010741.1:1498-84135 GCA_013396995.1 Dicaeum eximium
CCCAGGTTCCTGGTGTCAGTGTGCAGGAGGCGCTTAGCTCTAGCAGATGAGAGCAAGTTGCAGGTGGTGGCAGCTTGCCCCTGGGAGACATCTTCATCCCTGCGGAATTTTAGAAAGCGGCAGCCAAATGGGGGCCACACCAAGTTGCACCCGAACGTCGGCCCTTTTCCCTGAGAAACAAAACTCAGCATCCCACGTTCCTGGTGTCAGTGTGCAGGAGGCGCTTATCTCTAGCAGAGCATACCAAATTGAATATTTTGGCAGCTCCCCTCTGCGTAATAAATCACTTTTTGTTAGTCATGGAACCAACTTTCATTGTTATATCACAAGCGTCTTCATGGCCTATATTTTTGTGTTTGTTTAATTGGAATATCGTTTTCTTTACATCACTCATATTCACTTATGCATTTATAAAAGCCTTTCTTTTCTTTTGTAATCCGACCTATTTCTGGGGACATATCACCCAGATTTGGCCTTTACTTTGAGAGAATTTTCCCTTTTTGTTCTATACCCTTCACTTAGCTCATGTTTTAAAAGTCTTCCCAACATAGAGCTGTTCTCTGCGAGTCACAGAATGAATTGAATTGGAAAAAATCATTGCAATTATCAGGTCCAACAAACACCACATTGTCTATTAGGCCATGGCACTAAGTGCCACATCCAGTCATTCCTTAAACACCTGCAGGGATGGCGAATTTCTTCCTTTTATCAAATCAAAACATCTCCTGGCACAGCTGAAGACTGTGTCCTCTCGTCCTGTCACTGGTTGCCTGGGAGAATAGACTATTCACCACCGAGCTACACCCTCCTTCCAGGGAGCTTTAGAGACTGATAGGGTCACCTTTGAGCCTCCTCTTCTCCCGGCTGAACAGCCCCAGCTCCCTCAGCCACTCCTATTTTTATTTCACTTAAGAGGCTTCACTGAAGGCACGACTTGTTCATTACCATTGTAGCACTTTATAAACAAAACATCAATCAAAGAATTAACTACATAAACATCTTGTCAAATTTACTGTCACTATTTCCTTGTGATCTGATGATAACCACATAACTTATTATGTATACTCATCATTAGTCTTAACAGATTTAGCACATGTAATGATTTCTACATCCACTTCCCGGCACTACTGTTTCCCTGCTTCCTGATCACCAGTGACTTCGTGTTTTCTAGAGAGCCTCCTGCTTTCTCCAGAGAATTTTGTAACCTCTTATCTGATCCCACAGCTTCTCTACGTCCACCTAATTGAAGTGGTCACCTCTGGACAGGAAACAAAGTTGAATTGATGCCATATTCTTCTGAACATGGTAATTCTGAGTCATGTCATACATCTCATCATGCAGGGAAGATCCATCTCAGGCAGAATCGAAAAGAAGATTTCAAGTCAAAGAAAAGGAGTTGAAGTTGACATCTTTTTCTTTCCTTTATGGTGCAACAATTACAGCCCCTGATCTGGTTTAATAGTCATGTCATTAAAAGATTTACTACAGTCAAGACTCTGAATACGTAGAACTGCTTTTTGATTTAGAAAATGTAATGATTCATACTTATTTTTGTTTAAAAGACGTAACTCAGCACACTTAACAATCAGGGTGTCAGCAAACTCCTGATTTTAGTTCTACAACTGCTGCTCCAAAAATATCTTCCAAAAGCCTTTTGCCTCCAAGGTATGAGAAATATGTACACAGGAAACTTAGCCTAAGATTTAGATTTAGTTTCCAAAACTATGGGGTTTTGGATGCTTATACTGAGAGATAAATTTCTTGGTTAAGGTTAACTGAAGTTAAAAAACACTCCACTAAACCTTCACTGGTCTGGAGAAAAGGATATTTGGTAGATTTTAGAGAGACGTATAAAAACAGAATTTCTGAGGGTGAGCATGCTAGGCAGTGCATGTCCTTCACATTTTATAGGAAGCAAAGTATTCCCAAAAAAGAGACCAATATTTTCCACAAGTTGATGGAATCTATAAGTTTACCATGAAGGTTTATTTTGTACCTTTTGCAGAATGAAAGTAAGTTTGATTAAACCAAAGAAGTATACATACATAAAATTTTCATGTAACTAAACCAAAAAATTGCTCAAAACTTTAGGGTATTACTACAGTATAAAAGCCATATTTCTCAAAACATGTAGCCTATATTTGCTAACAGATTTACATAATGCTTCAAACCCTAAGGATTCTTGCTTAGTATAAAGAACAAGGGCAGTCTGCTAACAAAGCTAGTGATGTTTGTTTGTCTAGCATGAAATGGTTTTACATTCATAAAATGGTGTTACACTCACCTACTGCTTTGCACTCACCCATGGCTCAAAACAGGAACACAGCAGCAAGCCTCAGCTGAATAAAATGACCTGTGATAATTTCACTGGGCTATGGAGAACTGCTGAAATGTGATAAACCTGTGAAAAGTGAAGAGACAATGGGTTATGGAGCACTGGTTTCTCCCATAGTAAAGTGTCTGCCACATTTTGATCTTAAAATAGTGGCACTATTCCAGAGGGACATCTCACAACAGAATTGGCACCTTACTCACCCTGTGGTCAGAAATTATACTTAGCTAGCTGACAGATGTCCCCCCTTATCAGAGGGGCTCCTGCAGTAGTTTACATCCCAGTGTCAGTGCCATGTTCTTGTCCCCCAGTGCCAAAATTCCATCCAGTCTCACATTAAAACACTGCTAATAAATCAAGGATAGGATCACTATAAGTTTAATGTATCTACACATGTATTAACCAGCTAGAAATTATTTAAATTGATTATTTTTTGCAGCCATATTTGATTGTGTGAAAACTATTTCACTTTGACTTGCCCACTTCAATACTCCATCAAACAGTCTTCCAAAATGTACTGACAGATATTTCCTTTACTTAACCAGTTGCTCATTTTCACATTTCCTATCCCGGCTAAAAATTTAAAATACTTTATTCTGCTTCTTCATTATGCCCTAGCAATGCAATGAAAAGAAATAGTGTGATATTGAAGAGATGTAATATAATCAACATCCAAAGTTTTGCTAAAATCAAGAACTCAGCACAGGACTGAATACATCTTCAGTGTATCACACAGAACTAACCAAGAGCTCTTGATTTTCCAGGGAAGCACAGATTTTATGGGAAGTTTACTGTATTAGACTAGAATATTTTTAAAAAATCAAACCCCTTATTTTATTTCAGGTTGGCTTTTACAGAAATTAGTGTAATTAATTTTCCTGCGCTGTCTGATGTGGTACTGAAAACTCTATGTCTCTGAAGTTTCTTCTGCAGGCCTGCTAAGGTTTTTCTTCCCTAGGGAAAGCTGTCACTTTCCCAGCAAAGATTCTATAAACATATCTCTGAGCTGTGTTCCTTCTCAAGGCCACAGGGGTTATTTTTCTGTTTTGTTCCCACAACTTGGGAGATATGGGTTCTCTCACTCAACCAGTGGTAATAGGGAGCTAGTCTGGGTTACCAACCAATCAATTTAGTATTAAAAAGAGTGTTCCACTTGTATAGTTAAGACTAAGCTAAAACTAAACAAAGAATAAGCTAAGCTAAGCTATGAGCTTTCTGAAATAAGTAATAAGCTTCAGCCTTCTGATGTATGGAGCTAATAAAGCCTTCTGATTAAAAAACCTTCTGAGATGGAGTCTATGTCTGTGTCTGTGGACAACAACTACCACAGTCTGACATGATTTAATTTCTGGCAGTTACCAAACCAGAAATTACCTTTCCCTCTGACCCAGAGGGAATATACTGACTGCCATTCTCATCCAGGGATGACATCACAAGCATTTCTCTGCCTGGACTGTTTCATGTGTGGGAGTCACAGAAAAGAAGATGATTATTTAGAAAATTATTTGGTAAGGGAAGAATAGCTATAAGATTTCTTTTTTTCTGAAAGAATGCTTGTCCCTTTGGCCATCCCGCCAAGGCACTGAAAATGGGAAAATCTGGCTGAGTAGAGAAGTTTAAAAGTGCCTTTCAGTAATTCAAGTCATGCGTATTTTACAAACTTTTAAGTCTGAAAATATCTTGGTGACACTGAAAATACTTCTACAATGGTAAATTCCTGATTTTTTGGAACTTGGATTCCCAGGAAATAGCCTTGAAATGAGGATTTCATATCAGCCAAGCTCTGCATGTAAATACCGGACTTCTTGTACAGGGGTAAATCCTAAATCCTGCTTAGCTCTCATAATAGTCCCCTTCAATCTGAGACATTTCTGTAGTATGCATCAGGTGAGTGTAATTATTACTCTCCTAGAAGTTCTTCTGTTAATGTTTTCTGCTTATACTTTAAGGTAAAGAACATTTCCTTACTCAGGCCACTACTCAATTATACAACTGCAGTTTTCTGGAGCTGTGTTGTCCCTATTGGTCTACAAATCAAAGAAGACTTTTAAAGACATTTATCAACTTTATCCTGATTCTGCAAACATCAGTCCATGGGGAACCAGGTGGATACAAAACATCCGCCTGGTAGAGAAGTCTTTCCCTCTTAAATTCATCTTTCCCAGGCTGGAAAGCATCATGGAGAAAACAAAAACCAAGCCACGCCACAGAGCAAAAGCAGCTGAGCATCTTGAATTTCTTTGGATCTGCTGTTCACAGTAATGATTTAAACCCAAGAAATTCATGATTCTACTGATGCCTAACAGTTCTGCAAAGTACACTCTTTGGTTTAACCTCAAAGGGACAATGAATTCCTCACTCCAGCTCAGCAAAAACTTCTTATGTGATCAAAAGGTACAGAACCCATCAAATTATTTGTGGTCCCATTTTCCTCCCCACGATATAAATCTGGCCACATCAAGACAACCACACCCCTGTTGTGCTGATGACCCTGCTACTACTGAGCTGTCACTTGTGTACCACTAAGTCAAACCTGTCAAACTGTTCTATGACAGCTATGCAGAGACCAGATGACTTCACCAGTGGCCCCTGGGCTCTAACAAGCAGAAAATAACATTGATCTTAATCAGATCAGACACCAGCTTCTCTCAACTCTGTCTCAAAGTCTATTTGATTTCATGCTTCATTATAAAATCAATTAATTATTTCATTGCCTAGTCATTTTATGTGATTCTTATGGAATATATTGTGTTGATATTCAAAAGACAGCAGGCACTCAGGATATTTTGTGTTAGCCACACACAGTAATAATGGAAAACAGCATTATTTTTAAGAGATGCAGCACATGTGAACCAATGCCATAAATGACTTCACCAGACCATCCAAAGCAGTGTGATCAACTGTACTGGCCAGAGGGCCTTTCCTGGGTGCCTAAAAGCCCTGCTTTCACAGGGCCTTCACAACCTGTGACAAGGAGACAAGTGCCAGCCACAAGTCCATCCTCAGCATCACCTTTTGCCAGTGCACAAGCACTTCCCAGCACAGGAGCTCAGTCTCCTCAGAGCTGAAAGCAGAAGCATTTTCAGTGCAGTGAGGTATTCTGGAAACTAAAACTAAGCAGTTCAATTGCCCATGCTCTGAGGCATAGAGGTCTAACACAGCTGGATTACTTATTCAGCACTCTTTGATCTCTTAGCTCAATCAATGCTTATCTCTAGAAATAAGTTAAAAAATTTCTTCTGGTAAATCTATTTACAACACCGCCTCCATGAACTTTCATCAGGCTGAATATATACAGCACTCATAAGCTGAGAATCACATTTCCTCATGTGTATTATCCATAATAATGTGAAACTTCGTTTCCAGGCTCATGCCCTCCCTAATTTGGAATCAAGAGTGACTCAGGACTCACTAGATAACTCTCCCATCCTGTGACTGGGAAGAGAGTCACCAATTTCAAACTTGATATTTGAGAAAAGGCCACTTTCAGGACTGTGCCCCAATAGGGAAGAGGAGGAAAAAAAAGTTATGAGTAATAATGCCAGTGATTTTAACATCGATGAACTGTGTTCTCTATTCAGTTTATGAAAAATTAACATCACCATTCGACGCTGCAAGGATAAGGTAGGAATAAGTGGGTTTAAATCCAACTTAATAATGAAGAATCTGTATTGTTTCCACATTTCTGTTGTGTAGTATTCGAAAGTCTTATGCTGAGTTCTGAGAGCTCATAACAAGTGCTACAGAAAAGGAGATTGTACAACACCTTCCTGGAATAAGTCCTACATTTGCATAATTTACTTAGGTATTCCAACTTTGCCCAGAGAACAGCGCAAGTCCACAAACAGTTTAAGATTGTTGCTTCCAGTGAGTGTACCTTCACCAGCTGCAGTCACAGCCCTGGGCAACCCAGTATAAGAAAGATATGGACTTACTGGAGTGGGACCAGCCCAAGGTCACAAAGACATCTAGGGGACTGGAATATCTGTCATATGTGGAGAGGATAAAAGAGCTGGGACTGGTCAGCCTGGAGAAGAAACAGTGGATATACAGCAAAGCACATGAAATTCCATCTTCCCTATTCCATCAAGGATACACCATTTAAACTGTGAAGGTGGTAAAACACAGAAACAGGTTGTGAGCTATTAAAAACCCAACTGGACATAGCCCTGAGCTGCCCCTGCTTAAGCAGAGTGCCTTGACTAGTAGATCTCAAGAGATCCCTTCCAACCTAAACTACTCTACCATCAACACCATAATCTGCAGCAGCAATACCATAAAGTCATTTTATTACTGCTATGTTCCTGCACAAGTAACATCATTTTTGGATGGTCTGTAGTTTTCATTGAGCTACAAGTAACTCCAAATGGTTCCAATCAATTACCCTCTAGTTGGGGATAACATGAGAAAATGAGGTCAAAGAGAGCTTCAGCAATGGAACAAACTTGTCATCTGCTGTAGTGGTCAGCTAAAGTGTTTGCAACCAAAGTCATACAAAGGGCAAAGCCTCTTTCCAGTAACTTGCTGTGCTAAAAGGGATAATCCTTGCACTGCCTGTGATTGCTTTCAGTTCAGTTCTCTGCTTAGAAGTATCTATCCAAAATAAATCTTGTGAGAAAGTATAAACTGCGCTACACTTTGAGAACGTGTACTAAAATATTACCTTTATTTTTCCCCCTAAGAATGCAAATAAATGCATTCCTGAGCCACTGAATAACTAAATCAACAAATGAATTTCTGAAGGTGACAAAATTTTACCTTGCTTTCAAACACTAATATGCACATACAGCTACTTCCAGGCAAACTCTTATTGTACTTTTACTCCAGAGCACTCTGCTGTGTCTCAAGTAGGATCCTTAAAGGCCTTTTTATCAGAAGGTAACTGATCCATCTCAGGTTGGAAAGGGAAATGTCACTTTTCAGCTTCTATTGAGGGTAGAAACCTCTACCGACAACTCAGAAAAGAGGGATCCTTACCTCATTAGCTGGATTTCATAATCTGTGGACTCTTCTCATTTCCTTTGTCATCAGAATAATTCTTGATTATGGTAAGAGATCAGCAGTACAAGCTGTAGGCAGACAACAGAGCTCCTCTTGCTTTTATAGCAACTTTCTGAAATGAATTTATATCTTTAATTTCAGCTATTTCCTCTACTTCAGCTACCAACTCATGACCTTTCCAAAATTTGCAAAGTATGATACATCAAGAACACAAAGTTACTTTCATTTCTTTAATATTGTGGTAAAAAAGGCGGAATTCTCCAGTGATTTCTTTAGAAACTCTCCAGCTATTTCTTTAGAGAAAAAACCAGCAGTGTATTACTGGAAGCCTGTACACAAGCAGAGTTTAAAAAGTGAAAGGGACTTAGTAAGGTTAGTGAAATCTTAGCACAAGTAGAAATTTCAAAACAGACAGTACTCAGCAGGAAGTATTTCAGTATGGAGGAGACATGCACAGTGTGGTGAACACATTCTGTAATGTTTTCTGCACGTATTTTGCAATGATAGAGAGTGCTCACCACTTGAGGATACCCTACACTTTTCACACAGGGCACAGAAGGAAAGTATTACAGCATCCTCTCCTGTTGGCAAACACAGCAATGCGGAGAACAGGATAAGGGGAAAATGCCATCTGGAAAGAGACAGCAGTACCTGAGCTCTGGGCCTCTCAGGCACACACCAAGCCTACAACCCTCCCTGCACACAGGCCAGGGTCATCTCTCAAATGCCTCAGCTTTCCCTTAGCCACAACTGGAGATGGTGACTCTGCAACTCCAAGCACTCCTTCCAGGAGGGATCTGTCTGAGCTGCTGCCGTTGCTGCATGAGGGAAAGAAGCAGCCCTTGCTATCTGTAGATGAGGAGGGAGAGTGACAGGGGTGTGAGACAAGGTTGGCTTGGGTAACTTCTAACAAATTCAGGAGATTACCTGGATGAGCAAAAACTCCCTGATCACTCATTCAGACAGGTCACGAGATTGGTAAAAACTCAAGAAAGCTGCCTGCAGGCAACCTGTCAGACTGACAGTGTAATGTTTGGGGTTGGACCAATACCTCTGCTTTATCACTGGGTACAAAACCAGGCTGATGCAGACCTACATCTGACATTCAACCCCACCCCAACAACCCAGCCAGCTCCTCCAGGCTGCTCCTCTCTTCCTGTGCTCTCTGAATCAGTGGAAACAAAAGGGAGCATTTTGTGGACAAGTGAATCGTTTTACGATGAGTCCCAGAAAAGCTCAACAACGGAACAGAAAACCTATGGATACATTATCTTGTCTCGCTTTCTTGTCTCAGCTTATCTCTTATCAGTTTCCCATTGCACCCCTGCAGAAGTGCAGTGATTATTTAACACAGAGAGACTGGGGGAGCTCGCTATTGCTCATGGGCTGCTGTACACTCACAATTTTGATGCTTGGCATAAAATAGCATGGCAAATGATGTGCCAGCAGTAAAACATCACTACATAGGTCACAACATCTCAACAATTTGCAGGTAAGAAATAGTCTTAGTTATAGAAACAGTAAAATAAAAAACCATCATGGAGAAAAGGACAACTTACACAGGTACCTAAAACTCTTGGAAAAAGTTAATATACGTTTCCTCAGAAAAACACTTACTGATAAAGATGATGTTGCAAAAGCCTTAAGATTACAGCAAGTATTTTGGATAAACATCAAAAAACTTGTAGTCCAAGCAACTTATGTTTTCCTACAATTTTATGGGGATAGACCGAATAGTCCAAAATATGTTCAAAATAATTATTTTACTTTAGCATCCAAAGATTTTTTCCTTTCTGCATTGGGCAGTGACAACAATATCAAAGCCTACAATAGGACAAAGCTTGGTCTTTTAACTCAGTGCACTTCCAATTTTTGCTCTCTTTTTCATTCTGCTAGCAAAGCACTTGCACCCAAACACAGAAACCTTTCTGTTGAAATGCAATTGTACTTCTCGCATCCTCTAAGTCATTCAATGCTACTACAGCAAACAGGAAGAGGGAACTGCTCTGCAAATACCACTGCAGTTTATCACTAAGAATTTCTGTATTTTGGAATCAAGAACAACAAAAAGTTCTATAAATTTAATGACAAAATCTGTGTAGATTCTTTACAGTGTCACAGTCAGCATTTGCTGGATGAAGTCAGTTATATGGAAGCATCTGTCAAAAGCTGGAGGCTCTCTACTAATTTTAATTCCTGAAAGCCTGCAGGAAAGGACAAGAGCAAATAATTGATGGAACAGTGGCTGTTTGAAAGTCTTAATATCTCTCAGAGACTGTTATGCCATCTGTATCTCCTGAAAAGAACATTGGAAAGAGAAGGGTGGGCAGAAATAAATGTTTTCACAATATCATGATTGACAGAGTACCAAGAACTCAAAACCAGAAACCTCTTAGGAACAACTCACCAGACAGGAATTTTGACCATTTCAGGCTTCCCTAGATGAGGCCATAAAAGTACTGATATTGAGCTTGAAATTCTCATCTCTGGAAAACTGGAGGCATTTCACATTATTTTCTCTTATGTTGAGAAGAAGGAAATCCAGGAATCCCAACAGAATAAGTTCTGGTCTTCATATGAAATAAATCTCAAATCACCAAAGTTGATGAATAATTTTGCACTGGTAGAAAACAGAAATTCAGCTGGTTTTATATTAGTTCATTTTACCCTGAATAGAGACTTCCTTCAGCTATGACACTTTGCTCAGTGCCATCTCTGCCACTTTGGAAACTGTACCATTATGAGTAAATGCCTCTGGTTGCTTGTTGATGATGGACACATCTTGTCTGCCCCATGTATAAGGCACTTAATAACACCTCCAAATATCTCCCCAAAGCTAAAATGAGCACATTATTGGAAAAGACAGTATTTTTTCCATTTTGTCTCTACAGAAGCAATGTCAAGAGACAGTGCAGTTTTGCTCTGCTCTTTCGTATTGACCACCATGTCTGGTTATCAGAGTTGGAACATGGAGCACAACTGCTGCTGAGAACTGCATTTTGATCCAGATCACCCTTCCAGAACATGCTGCCATGGCTATTTTAGGCACTCTGGCACCTGAGAAAAAGGCAAAGGGCAAACACCCCTCTGTTGTCTGGTGCTGCAAGAGGAGAGTCTGAAGCCAAAGGCAACCCCTGTTGCTCTCCCTGAAGAACTACTCCCAACTGATTCTCATTCTAATCGTGCTTGGTTGTTGTTAATTTTTAATGAATTCTGCAGTTTACATCTGTCTAACATCATCCAAATACTAGCTCCCATCCCCTTCTGCTGCACTTTTAACCACTAAACAAGACACCCCTTTGTTCTCTGGGCCTGCAACTACTGTAGAGAAGCACAAGACAGAGATAAATATTTTAAACTAGCTTTAAAAATTAGGTCTTTGCCCCTAGCTCTATGCTTCTTTGCTTTCTATGGGCAAACTAAGATTGCAGCTGCCTACCACACAGAGTTATCTGGGGATTGCACCCTCAGCTCCAAGCCACTGGAAGCAAGCACCCTAAAAGACATGCCTGCAGGTCAGAACACAGCATCCCCCCAGAAAAGGATGTGAAGGAAAGGCTGAGGCCAAGGAGTGCACTGCCAGTTCAAGGATTGCACCATGGGCAGGGCAGCACACGTCAGCTGAAGTCCCTGAGAGGCCCAGCTAGACACAAGTGTCACCTCGTGCTGCATGTGGCTCACACACAGCAGTCACATCACCTGGCAACGCAGGGGTGGAGCTGCACCTGTGTAAGAGCTTCACAAACCACCAGAGACATGAAAGGAGCAAAGAACAGAGGAGACTAAACCGCTCTTACCTACCCACTTCACATTTTCCAGATAAAGAGCACCTAAGTAATTTCCGCTTAAGTGCCTCAGACTATTGTTTGATTCAGGGAGGAGGAAGAACAGCTAGAAATCCAAATGTGAGATTATTTTTATTTTGAGAAGCAGAATGCACTGAGTGCCTTTCTCCTTAAGCACAAAAGAACACATAAATCATTTTCTTGCTCATAAATTCAAGAAAATTTTCTATTCTGTTCATCTGGTACTGACTTCCACCTTCCAGCTTCCCTGGTTTTTGAGTTCAAATTTGTTTCTGGTGCACAAAGATTTACCCCTTCTTCCTCTCATCTCTGCAATAAGTTCCAAGAGCTACCTCAATCCATTGGTGTTAGTTCTCCCTGAAAATTTCTCCTTAATCAAAAGAATCCAGTGTTTTAGCTAGACAAGTTAATTTGTCATCTGGTATTTTCAAGAGGTTCTTTTAATATATATTATACTTCCTCTAACCTCCTTCACCATACCAATACACTGGCAAGGCAGTGAGTTTCAGAGGTGGGCTGGCTGTGGAACTGGCTATGTTCTGTTATCTGGAGAAAAAATATAAGCATTCCCTTAGTGAATTTATGTTGGATTTACCAGCACTGGTTTCCATTGTGATTAGAGCAGTTGGTGCTAGATAGTCACTGCTGGAGACATGGGGCAACAGAATCAGGGCATTGGTCCAACAGCATTAAACACTGATCCTTTTGTCCCACTCACTTTGACAGACCAGCCTCACATAATTCTGGGAACAGAAGACGTCTCCTACAGCAATAACTCAGAAAAGAAAAAAAAAAAACCAAAACCCCCCAAAGATTCCTCCCGAAAGAACTAAAAGGAGAAAAAACCATGAACAAAACCAAACAAACCAACCAAAAACACCCAAACCCATCCAAGTTTTTAAATCACATTCTTCTTAATCCACTTTTGTTTTCTTGAAAGCAATCATGATATCTAATGATTCATTTTGTGGAATCACAAAGGATGGCATGAAAAGACTGGGTTTTTTTAAGAAGTCTCAAATTTCAACATGTTGAAGTGAATAACTTCTCCTCCTTCATCCCTCCAAGTGCATATCTATAAACAGGTGCTGTGCCTGCTCAGGGCTCCCTGGGGGCTTCTGAGTGGGACCACCCAATACTTGTACATGAGATGAAGGGGCTTCACATATTTTAGAAGGCTTCCCTTTAAAAGCTTTTATTTTCCTGTTAAGTAACACTTTTGTCTAACGTTATCCCTGCTGAAATGGATGTGGATGGAATCAGGCAGACAGCACATCTTACATTACATTATGAGTCTTAACATTTCACTAATTGCACTGACCTACTTCTGTGAATCACAGATTATTCTCCTGCTCATAAAGCACGTCTGATTCCTTTACATAGCTGTTCATGCAACATGATACAATTGCAATGGCCCACAAGGGAGTGAAACCTTGTGATTTATCTATCCAAGCAAGCAGACAGCATTCCCATCTTTCATCAATACTTTGACCACATGAACAAAACCAAGAACAAAGCTCCCTTATCTTCTGCAACGTGTGCAGCTATTTATTTCTTAACTTTTCCTTCCCTTTTTATCAGAGATAACAAAACGTTAATTGAAATTAGAAGAGCAGCTGATCGGCTCTGACTAGGCCACGTGGTTTCCCATTTCCATGACAAGTTTCTGCAGGATGTAATGGGAAACAAAGCTTCAGTATAGAGACCTCAAATGGGTAGGGGTCAGCCATCAGCTGACATACCAAGAACCTCCATTCAGGGTCTCTGTGCTGAACTGCATCTTCTGAATAGATGTGTCCTCTGGCCATTCATCAAGAATTATTACTTAATTGTCATGTATGCATGTAACTCCCTTTGAGCTGGGAAGAGTGTCATTGCTCCTCTGCTAAGGCAGAAAAGCTACTAGGATAAATGCATTCTATAGAGTTACTGGCTTTTTAAACCTTGACCAGTTTCTCATAAATAGAAGTGCTAAGATAAAGCAAATAGTCTGCCAACTAGCTCGGGACTGAGCATTACTTACATGAGATGATGAGGCAAATGCAGTAGAAAAGGCAATTCCAAATGCCCCAGCTAAAGAAGCCATTATGATCCTGCCCTAATGCCCAATGGCAAAACCAGCTCCAGGGATTAGAGCCTACAAGTCCTTATGCCAGCTTCACTGGACTTTGGATCAGGGTCTTCCATATAAAAAACCACCTGTAGCTGTGAACCTTCTAGTTAGGAATAAGGCCAAGAGACCACTTCTGAACATGAAGTGTGTCTAACAGACAGCTCCTTAGGACTCTCCATGTAGTAACTTGGAGATGAATCTTTCAGCTGATGTTTTGTACTGTACACACAAAAGCTCCCTGCTGCCAGCAGCAGAGGGAAAAAAGTTATCAGCTAAACTTAAAACCCAAAAATTGCAGGCTTGTCTTTAGTTGATTGCTTCTCTAAGCTGCTCTGCTTCAAAAGTAAATCTCATTATTGCTCATGTAATGATCTCATTGACCATTAAGCATGGCCTTTTACTAGAGCTACAATAACACTGGAAGGATATTTGATTAAGAATGGATCGCTTCTTTTAAATGCATTTGTGACTGTTCTGTATATTTTTAACAAAATATCATAAAAATGTAATGGAATAGGCATAAGCAGAGCAAGCTGCACATGCAGAAACATGCTTCTATTGACAGAGATGGTGTTTTCAAAAACTCTTTTTTTTATATTTCAAATTAGAACAGAAAGGCAACAGAAATATTTTATGTGTGTCAACTTTTCAAAAAATAAATACCTAGTATTTTCCCCCCAGCATTTCTTTGGTCAAAAGTGTTTTCAAACTTAAGCTGCAGAAGTCCAACATTAGGTCTTTCTGAGGTGTACTTTTCTGGCTGAATTTACTGCTTGCTAAAAGAGAAGGCAAATTGCTGAGCTCTATTACATATAAAGATAAAAGACCAAGTGCCTTTGCTGCATTTGCAGGTCTAGCATTTTGCAGGCCTAATATCCCTCCTTAAGTGGTTTAAAAATGATGAAACTTGTAATTATTCACTTCCTGTATCTTATACTAAATGTTAATTTGCTCAAGTCTCTAGCAGCAGCAGAATACTGTAATTAAAAAAAAAAAAACCCAAACAAAAAAAAACCAAAGCAGAGGTAGGTGAGGAAATTACTAAGGAAGCAAAAATGATGACTATATATAAGTTTTCAGTGAAACTTCTGACTTGAGTGGATTTATTCTCTTGAACAAACAAGTAGGTGCACTAACCGCAGGTTACTAGTCTTGATAAGATGGCCATGTTTTGTGAAGTGCAAAAGTCAACTCACCATAAAAAAGAATTGGAATTTCCTTCCCAACAGGGAAAAAGCTGCACTGTGGCAATGTGCTTACTCCCATTTCAGTTTTGGCGATTTGGCCTCTTACTGTTCCCAGAGCAAGATGTCAGGAGTCGTGGCTGTTTCTCCTGGCACATGCAGTAAGCAAACTATCCCACCACAGAGACCTGCAACAGAACACGGGCAACTTCAGGAGATGCTATATTTTGTCTCAAACCTTCTGCTTAACCATCAGTTCCCAGGCACAAGTTGGAGCAGCAGAAGAGGTGGGGAAGTTCTGGCCACAAGTCAGTAAGGCAGAGTGATCCCTCACCACTTTGGAGTCACAGGGCAGGAGATCTGCCTGGAGTGTACTGATCCCCTAATAGCCTGTGAATGCCCTGAAAGGGACATCTGCTGAACTAAATCTTGGATTTAAATTTAATCCATGTGAGCTCCTCTGCATTTATGTAGGGCTTTCAAACCACAAGGAGAGCCCCCACGCTGACCAAGAAAGGAAATGTGTCATTGACTTAATGTCCTCACTTCCCTGTATAAAACACACAGACAACATCCTTTCACTGACTTGGTGACCACACAATTGCCAGATACACACCCACAGAGCTGTCCCTGGGGCTCAGCTGACCATGAGAAACCTTTATGTTGCTCCATGACCAAAAGACAAATGGGCAAGAGGTCAGGTGCTGAGTCCTGACACACCTGACTGCAGTTCCTGCCCCTGCTGCCCTTCCCAGGAAAGGTGCTGGACATGAATGGTTGTCTCCACAACCAAGGGTTTATACATGCTTCATTTAATGCATCATGATCTTGACTGGTTTGCTCTCCCATCTCTGAAGTTTCCACAAGTTGGACAGAGGGGAAAGATACACAGTCCCAGCCTGCTTCATCGAGCAGTTCAGCCAATTTTTTATGCATTCATCAGCAGTTTCAGGCCAAAAGGGCAGCAGAAAGGGAGAGCTTAATCAGTAAGAAATCATCAGCAAATGAAACCAAGATCAGATCAGTGCATTACTAACTTCATTATTTTGAAATCATATACAAAAACCACTTCCCATTTTAGAAAGCAGACGTATTTATTTGATAATTCACAGGCATTGAGCCAAATCTGACAGAAAGGAAGAACAACTTTTTCTTTAGGAGAGCCTACTTCCTGATTGTGTAAAGAGCTGTACTCAGCTTGAGTAACAGGTGCTCCTGAGCACAGCCCCTGTAAGTCCCACTGTCTGCACACCTACACTCCTACCAGACTCTAAGGTATTCAGAGCAGCAGTGAGGGGAGGGAATAATGCCTATCCATGATGTATGGCCTGAGTGCAACTTCCACTGGACAGGGACTGAGATACCCATTCACAACAGGAAGTGAAAAATTTGGTCCCAGCACACTCCTGTCACAGGTTGGAAATGTTTTCTCCCTGATCTACATTAAAGATTTCCTACAGCAAAGGGAAAAGGGGGTTTTGGTACCTTGTCATTCACTGAAGGTATAATTGTAGCACAAAGGAGTACTTTGTTTCATACCACCTCAGTGAAAGTTTTTACTCATTAAATGGCTCACAGAGAAAGCAAAGGTTAAATTACCAGTGTGCTTACTAATGCTTTACCATGTATTTTTACTGATAACCTTGCCAGGGTAGAAATAAACTGCTTGTTGAAAGTAGTTCCTGAAGAATACCTTCCGCTTCCCTTTGAGAAGGCTGAGAACCAGATCCCACAACATGCTGCTGTGTTCCACTCTCTGCTCCAAATTAAATGAAATAAAAGTTCCTAGTTGCTCGAAACTTGCAAACATTTATAAAATAAGTTTGTTTCAAATTCCCTTTGCTTTAGAACCATAAACATCCCTTCAGTTTTCTGCTAGTGAAATGAAGAAAATGCCTCAAACTGATTCTTTGCAACTGAAGGAACAGTTTTACCCCATATAGGCTGCTTTATCAAAAGTCAACAACTAAAAACTGATGCTCTATGGTATTAGAGCACTTTAAACTTTACTTGTTGGGATGAACTCAAAACCACCACCTCCAAGGAGATATTCTAGAAAAAAGGAATATTAAGGTATATATCTGCAGCCAAAGCAAATATAAAAGCATGGAAGTGCCACCACCAAGGTAAGCCTCAGCAATCTGGCTTATCACTCAGTCTACATCAGTCCCAATTAGAAGACACTTGGGGTTCTTTTGGTAAATTTTTTCTTAGCTGTAAAGGCTTTTGGTTTGTGAAAACTCAGCCGTTGACATCAGGGAAAACATGTATTACACGAAAATGAGTTGACCTGCAGTAAATGATTATGAATATGATCTATCACCTCATGCCAGGAGAGAGTGCTTTGGTTAGCACCACTCCCTGCACCTGCAGGGAACACACAGAGCTGTTTATTGATACAAAGCAAAGAAAGCCTCAGAGCAGATTTGTGTGGTACTCATTGCACTACAGCATCAGAAAACTTAGCTCTAATTTTGCTGCATTCTGTTCCCATGCTCAGAGGAGAGCAAAGCAGAGCAATATTGAATGGACTTTGCTAAGGCCAAAGTACAATGAAAAGTAGAAAGAAAAAAGCAAACAGAAAAGAATAACGTCCGCTACAGGCGAGAAGTTGCAACATGGCAGCTGTAACTACTCAGGGACACAGTTTGCACAAATCTTAGCAAAAAAACCCACCCACCAAAACCAAGCAAAACCCCAAAACCACCAACTTAAATCACACTTGGTTCTTTATGTAAAAGGCTTAGGAGCTGGGTTTTTTTTGTTGGTTTTTTTGGGTTTTTTGTTTTTGTTTTTGTTTTTTTTTTTGGTGCTGGTGGTGGAGGGTTTTGGGGTTTTTGTTGGTTTTATGTCTGACTCTCAACTTGCAGCTGTTTGAGGCATTGCTTTATAACTAGATCAAATAGTGTGGGCTTCACATTAGTTAGAAATAACCTACAAAAGACATTACTTGGCTCATTCCACACATTTTACATTTAGAATAAAACACCCATCATCTGACTCAACTTCTCAGCACCTGCCTTTATGATTATTCTATAGATCCACATGGCACTTTATCACTTTAAATTTGCTTTGAACGCAAGCCAAGAAATTCCAGCACTCAGAATGCTCTGCTAGCCCCAAGTCAGCAAACTCGCTCGTTATCAGGAGCGATGCAGATACCGTGTGTGTGTGTGTGAGAGAGAGACGGGGGAGGAGGAGGAGAGTCATGCAGGCGGTCACGGGGAGGGAGCGGTTCGCATATTAACAACCCGTGCCCGAGCTCCACAGCCTTTTCGGGGTCGGCACTCGGAGGGAAGGGACACCTCCGTGCACCGAGGAGGGACCGCGTGTCACCGCACCGGAGTGAGTTCTGTTTCGCCTTTGCTAGCGCTGCAGCCTGGCTCCTCTCTTTCCCCTCGCTTCTCCCGATCCTACTCTGCCCTCCCTAGGCTACCGCTGCAGCGGCTGTGCGGGAAGTCAGTCGGTCGAATTATGCTACGTGTCGAGCGAGTCCTGAGAGGGTTTAATTTTTAGAGGTTTGTTCGGTTTATTCAGCCTGACGCTGTGAGTGGTGCTGGCGGCAGAGAGGAGCTCCGTGCGGTGGCTGCGAGCCAAACTCAAGCACCCATCTCTGCGCCTTCTTTGCCACTTACAGGCATCCTTAAACTGTGCCTGCTGCACTTAGGACATCTGTACAATCACATGCGCGGCTAAAACCAGACTTTACTCAAAATTGCGAGCTGCTTTTCCAGCGGCAAACAGGCAGATCACTGCCCTGTTACAGAACCAAGCCCCTGCTCCTCATCAGCGCCTTGTGCAGTCAGTGCTGAGCTACTTAGATAATCAGGCTACGTGTCAGGGCACTTGCCAAAGAGAAGACAGCCTCATCAGCGAAGGAATCAGAGTCAGGAGGCTCTGGGCATTCTGCAGGGAGTTTTCAGTAAGTGAAAACCCATTTCAACCAATATTCCATTAGATGCAAAGGTTGACTAAAATGCCTTCCCTTACATAACCGAGATAAATCTAGGCTAATGTCAGAGAAATTAGATGGATTTTAAGCAGCACCAACCAATTATTCTAGGTCATTTTTGTGCACTGTTCTGTTCATTTTTCAAATTCCTGTGTTCTAAACCAATGGATTAACATACTGTGGTCCTAATTCCCACAGTTATTCTATAAAGAAAAAAATCTCCTGCATCTGCTTCCACTCACTCTCTTTTTCTCCTTATCAAAAATCGAAGGGTTTTTTGTTATTTGTCCTTTACTTCAAAAAGATACTCTAAATAGCCACTGAGGACTTTTTTTTGCTTTCATTCTAACTGCTGTCCTTTTCCTATACACATAATCCTCCCACACACGTTTCCTCTGTTAAAAGCCCTCTCTTGTTCCCTGCCCATTTTAGCCTATCCAAGCAAACAAACCATAGCTATAAAGTAACTTTCCTGGGCTTCTGTACTCCTAATAACTGTTTGTAAACACAAGTACTCTTAAAACTTGCAACGTTTTAAAGAAAAAAAGACACAGACATCTTTTTTAAGTTTACTTTTGTTCATTGTTTTGTTTTATTTAATCCAAAATAGAATCCACCTCTCCCTAAATATGTGCACATTGTGTAAATTACTCACTGCTGCAGACGTACACATGCCCAGGCACACAGTCAAATCTATTAGTATAGCAATAAGACGTAAACTCTCCAAATTTTAAGCTGAAAATATACACAAAGTAATTCTTAAAAGAGTTCCAGGTTTGTGCACGCTCCTGTGCCACTGCCCAACATGCTCTGCTGCTCTAAGGGTTTTCTCATAACATTTCTCACTGCTGTCTGTCCCACACAACCCTCTCCTGAGCAGCTGGAAAGCATAAGTAGTTGAAGTTGGTGCTCATTTCCAAAACTTCTCTAATCAAAATCTCTCCAGAAGGTAATTACACTGCCCAGGAGCCACTGACGTGGCTGGCATTGGGCTAGCAGGGGGCATGCCCTGCCACAGAAAGCTATGCTTATTCACACCTGCTGGAGACTTATCATATATGCTGCAAATCTCAAACAGGTGATTCTTTTTTTTTACCCTTTTTATAGTTTGTCCAAGAAGCACGAGGAAAAAGAAAGAAGGGGAAAAAAATTAGGCAAATCCCACATATACATTTCAAAGTGCCACCACTTTGAAGAACCTTGTCTAATCTCAAGGCAATCTGCTAAAACTCCTGTAAAACAAGCTACAACAATGAACTGAGGAAAACTGAAATGCCTACTTTTGAACTTCTTTATAAGTAACTAAAAATATTGTTGGAATGACTTAGTAAAGAATAAGCATGAGAAGGAAAAAGAGAGAAAACAAGGACATTCAGTGATACCAGGAAAAGTGTACTAAGCTTTATATTTGTAGCAGATGCTAAGAAGGAAGGCAAACAAAGGTTTCAGCTGTCTCACAAGCTTAGTTTAGTTGATGTGACAGAAAAGAATGTGTGATGTGTAATTGTAAGTGTCAGCCAAAGGACCATTTTTCTGTGCCAGGCACACATTGGGACTGCACAGCAATTGGGACTGCCCCAGAGCCAGACTAGCTGGGGTTTCCATGAGAAACTGCAAGCTGCTCCTCAGGAAGGACTTCCTACTTAAGTGTGGGAACACACAGGTTAGGGTTTTACATACCGAGCAGTTTGAGACTCTAACTCAAGAGTGCTGCACATTTCTCACTTATGGCCAAATCCAGGTGGTCCTCAGGCTTCTGGCTGGGTGTTGCTCAGAGCTGTAGGTCCACATTTGGCACTGCTGGTCCTTTCAAGGAGACTGGCAATGCCTGAAGAGCACTTTAGCAAATTTCTGGGTCTCCTCAGCTCACTCTGGCCAAGAAAATAATTTCCAAATATCTGAAAATCCTTGAGATCTGTGCCCCACCCCACTGCAGTGGTGCCTCCCAGGCACAGTGGTCTGTGCCAGGTACTGCAGGGCAGAGCAGGAGGACACCAGAAGGTTGTGACCAGGACATGTAGTGGGTGGTACTGGAGAACTCCACCAAGTGAATAAAGACCTTTCCCAGTCAAACCTGTACATGCTACAGGGATCCTATACAGTGCTTAAAAGCCTAATTCTTTCATACCTATAATTTTGGGGCAAATTTGGTTTTTTACAACTTTTTAAGTGTTTTTAGCAAATTATACAGTAGATTCACAATATGCAACAGGTCAAGAGCAAAGTAGTTTAGGCAAGAAGGGGGAAGGATTTGGTGCTTGTACTCCCCCTTGCACTTACACACACACTCACACCCACACACGGCTGGGATAGAAAAAAAGACCAGTTTTTCACATCCAAGGAAAGATGTTAGGTGGCCAAGACAGTTGTTATACAAATTATTGTGCTGGACAAGCTTGAGAGGCCAGAAAATGGACATGATTCATCCTGGCAAAAGCAGCTGGCTTTGGAGAGCCAACTAAACTATACAGAGCAATGCTCACAACTGAGTTCTGAGCTTTGTAGGAGTATTATGAGGTCACGCTGATTCATCTGAAGAGTGCAGAGAGAGATGCAAGGTATGAATTTTACAGGAATGACATGGGGTTTGCAAGCATTAAGATTATTTAGCCTTTTGTTCTACCACAAAATGCTTCTGGGAATTCTTAAAACATCTGATGTGGAAATAAAAGACTTAAGTGTTTTTTTCCTGAGAAAGGATCCTAACCACTCCTTTGTCTGCATCTTTCCTGAGATCTCCTGCAATTTTATTTACCAGTATTTCATGGTCTTGGGCATACAATTTATTAATGTAAAAGAGGCGGCGCAAAAAAACTTCAAAAGTTATCTACGTAAAACTGGGACCAAGTAGATGCAAATCCAAAGTTTGAGGGTCAGACAGAAAGCAAAGTCACCACAGATGCTCAGGCCCTAAAGGGAAGGGTGTGGCAAGGCCAGCAGACTGGGGACATACTGCTGAGGTGGCTGAGTAAAGCCCTGTCCATCACCACTTCCCGCAATCCTCAATCTTGCTGACATGAGAGAGCTCTGTCATTCACTTCAGTTCAAACAAACGGGGTGAACTCCAGATATCTGAATTAATTACGATCAGTTTGATTGCAGCTGTCTGAGGGGCAATCACAAACTCAGCTCAGGGAAACCCAGTAGGCTCTGGCATCCTCCTTCAAGTCTTGACTTGGGCACCCATTCACTCACTGCCCATTCACACTGGACTCCCACTTTAAAAAAAAAAAACAAACCCTTTCATATCTTTGTCATCTTCCTCTCTTTCACTGATACATTGTGGTTATTTTTCTAAAAAGCAGTCAGAAAAAAAAACAAGTGGTTTTTTTCCTGTGTTCTTCAAGGATTTTTTTCAGTTCTGATTTTCCACATCAGCAAATCAAGCCTGAAGCTTCCTCAGAGAGATAATTGCTTTAAGGTCTCCTACAGCTCCTTTTTGTTTTTTTAAGCCCACATATTGACAGATCAGGCTTTGCTCAGACAGTAGAGTTTTACTCATCAGGTCACTTGAAATACTTATAACCATTACTGCTACTCTATACTCTCACAGTAATGCCTTAAAATCTCTTCTCATTTTAGGATGCTGATTCCCCCCACAGGTCACAAATAAGCAGCACAGTAGGTGCATGCACATGCAAAATCCTTCTAAAAAAAGATTTTAAATCTATATTATGCTCTAAGTGATCCAGGTGTCTAACCTTGAAAATCATGCTAAGAAGTATCCATTATATTTGGAATTTGTTATTTCAAAATTCAAAAACTCAACCCTACATAAAATTCCATAAACATTTACATCAGATGATTTGTGTATTAAACAGAAAAGGGTGCACAGATTTTTTCTCTTTTCTCTCCAAGGTGCAGATTGCTACCTGGCTTAGAAATATAAGATATCAAATTCATATGTTTATTTTCTATAACTGGATCAGAGTGGGAAAAGAGACCATCAATTTTCAGAAAGAGAGCTTATGTCAGACTGAGAGCTGGCAGCAAATAGAATTACTTAGAGTTTTTAATTTTATTCGTTGTCAAAACAGACTGTTGTGGAAATCTTCCACTGGAAGACTTGCAGTCTTCCATCAATCTGCCAATATTTAATCCTTCTCCCCAAAAAGATGGGCAGAAAATTTCTTATTCTGTTTGCTTATAAAAAGAACCAATAAAAACTCATTTTGGCAGGAAATAAAAAACAACCAAAACCATCAATATTCTTGGTTTTCAAAGGCTGAAAATATCTCTTAAATCTTTGATATTTTTTCACTCAAGGTAAAAAAATTGAGGACATTGCTGCAGCAACCAATCTGATCAGTAACCAGGAGGAGAGCAGCACCACACCTGCAGGCAGGGCAAGGCTGCTTTTCAGATGGTTTCTGTCTTTTCAGCACTGCTCAAACAGGAAAATGTGAACAATTATGCCTTTCCCCAAAACTTTCTGACTCTTATGTTGGTTAAATATAAAAGGAAGAAATACTGGACATGGACATTTTTTATCTTTCCTACCTTGTGCAGTTTAGAAAGTTAGAGCTGTGGAAGGTTATGTTTACTTGCCTTGTACAGTAACTACTTGAGTCTTGTCTCTCTGGTCCCTTCCTCTGAAATGTGAAAATTTAAACAAATAAAGGCAGAAAGACTCACTTGGACAGTTAAAACATCATTTTAAAACTGAGGGAGAAAGCTGCTTTAATGCTCAGCTCTCCAGTCACAGGGATGAGGAGTTCACATATATGAGAAGAGCAATAGGCAAAGATGGGCAAAATTGAACTTATTTTTCCTAATGTTTCTCAAGTGAAACAAGACAGACCAGGGCTCTCTCCTGATTAAAGCTTCATCTTTGTACTCCATAAGTAACACAACTCTCCCCAACCCCTAAGGAGCAGAACCAAAACTCCATACTTCCTACTTGGAGAAGTCAGGTGATTCCTGAGATGACAGCCTAAGGAAGATTTCTCCTTTAATGTGCAAAATTCTTTTGTCTGTATATACAGAGACCCAGCCAGCTTCTCTCCTTTCCTTTTCTAAATTGAGTATCCTAGCTGACATTAGCACTACTTGGCCCTGCCACTGGGAGTAAGGAGGACAAGGAAGAGTCTTCCCTCTGCAATCCCAGTGTGGGATTTCCCATTAATGGAAAACATTTGGCTGACACTAGTTTTAAGACTTCAAACTGCATACGTGGCAGAAATATATGAGTAAATATAAGAAGTGGGTGAAATTGCAGTGTCCCATCCACCCCTGTAGGACACTGTAATCAGGTTGTTGGGTTTGCATCTGCTTCAAAAATTATTTCATTTTCAGGTTAACTTTGCAGAAAAATTTCAAAAAGAAACAGCAAATTATTTGAAAATAACACTAGGGAAAAAAAAAAAAAAGGAAAAAAAAAGAAAAATGTCCACAAAGCTTCTCACCTTTGGATAGAAGAGTGCTTGGAGAGGACACAAACTTCAATTCACATGTCATAAAGCAAGATTCTTCTTGGCAGAGAGTTACCTATAAGCTTACATGAGTGGAAGCAGATTAGTTGTTATACTTTCATCCTGTAAAATGATGAAAATGGAATATATAATCAGCTCCAGCAACTCAAGCACTCTGAATTGTTACAAAAGCTTAATCTTACAATAAAACAAAGAGGTATCCATTGACTGAATCATCGCACCTGAATCACTGTCATGCTCTGGTTGCAATTCAAGAGAGGACAATGACACCTGGCAAAGACCTCCAGCTTGCCCTTCCATGGCAGGCCCACAGCCAGGGCAGCATGTGCCAGGCACTAATTGTGGCACTTTCCATAAGTGACTCCTAAATTAACGAAGAATCCTCATGCTGAGTAAATACAAATACAGTGCAATACATCATCTTTTCCAAGCACACAGTTCAAGTCCAAACTTTTAGAAACACCTGGATGAACCCTACTGGTCTTGCTTCCTGGAGGGAACAGCTGGGCTCTTTTACATCCTCTAACACTGATGAAACCTTAAGGCAAGAAAACCCTTAATTTCTTGCAGCACAAACGATAGTTTGCACCACAAGCCCCTTGTCAGACTTTGGATGCATGTGAACACATAGCCCACTTAGCTGGTTTTTCCCCCCTCTTCACCCCCAGCTCAGAGAAAGCTCTCTGCTGACTGCCATCTCAAATACTAATAACCCTATACAGGAAAACGTAATTATGTGCTGCCTTATTTTAAAATATTTTCTCTGAATTCACATTGTGTACCTGTCATCACAGGTCTGAAATCTGTTGTAAAATTTTTAGACACTTGTAACTCCTCCATGATTTTTTGACCCATGAGTATAATGGTGGATGACAACTTGACACATATTTGACATTCTCTCAAATTTCCTGCTTGATTTCGTCACTGAGTGGCTCCAAGTTGAATTTAATCATGAGATCCATTAATCTTCTGTTTGAAGGTATGTTAAAGCCAGTTAAGCTGGCTTTCAGAAAGTCACAGAGGAAAGCTGGACAATCAGCTAAGCAGGGCAACAACTTTAAAGTATTAAAGCTAATTTCATAGTAAATTTAAAGCTGTTGAGTTCATGGCTTTGGAAGCTGTATGCAATGAAACAGACTGAAGTGTCAGGAAAATCCATAAATGCTAGAGGTTTATGTCCAAAAAGGAGACAGAGGAGTCCTGCAACTTGATTTGAATAACGGGAGAGAGCCCATCAGGGCACACCTGCAGGGTTTTTTCTCTCAAGGTTTTGCAGGGCACAGCCTCCTTTTATCCTGAACTCCCCACATGGTGCCCTTTTCCTGTCCCCACTGGCTGAGGTACTAGGAAAGTACAGCCTTCCCAAACTGCCTAGCACATATTCCCCTTTTGAACGTACTGTTTTACCCAGAGCACAGGCTTACAGTCTTGTGCAGACCCTAATCTGCAACCAACCTGCTGCCCAGAGTTAGTAGAGACATTAAAATCTGTTTCAAACACCTTAACACCCACACTTTCACCCATCAAATTGTTTATGAAGACATGAGCTTTGCTCTCAGAAGGGCAGTCAGTGTAGGGCAGGTGTACAGGGCTGTCCCAGCCACGTATTCATCAGAATAGAAATTGGAAAAACGCTGCTTGGGTGGCAGGTTTATTGGTGGAAGGCAAATCACCCCCTCATGCTTTTATACACACCTGGCTTTGCAATGAGCTCACCTGAACAAATTTAACATCACTAAGAAGGTGGCTAAATGCCTGCAAGCCTGGGCACTGATGTTGACCCATCACCACCATCTTTCAGTGTTTTTAAGCCATGACTAATCTAAAAAAAGAGAAACCATTTTAAATAGTTTTAAAGATTTTCCTGCTCTCCACCTTCAAAAAAGTACCCAACATCTTCACCCCAAAAGTCAATTCAAGGACACCAAATAGATCTTTTTCACCTAGAAATGACATTTTTCAATAATTCAGTAATTCTGGATAGTTTAAATTGTTTTAATTTTTTTCTCATGATCCCCTTCTTTATAAACCACACTGGGGAAATGGAAAAGAGGACAAGGGAAAAAAAAAAACCAACAGCTTACTTTGTATGTTTGGCAAGAAGCTGTTCTGAACCAAACCATTTCTTTCACTTAAAAACTTACCTGGTATTGTTTAGGAAGCACTACTCCTGACATTTCCCAGTAAATATAAATAAAAAAATAAAACCTACAAATATTTACAAAAACATGCTTACAGTAAACCTATCAAGGCTTTTAAAATGTCAAGTATTTTTGGTAAACTCCTTGTGAAGCTGGTTTTAGTTTTGGCTTCTTTTTCTTCATGGATGGGAAAAAAAATCATAAGCTTAAAAGTACATCACCACTACAAATACTTGACTACTTCTTATGGTGTGTTCATTACAAATTTGTTTAGGTTTGCTTTAGGCAACTCAAACAGTAGTTTCCACTGCTTCCTTGACAGACCAAAATATTCCACTGTCTATCACAACAGGCAGAGAGACTTGCTAATCATCAGCCAAAATTCCCAACTCTTTACATCACTTCACTGCTCTTGACTGGACATGTCTTTGTGTACAAAGTGCTCCCAACTGTGAGAATTCAGCTCTTCCAACACACTCACCCACCGGAATGTTCTGGCCTCAGCCATCTCCAGCCCTTTCTCAGCTCTAGGGAGATGTCTGCTCCCTCCCAGCTGCACCTTAGAAATCCATTCTCATGCTTTCAAATGCCTTCCAGCTGCCAGCAATCTCTTTGGGCTGAGTGGGCTAGAGGCAGCCAGGAAACAGGAGCCACGTGTGAGTGGTGTAGCAAGTCCAGGGCACTGGGACTGCTAGAGATGTTTATGGGGAAAACTCTATGGACACTCCTAAAGAAGGCAAACAGACACTAAATCAGTAAATCAGACTAAATCAGTAGCATTTGCTTGTCTCTAAAAAACTGAAAATTAAGACCCAAGCTTTGGGGTTTTTTTTTCCCCTTTGGCTCTGTCATGAATCTCAGATAACATATGCTCTTTTAAAAATGCCATTCCTAGCTCCTGGATGACCACACCAAACACCAGAAACAGGGAGAAAAAAATCCTGCTACAATGTAATTCTCTCATTCTCTCTTCTTCCATTAACTTACTATACACATAACCCAAATTCAGAGTATATAATAGCATATAGTTTTATCATATATGCCATAGAGCGCACCAAGTAATAAACCTGGGTACAAAATTTGAAGATGGAGTAACCAAGCTCTGACACCCACCTAAAACACTTTGAAAAACAGTTTGAAAAAGCTGGGTTTGTCAAATTTTCCCTCCTTAGAGAAAGAAGTGGTTGCACCTGCAATCTGTGAGCTGCATACACCAAGCAGCAGACAAACGTTTTCCAGTAATTAACACACCTAAAAAAACTAATCACATCCTGATGCAACTCATTTCACCTGGAGCCTCTCTCTTGTCTACTGTGCAAAGGAACACACTTGATTAATAATTGTAATGGAGTCTCTGTTTGGAAGCACTTGTAGATATCTCCATCAGTAACTTTCCAGCTCTGTTCCTGCTTCTCTTCTAGGCCATCTGACATGAAAAGTCTCCATTCACTAATAATGTCAATCTCCATTCACTAATAATTCACTTCTGTGTGTGCTGTAGGGCAGCAGATAACTTTCACAATGAATTAAGCAGCCTCTAATGTGCTCATTTGCTATGGGGTTTTTTTGTGTTTGTTTTTTTTTTGTTTGTTTGTTTTCTTTTTGCTTTTGCTACTCTGAAGACAGAAGGTACATGTTTTGGCTTTAGAGGAACAAGTGGCAAAAGCAGTTTGCTCTTTTCAGTGTGAGTTAAGTGTAAACTTTTCTGTTTCTGAACCAAGAGCTTTTCCATCTAAAGTGAAAGCTGATGATCTATCTCCTCAAGCACATGTTTTCAAGGCAAGATGAGTAAACAGGGGTTGTTCTATTGTGAGATTATTTGGTAGCACTTACAAAAAAAAGGAAAATAAGAGTTCCCTTTCTGTCCTAGTGCAGATGATCTGTATTCCAGGCTTTCTTACAAACACTCGGAATGTGATGGATATAAAAGAATGGTAAATGCAATGTCTACTTCAAGGCAAAAATGAGAAAGGGTTCTGCTTTGGGTGAGGGGGCAGATAGTTGTTTTGCTGTCCATTTGCTAGCACCTTCAAATTTCAGCTGATCTTTCTTATTAAAGTGCTACATGTAAACATTTTACCTTTGGTTTAAAACAACCTGATCTGTTCACCTTTCCTGTACCATCCTCGTTATACAATCAAACTCTCAAGTACTTTATTTTGTTGCCTTTTACCCTAAGAAACAAACAGAACCTTCCTGTAATGGGACTTCCAACTAGAACTGAAGGGAAAAAAATAAATCACATGAAAACTTAAAAGAGTAATTTCAAGTTTTCTTTTGGCTTCTGTATAAAAACTGAAAATTCAATTATGATTTTCTCAAAACAACACTGTAACCTGGTTTCCACAGTAAATTTTTCTTCTAAAATAATTTGGGTGATTGCTTATACAACTTGCTTAATAATTGATGCAAAAAATCACAAGAGTTTGGTAATTCTCATTATTTGGTCTTGGATGAAAGTCTCTATAAGCAGTAGGGGCTGAGTAGGGCAGGCCAGAACAAAATTGCTGCTCAAGATAATTGTTATCTTCTGATAGAAGATAGAATAATATATCTGGAAAAAGATAAAGAAAAATATATCTGGGAAAACAAAACAAAACAAAAAAACCACCAAACAAAACCAAAAACAAACCACCACCAAAAATCACTTTATAAATGGCCTGAGTTTGGCGTCACAAGAGAAATAAATGAAAGCTGAAAGTTCCTATTACATCTGGGGGGAAAAAAAAAAATCAAGCCAGCTTTCTAGAGACACACAAGGAGGTTCAGCTATTTTGTCCACCTCTGTGAATGCTGTGGCTGACAAATGCAGAACAAAAAGCTGTGAGCAATGCAACAATTGCTAAGTGCCACGCACCAGGGCTTGGTGTAATATTTCCCCTGCATTGTACAAGCACATCTGTCAAAACCAATCACACAGAGTGGTTTTGTAAAAAAAGGAGTTGAGTTAACCCTCTCTAAAGCAGCCCTGTCTCCCCCCCAGCAGGCCCAGCATGCCACAGTACAAGCTCACCTACTTCAACCTGCGCGGGCGAGCAGAGATCAGCCGCTACCTCTTTGCCTTTTCGGGCACCACGTACGAAGACCACAGGATAGAAGCAGCAGACTGGCCCAAAATCAAGCCAAGTGAGTAGCAGGGGTTCTTACAGCCAAAGCTCCACTGGAGATGCTGGCAAAAAGAAAAGCAATCAAAGAGGCACATCCATGTTTCGTGAGCAGAAATGCACTTAACTTCTGGCTTTACTTAAGCCCGTGCGAGTTTTAAGGTGAGACATCCAAAATGTCATTGCTGATGGTCTCACAGGAGACCATATCCTACAGCAGAGGGAGAGCGGTGCCACAGCCAATGCTGAAAAAGGCTTCAGGCACCTGCTCTTCATTGTTAATCAGTACAGTCTTTTATAAACTCTTGATGTCACCTGCATTCCACCTGTGTGCCCCCTGTTCCCTTCTGTGGTTGGTCAGTGCCCCTCAGCACTCCATGTCCCATTACCTTCAATACCTGACACCTGTCTGACACAGCTGTAGCCCATCAGGGATGAGGCTCAGCCACAGCCCCACTCCCAATTACCACAAACTGTGTGCCTACAACAGGATCCCAATGTCCAGACAATCTGGAATGCCTTACCTGCTGTCACCCAGCTGGGCTTTTACTCCTTATGAGTTCAGTACAGCTTCTGTGTGCCTAAAGATAAACAAATGAGTGCTGACCTCAGCTTCTCTGGATAATTTGATCTCAGAGACCCCACCTCAGCCTTCACCCTGGATTTAGAAAGCGAAATTGGAGAGAAGGGTTAGGAAGGACACTCCTTTGCAACCTGAAAGGTCTTCAGAGAGGAAAAGTGATGAGAAAACCAAATCAGTTGATTTAGCAAAGAAATAAACCAAAAGGATCAAAAGAAGCATTAGAAAATAATTGTTTCTAAGAATAAGCCCTACCAACCCTTCCAAAAGTACCCTTCAGGCTATTGTACCCCATTCATTTAATGTCTTTTAGTTTAAATAATCTCTCTTAAGTTTTTAAAGGTATTCTTTATTTCTGTTAATTAAATTAGCCTCAGTTCAAATGAAACAGATCTTGAGTTTGAAGACTCAGGGTAGGAAATCAATGTCTTCATTTCATGGATTAGGCTTGTGTTTGGCTACATGGGCTATGACTTTTCACATCCAGAATGAAGAATAATGTCTTGAGATTGGGGAAAAGACACAACTCACTGACAAGGTGCCTTCTATTAATGAAGCCATGTTTCTTGATAAGCTTTCACACCACTTAACAAGCCCAGCCAGCAAGCCACCAAATTTTTCCAGGGTTCAGATTTTGTAGGTTCTGTCTGTCCTGTTTGCAGTTACTGGAATGATAAACACTCAAACACAGCTGTAATCCAAGTGGCAATTGAAGCCTTCAGTGGTGCTGAAGCCTAGAAAACACTGGCAAAAATCTACAGAGAGGAATAAGAAGCAGTGGAACAGGGATATTTTCAGCTAGGGATGACTGACTTTGGAAACCTTTTGGTTACAAGAGCTTAAGCCAGTTGCCCACGTGGTATGGCTTATTTCTCTTTCACTGCAGTTCTCAGGAAGCACAGTAGAAACTAGAGGTGAGATTAAGAATTCAGATGACCTGAGGTAAGCCCTGCAAAGGCTTTTCATACTTAATTACACCCATATTCACATGTATGCACACTCACTTTTGTCCTGAAACAAAGCTGAGAGTATAAGCAAAGTATATTTTTATGTGAAGTTTTCTATACTGATTAAGTAAGATAAATTAAAAAGACAAAGCGTAATTAGTTGTTTAAAGGGTACAGAGGCATTCACATTCTAGAACAGCAGATCTATCACACAAGGTAAAAGCATTGCATCACTCTTTGAATATTGTTGATGATCCCAATGTCTGAGCAGCACAAGAAGCAATGCAGGAAAGTTCTTCCTATGCTTTTCTACAGTGCTCACTCCACAAACCTCCCAGTGGAGCTTGATGTGCGCAGGACTTGTTCTCTACAGTCAATCTACAGCTGCAGCACCATTACCACAAAAACCCTGGGAGTAGAGACACCCTAGAAATCCTGAGCTACACACCTTGTAACTCTATCTGCTGCATTAACAAATGTTGGCCAAGTCATTAACCTTTGGACACTTTTGTTTCTCTTTCTGTGCTCTGAAAAGTTTGCTGGCAGCCTTACCAAGGGTTAATCAGTTATTAATTTTCTCTGCATAATGGCCTTTCATAGTAGCCTCTATAACTGAGCCCTAGATGGAATTCCACAGCAGATACGAAGTTTAGTAAAATGTAGGAGCTGCCACTCTAAGATTTGTCAAGTCATCTGTGCAAAATTTATGCTGGCCTAAGAGTTATTTGAATTTCAGGCATCTGTAGACACCCAGTCAGGGGATGGGAATGGGAATGTATCTGCTAATTGACCAGGAAAACACACACCTGCACAGAAATAGCTGGGTGCATATCTCAAAGTGCTGTTACATTTTATGGCAGCAGGCTAAACCTTTGCACTTCAAACCTCCCTGAACCAAAGTAGCTCTAGCACCAAAGTAATGGTGCAATCTGCCACCACTGATATACACATTACACACAACAAGCAATTAAGAGGTTAGCTAATTAAAGCAAGAGTAAAGGTTTTTTGCATGCATAAAAATGTAATGCTGCTTAAGGAAATTGTTTGGAGATCACCTGATGACTGTCTCCTCCTGCTTTGTGAGGCATTTCTCATGGTTACTCACACTACTTCCAGACAAAATGTTCTCCCACAGGCAAATCATTCAGAAAAACACTGAATCAAAGGTAGCAACAGGGCTTTGGAATAAACAGCCTCAACTGTTCAACAAGACCAATAGCCAGCGCTCCAGTCTGCCCCAGGGCACCCAAACCCTGCCTTTGCAGGCTGTGACTCAACACAAGAAATGCTTGTCTCCTGGAGAGGGAGGAGGTTTGGACAGGCTTTGTGTGCCTTCACACTGCCTGTCTTGCATACAGTTTGCCTCATGCAAAACAAGCCCTGCATTCTCTGCTATCCTGAGTTTTCAAAATGTGCCTCAGCTCCCCCCACAGAGACAGTTTGAAAAGGAAAAAGCACCAGGTAACAGGATTCTTGCCTGTTAAACTACTGGTGTGTTCAAAAGTAGACATGAAATGAGGAGATCCATCCCACCCACTGCATTTACCAAGGTATGGTTCACTCTACTGAGAATTCTTCTGCACAACTCTCATTTGTATCTGTATTCAGATCCTTTATATAAAGGTTTTTTTCCTCCTATTTTTCCTGAACTGGGGCTACCTTAGAAAGAAGAGAAATAAAGTAGCAGATTCCAGTCAGTCTCATCCTGGTGAAAACCAAAGGGTGGTAAGAGTTTAGCAATGATAAAGGGAATTACAGCTGCATTTGATGTAACAGCAGTTAAAGTAATGCAGTTTAGTATGCAGCTTATTTTGTAGCCTTCAAAACTCAGTAAAATTGGTCATATTAATTGAACTAATTACATAATTATATAGAGGTGAGATTAAGAAATACCAGACAAATTGCTATGCACACTTGCACGTATCATGTTTGCCTTTACCCACTTGCCTATGAAAGATCTGGAACCAGTTTTGACTGCAGTCTGCAAATACAATGTGATGTCCCTCTTTCTAAAAACTTCAAGTATTATGAAGCAAGATAAAAAAAAAAAAAAACTTAGGGAAGAAGTTTGGACAAGAGAACACTTCATGTTTCTCGAGTTGATAAGGTATAAATTGAAGAATTCAAGTTTGTCTAATAGCACAAGGAGTCAGGTCTCTAAATGAGATCTGAGAGGATGGGTTTGCTTCAGCAGTTTTCCCAAAATTGAAATAAGGTTTTGCAAGAAATACCAAGCCAGCCAAATCATCATAGCATATAAACCAGGAAATACTGACATTATTCTGAAGAAAAGACTTAGTTCTGTAAAACTGATGGGAAAACAGAAAATCTGTGCATAAACACCAATGTGCAGAAAGCCCATTTAGAAAGTAAATTGGCAGCTGCAGCAGGTTTAATTTTGGACCTGACCTGAGGAGTGTGGTGAGGTTTGTTGTTTGTTTTGGCATTTTTCATGTGGCTGCCACCAATAAGCTGCAATCCTAATGTACCTTTAGACAAATAAATAAGTCCTCCCTCCTGGAAATACTGTCCTGCTTGATTTTGTTTACACCTAATGGTAATGGCTTTTGTTGTTTATGAAAGGACAGCTTATTATAATATAAGAACTTTTGTTATTTGGCTTATACACTCTGAAATTTACGTTTCTATAACTCAACATTTGGTTTTTTCCCTTCTGACACTAATCAGACCATCTTTGGGAAATTTTCCAGTTGGTGATTGTGGGCAAGGACTGCAGATTAGAATAGAAACACATTTAAAGAAGCCAGTGCATAAGTATTAGCATTGTCCTGCTTTAGCACAGAATTTTAAAAATCAGACAAATATCAAGCAGCAGCCATAAACATCACATAAAAAGTTTAGGATGTGTAGAATGAAAGGTCCTTAGGAAACATGACAGACTAATGAAAATAGACCCAAGATAACACCCTGAAAATACACCCAAGATAACAGATAAATCTTGAGAAGCACCTAACACCAGGAAAAAAATTCCTCAGGGGAGCAGTTGCCCTGCTTCCTGAGTGACTTTCTGCTATGTAGCTCTACTAAAATGTGTACATAGCTATCTCTGGATAAAAAGTAGGGCTTGGCAAGAACTTCCAAATAGAATATGAGTTGTAATAAAACCAAACCTGGGCTGAGGTTAAATCACAGCATCCTCTTCATCATCCCTTTCTAGAAGATTCAGATTTTAGGTACCTCCAGCTCTGGGCCTACCATTTCCCAAGTGCCTTGCTCCTCTGCCACCATTAAAAAAATACATATTTCATATATTTCTTATTAGGAGATGCAAAGTATCTATTTGTTTCTCATGATCCAGTTTAAATATGAATGCATAAGAAAAGCAGTTATGGTCAGTTTTCAAGGCAAAGCAGAACTTATTTTGACACAGATATTGCAGTAAGAAACAGGTCTGTGACATTTATTTGTCCCCATGTTTGACTAATCCAGCTGCCTTATTATGGAGCCAATCTAAGATTGATTACCAAATGATTAATTATTCAGCTTTTGAGCAATAATCAAGCATTTAAATACAGGCTACATTGCATCAGAGCCATAGACAATTACAACAGGGGCAGAATGAGTCATGGGCAGGTCAGCTCAGGAAGAATGGGGGAACATGTTGGAAGGACAGAACAGAAATGAGGAGAAGAATAATGGAGAAGTTGAGATCAGTGAAAATGGCAGAAAGAGGTAAAGTTAAGAACTGGATCTGCATAGGAAAGGAGGGCTTGGACAAAACTGTACTCAGCTCTGTTATGTTTCCCCTCCCTGTCCCTGTCAGAGGAACAGTCCCACAGGAGCACCCTCCAGTAGGCCATGGCCAGGAGGATGAATGAGGAGCTTGTGGTCACAAGGAAGCCCTGAACACCAGTGAGAGCCCACAGGCATGGCAGGATGCCAGCAGACATCACAGCCCTCAGGGGCTTGATGGGGTGGAAATTAATTAAAGGGATGTTCTTGCTTTTAATGCACATCATCTCCCCTGCTCAGCATCCAGCAGAGACTTTTATAAACACCACAGTTCTTGTCACAAAAGCCAACCAAAATTAAAGTAGTATGAAAAGGAATTAATCCAATTCCTAAACACTTACAGATAACTTAGTGAGATATTCCTAAAATAAGAAGAGAGACTGCAGATCAGTCTGAGGACTTGCCCTCTCTGTCAAGGTTTTCTTCATGGGAAATGTAGACTGTGCACATTTCATTCCAGCATGCGATGCAACAAGCCAATATAATATGAAATAACCAACATAATATGAAAAGCAAGAACCTGCTGATAAAAGTTCAGTTTAAAGAAGACTACAGGTTTACTTATTCAAAAAGGAGGCTTTTTAAAGACCCTTTTCCTCTTTCAATCTAAATCTGGAGCACAAGCATTCACTGCACTTTGTACTTCAGATGAGTGTCAAGGCAAGCAGGAACTAAACAGGAAAGGTCATATTTTGTGCATGCCTGAGAAATGGTGCTTTGCCTGACTGCAGCAATAGATTTTCCTGCTTTTCCTTCTCAAAATGTATTTGCTCAAGTGGGAGTAGGAAACATTGTAAGACAGCGTTGTTTCGAAAAGCACGGAAAGCACATCTCTGTGGATACACAAGGGTTTAAACTGACATAACTACCAAGCAGCCCCCAAAACAACGAGGGTGAGAGAAAAGCCAGCAAAGTGACACTCACATCCTTCCAGCCTGCACTACACCTCGGCTGAACTGCTCAGTTGTAATTGCTCCCCAGTGGATGGTGTTCCATGCCTCGCCCTCATGACCTTGGTTCTACCCGGTCATCTCTCACACAGCAGCTTTTCACTTGCTCTCCTAAAGTAGGAGCCTGGCAGGAGCCACCCTACCTGCTCTGCTCAGCTGCAGTCACACAAACCACACCTTTCACCAAAACTGAGAAAACTTCAGCAGGTTTAGTACCATGCTTATACACACGGGGTGTTTGGGTATCTCCTTGAACACATCAATGAGCAGAACTGGGCCAAAAGCACCACAGGAGGTCAAAGCAATCCACAGAAGCCCATATTTGTGAATCTAAGGGTAAGACTGCTCAAATCCACGTGCAGACAGGTTTCTGTTGTGGTTTGGAGCCCCTGAGAATATGGCCTGGGTGTGGTTTCTGCCACTGGCAACATTTCCGAGGCCACCTCGAGGTCATTTATCAAACCTCAACCTGACCTCCAAATGCTGTCCCATCCAGTGTGCAGACTCCTCACATCTTCCCTAAGGATGAGCTGTGTGACAGAAATCCATCCCCCTCTTCTCCAGCTGGAGAAGGAAGATTCCAAGTTTCACAGAAAATGCATGCCTCCTCATAACAGCCAAACTCAGATATACAAAAAAATCTTCTGGGAAAATGGTTATTCTAAATTACAAAAGCAAAAAGATACTTGACAGCAGGGTCGAAAAAATTTCGGTCATTACATGAATTTTAGACAATAACATTTCAAAGGCAAAAGATTATTTTTTCCTAAATTTTTCCAGACTGAAAACACAACTTTGTAAGCCATTATACCTTCTCCTCATATATGGAGGAGATGTACTATAAATATTTTCTGCCCCTTGACAAGTCTTTGTTATTTTCTTCTGCTGTAAAGCAGCCTGAATATCTGCTGTACTTTCTGGTGCTCAAGAATAGCCTGCCCTGCACCCAAGAAGAAACAACAGATTTTTAAAATTATCTGCAGAGCACATGTGTACTTTCTTCCTACCTCTTAGAATTGCACTCAATTATAGCTTATTAACTTAATAGTCAACAAAATCAGTGAATAATTATATACATGCACTCTATCAGATGGAGAAAAAACCCTATACTTACATTAAATCCCAATTTTTTCCCAGTTCTTTATAAGAAAAAAATTAAATAGCATTTTGAATACACAAGAAAGGAAGGAACATCTACCATTTACCATCTGTTATCCTTTGAAGAGTCCATTGCTCAGTAATGATAGCAATAGATTTGCTGCTCCTAACAAATAAATCCCAAGTCTCATTGTAGATCAAAGCATAAATCCTTTTAGACATTATGGGATAACAAAATAATGTTTGCTCTCATTTATTAATTTTATAATTGTATCAAGAATCACGCAATTGTATGTACACAAAACAAAGCTGTCTTTGTATATTTTCAACTGCAAACTCAGTTTCTCTTTCAGAAAAGAGTAACCAGGTCTTCAGGAAAGTAGCTCAGCACTGAGGAGGATGACCTTTGTAGACATTACTCATGTTTTCAAGGAATGAACAGCAGTTCCCTTGAATTCAGAAATGACCAGATTCTGAGAACAGAACACGAGATCTGACTAGCACTCTGCCAGTCAGCTGACTTTGACACCATAATCCAGGTTCCTTAATTGTTCAGTAACATGATTCCTTCTTTTGGTTGTAATCAAGGGTTTCTTAAAAAATAAAAAAAAAAAAAAAAAAAAAAAAAAAAAGGAAAAAAAAAAAACACCCCGTAATAACAAACCGGCTTTAATTTTTCTTGTAGTGGCCCACAAAGTAAAACATCAGTCAAAGATGGGATTTACAGACTTCTTCTCCTGTTTGTAAACACAGCAGCAGAAATATCTGTGGGTTTCTAGATGAAGCAATCCCAATCTCAGTTTCCCAACCTGAGCAGTGAGTGACAGTGTGTTTTGACAGCTATTGCTACAGACTGGCTTAGTCATATTGACCCTGCCAGAGCTGCACCACCCCATAGCATTCCCACAGGCCTCCCAAAGAGGCTGCCTAACTCCTTCATGGAGGGGGCTATCACCCCTGCTCTGGCTGCACTGCTGCTGTTTCCTGTTGTCGGGCATTGTTGTACATCCCTGTGTGGCCTGGGGGACGTGGAGCAGGCTGCAGGCTGAGCACACTGGCACATCCAGCAGTCACACCTGCTCTCATCCCCTCTGCTTGTGCTGGCCTCAAAGATGTGCTTTACGTAAGCAAATGTTGTTACACGTCTCTGCTGCTTTGGAGCAGTGATGCTCAGGGCCCTGTGCACCACTAACCCAGAGTGCAGAACCAAGGCTCTCCTCATTTTCATAGCCAGAGAGCTTTCCTGGGAAACATCCAGGGGATGCAACTTGTCATCTCTCAGTGATTCTCAAACATGGACCTGCCAGGACCTTGCTGCTCTCTGGATAATAAACATGCAAAGTCTTCTGTGCACCAAGTCTGTTACTGCTTCAGTAACAGCCACCAGAGCCTGCTTTCTCCTGGGGTACAGCAGCAAATGCTCGTTGAACTCTCTTGCTTTTGCTGTTCATCAGCATCCAAATTCATACTGAATTCTCAGTGTGCTGAAATTAAAGAAAAGAAAAGGTATCCTAAGTACTCTGTTCAGATGCAGAGAAAAAAAAAAGGCACAGAGGAGTCCTGGATATCTTGTGCAACTGCAAAATTGATGTTGCAGATTGAGATTTAACATCTAGGACCCAGTGCCTAATTCACATGCTGCATGCTAAACCACAGAGCAGCTTTCATCATTTATGAACTTGCCTTGCTGAACAGGTACTAATGCATAAGGTTTCACTATTGCTCCCTTTTCATTAAGAACTAAAAATCCTCATGGAAGAGAGGTGTCATTCCAACTGCCCTGTAAAGACAGTTCTCCTGGGTTTGAAAGCACTTTGCATGCTTCCAGTGTTCTCACTTTTCTGCTACCACCGTTTTACATCACAAGATAATCTTAAAATCGATGTAAATCTTAATTATATCAAGTGTAATACAGATGAAAATTGGATACAAAGATTTAGCTATGATAAGCACTTACAGTCACCTACTTGGAAACATCATCCTTGGAAATGCAGAGATTTACAGTTCCCTCAGTGAACAGCACCAGGTTCCCACAAGCAGGTTCTCACTGCCCTAAACACGACTGTTTTCCTCAGATTAAGCTTTGCTCCAAGGTTCTAGTTCCATTTCATGTCATGCCAGCAGCTTCTCCAAAACACAGCTAAACAGCAGTCCAAGTTTCCATGTAACTACGAAATTAATAATAGAAAAATAAGACTGATTTCTTATCTCAAACTCCCTTACAGATATCCACAACACCTGCTTAGTTTGTCTTTCCCTATACTCAAAATCTGGAGGCTTCTTCCCCATAGCTGGCTGAATTCTTTTAATGCAAGCCACATCAGGTGAATTTGAATATCTTTTTAGGATTTATAGTTCCGTGTGAAAAATGTATTTGTCTCGGTGATGACTGCCAAGTGAAATGCCTTGTCATGATATAAATTCTGAAATGTTAATGCTTCTCCGAATCACTGCTTCTGAATTTCAAACAACCATAAATGAAAAATATCTTGCCATCTTTGCCCAATCTCTTGCTTCATGCCCCAGCTGGATCCTGCACTATGAAATCTTCAGTGTACTTCACTTAACCTTAGCAGTCATTTTCCTGGGGAGGAAAAAGCAGGGGAGAAAAGGAAAAACTAATGTTCTCCTGAAAAGTTTCCCTATATAAAGAATTCTGGATGTACAGGAGCACATTTGGCCCCTATAGCATGAAGCCAGGAAACAGGAAATGCAACACCTGGTTTCTGTGCTATGGGTGCCCCCATGCAGTACAATCTGATGACCCTGATCCTTGCCCTTACTTTTTTATTTTTAGTCCATGCATTTCTCTACAGAAACAGCATTAAACTGTTAAGTTCTATAACAATGCTTTTCTTCTGAGTGGTAAAACTACAGCTGTCACAGATTCTCACTGTTAATGGCTGTGAGTTAACTTTTGGTTCTTTTTTCTTCTTTTTTTTCCCCCTCCTTCAAGCTATCCCATTTGGCAAACTCCCTATTCTGGAAGTAGATGGAGTTATCATTCACCAGAGCCTGGCAATAGCAAGGTACCTTGCCAGAGAAGCAGGTAATATATCTTTGAATATTTTCTTTCTCTCTTCTGAGCTCACATTTAATGCTCAGCTAAGAATACTTCCACAGTAAAAAACAGCAACAAACCAACAGCTTGGCAAGCCTAACCGTGCGGAAGTCAACACCAGCATGGCAAAAATGAAATCGGTGCCTGGGGTTTGGGCTGGCCTCTCCAACCAGAACACTTTATCCACCTGTCCCTGCATAACACAGAAAGTGCATTCCTGTGGTTTTCCTAAGGCTGCCAGGGCAGTCTCCCCTAAAGCTCAGCTTTAAGCTGCCAGGCTAACCAGAGAGATGACCAGGAGGAGGAGGTTTTGGAAGCATTAGAGATTACCACAGCAGGCGGAGGACTCTGAAGCAGATTTAGGCAACAATTGTGGGCTAGCAGAGAGATTAGAGGAGATGTCGACATCACTTGCATCTTTAAATACTTGCATGCTATGGAAGTACACAACCAGTTAGATAAAATGATATGAGACTTAGTAATGCAAGTAATCAAAGAGAGTGGCCAGGCTTTGCTTTAGGTCAACGAGCTGTCATTCAACACCATCTGCAAAATTGGTCTGGCTGAAGGCAGATGTGCCCATGGCATGCTGGACATCAGCAAATTGAAGAGGGGGGCTGGGAAGCAAGTACTATCCTACTTTTTTTACACTGTGAGCAAACAGATGCAGCCTGCCTTTCAAAATATCTCCCATTTCCTAACAGAGGAAGGAAGCAGAAGTTCATAGCTTTGTTCTTCAAGGCCCTATCACAACACATTTTCAAGCGTGTCTGCAATACTCTGTTCCTGCCCATTTCCTCCAGCTTTGGTACAACCTCCTCCTTGCAAGAGAGGAGAATGAGGAAAGCCCACCTGGTGATGAAAAACAGTGGAAAAGCCTGCCTTCCCCCCTCAGATTCCTCCCTCCCTGGCTCCTGCAGGGAGGCTGACCTGGAGCCATGCTCCTTTTGCAGCCTGAAGTTTGGGCTTTTTCGATTGACTTCCACCAGTGACAAAGGCTTGGGATCTGGAGTACACTGAGGCCAAGATGTGCTCTTCCCAGAATTAGTCATGCTGTCAGCTACAGCAGGAAAAAAAAGCAAGCATGGAAGGGGAAGATATCTTTTCAACTTCATAGCGAAAACTTGCTAGTTCTGTCATTAAACCTGCATCCACATCACTAATCCTTTAAGAAATTACATTTTTAGGTGCCCGACACCAACGACTCATAGCTGAATGATCACAGAACCTGAGGCCCAAGAGGAGAGGCACAACCGTCATCTTCAAAAGCACAGAGTTTCAGTAGGGGAGATGACCTGACAGAGGTGGGGCATGCAGTTTGTGAATGAGCATGCACAGAGATGAAAGCATAGATGCAGGTCCATGAAGTGACAGCTAGGGAGAAAAAGGAGAGGCATTAGGAGAACTGCAGGAAAGCCAAAGAACTACAGGTGAGAAAAGCAGATTTGTAAACAAGACCAAGTTTGGCTGAGGTCCCTGATTACAATGAAAGAATAAAAAGTAAGTGGAATGTCATGAAAATGTTCTGAATGGGGCTGAGTGGGCAGGATATAGGGAAAGAGAAGCGGACTTTCACAGGTGCACTTTTGGAGAACGTGTTGAGCAAAATGGAAAGACCATGAGATGGAGAAGGACCTGGAAAATTGGGATGGGTAAAGATCAAAGGAAAGGAAGTTGTGCTGACCCTTGCTGAATGTATGCTGGAAAGCAGAGAGGGTAAAGAAATGATGATCAGACTGGGGGCTCAGATAATGGATAGAACAACTCACTACCTTGGGTGGCTGTGCAAGGCCAGAAGAGGAAAAAAAGCAAAGGTAGATGAGACTGGATTCAAGGAGTAAAATCCACATTGTCAACATCAAAAAGATCTGGAGAACATGTATTTTTATGAAAATATTCACAGTTTACCTTTGGGGCATCAAAAATTCCTGCTGAAGCTGTCTCTAACGTTCATATTCTTGCTTCCCACAGGACTGGCAGGCCAGACGCCTGTGGAACAGGCTTTAGCTGACGCCATTGTGGACACCATCGATGATTTCATGACACTGTTCCCTTGGGCAGAGAAAAACCAGGACGTGAGAGTAAGCCAGTCACTAAAGATAGCACCTAAGCCATGATCCTGTATCTGAGCATCTGTTCTGGAGACACTGATGGGTGTCAGCCACTGGGTTCGTCACCTCAGCTCAGCAAAGCTGAGCTGGTGGAGCTCTGTGGTTCTTCCTTGAGGCTGATCCCACCTCCTCCTTCACCAGGTTCTTTTCACCCTTGGTAGAAACTCTGAGGCCATCATGAGCTGCCCCCCTCACTAGTTCAGCTTGAACCAAGGATGTGCCTACACCAAACTGCTCTTCAAAAGGGCAAAGACAGGACACTTTCTACCCCGGCTGGTGCTGTGGAATTCCTCTCTCTTGTCAAAAGGAGCCTGTGCCCAAACAATTCTGCCAACTCAATAAGATAAATAGCCCCATCTCATCCTTTAGGGTTTCTGCATTGTGATTTCTTCTAGGTGTTCAGTAGGTATCAGTGTTCAATAACATCAGCTGCCAGGGACAGCTGCTTGTCAGTCACCAGAGCGGTGTAGGACAGCAGGCACTGCTACTCAGGGCAGGTAGCACAGCCCTCACTGTGCTTCTCAGATGTCACAGCCCACCTTGGTCCTCTGCAGTGCTCCTGACACCAGGCTACGGTGCCATGGCTACTTTAACACACAGTCACAGGCTTGTCCTACAGCATTTGGGGTTTCTTTTGCCATCAGGCCAGTGCCTCTCACCAGAATCCCAAAAGCAAGCACACAGATCAGTTGGTGGAGGAAGAAGGTGATGGATGATTTCTCTCCAGCGTTACAAAGGCTCTGCACAACTCTGACCCAAGCAGATAACCTGACCCTCTTAGGAAGGGGAAGTGAAACAAAAGCTCTCACCATAAACTGCCAATGCAGCCACTTCCATTCATTCAAAGGCAACATTTCAGATAGTTTAGGCTATCTTATTGCAGAGACCACAGAGTAAAAAATTGTGCCCCAAACCCATAATAAATAAAGAAACAATATGAAAGTGCTCTGAAATCTTGCAGGGGAAAATCTGAAATTTGGAGGTTAGTACTTAGAAGTGTGAATCACTTACATTTCCTAGTGATTTCCTTAAGTTTCCTAGTTTGGGGAGGGTAAGTTGACTCATGAGTTTAATCATTTCAGAAGAGCCACACTCCTGCTGACGTGCTGGAGCAGAGGCAGCACTGCTGCCCTTCCATGGGGAAGCTCCTGTCGTAACTCCTGCGTGTGCCCCAGCTCGTACTCAAGCACTTCTCCAAAAGAGGACCCAGATCGTGTCACCAGTGATTAATTTAAACGGGAAGAGCTGGCAGCCAACCCCTATATGCCCATCCGCACGTATGCATGCTAAATGATGAGCTGAGGCTAGGGATGGTCGGGAATCTCACGTTCCCACCCTCCCAACACTGTCCTCCCTCTCTCCTCCCGGGTCCCCTGCCACCACCTTGTGGTCGAAGTGGCGTCTCAGCAGGCCGGATTTCAGTCATTTACGCAGAATGAAGGCAGAACACCTCCCCAGGCCTGACCAGTGCTCACAGGAACACACACCCAGGGACTGTTGAGAGGATGTGTTATGCCATCGAGCCAGTAGCAAAGAGAAATCAAAGCAAACTAGGGGAGCAGAGCTGGAAGCTGCCCATGGAAACTCCCTCCATGCCAGGCACAGACCCCCCCTTCATCCCACGTCCCCCAAAACACAGCTGGCACTGAACAGCTTTGCACCCACCGCTGCAGAGCTCCAGGGCTGAGATGAGCAGGTTGTGCCACTCCAGAAGAGGGATCCTGGTTGTCCTTCACAACTTGGCTGCACACTCCTCTACTTGGAGAACGTTGTTAACATCATGATCACACAATAGTTTGGGATTTTATTTGCAGGGTAAAACAGTGGGGAGAGGATCACTTACCCAAAGAAAGGAAATACTACAACCCAGGGCACAGATATGAGATTTCTGGACTGCAAACTCCCAGCTGGTATTTGCAGTCACCTCATCCAGTTACTAAGCTCTTAACAACGCAGAAAATAATGTCAAATCTTCGATCATGTCTGTAGAAATACTGATTTGATTTCAGCCAGCATTTAGGTTTCTGCCTCTTCTAATTTTCTTTTTTCACATTAACCTCAGTTAAACCTATAGAAATAATTCTATTCCTGTACACCAGTGCTTATTTACCCAAGACTGAGTGCGTTCCTCCAAAATTAGGCCAAGCCCAATAACTGCAAAAACTGTGCCATGTGGGTTGACCAGATGATCACAACAGTCTGCAGTCTTAATTGTTTCCATGCAGGTGAGAAGAGCAAACCAGAAGCAATGTTCCTTGCCAAAGGAAACAGCTGAGCCCCTTTAAAAGCAGCCTTAGAACTCTCTGCTATGGGGAACAGTGGAGAACCCCCATAACCTTGTGCTTTAGCCATTAACACACAAATACTAAGGCCTGAGCCTTTTCATCATCCTTTAAAAACACGTTTTAGCCACCTCAAATCTTACTGCTATAGAGACAAAAAAGCAAAGTAACATGAACATTAAAGGTCAAAGACAAATCAACCCCACCAAAAGTTCAAAACCCAAGCTCCACATCTCACGTAAGAAGGGTTGATAAGCAAAGATAACAGACCAGCATCTGGCTGACAGCATGGAAAGACTGAGCACAAGGGATTCTGGAAATCCGAGACTCTACACACTAGAAAAGATGACATTCAAAAGAGTCCCCCAAAAATTGTGTGAGACATTAGGAATGTATCTTGTAGCTGGATTCTTCAAATCTATGGCTGAGCTCCTGCCTTGCCATGGCTGCATGCTTTTTCTGTTAGGACAAGGAGCACTCACGTGTTAATTAAGGGAGGAACTGGCTTTAAGTCATGGCTCAGCAAGCCATGAATACCATGTTTTGGATCTAACCCTTTCTTTTTCATAAATAATAAAACCTCAAAAACTCAGTTTTGCTGACTGCTGTGCTTCTCTGTGTTTTGCTCTTCCACCAGAAAAAAGCATTCGATGATATCCTCATCAACAAAGCACCTGAGCTACTGAAAGATTTGGATACTTTCTTAGGGGACAACAAGTGGCTGGTAGGGAATTCAGTAAGTATAATTTTTCTTTCTCCCATTCCCATCAGGTTGCCAGAAAACTCAAGTAATGGACTATTGCTGAATTTTAGGGTTTCATGTCAGGCCATGAAGGAGCTCTCCCCATGCTTTGAGCCCTTTATTCTTACCAATACACAACCAGTCACATAATTGCAAAGTGAACATAGTTTTCCACAATATTAGAAAAGTGAGGCAAACCAGGACTATGATCTGCATTTTCTAAAGCAGTTCATAAACATGTTGACACAAAACATTTTAAATGCCTTTGCACTTGTGAACACACATTCATGACTACCAGAACCCTGTTTATCATCACTGACTTGTTTATAAGGCAATATGAAAAAAACTCTATAAAAACATAGTACCACTCTATAAAAACATAGTACCCTTTTTACCCTAAACTGTTTTCTGCAGCACAGTTTCAGCAGGAAAGAATAATATTGTAGCACAACTAATATTTGTAAACAGGACTTGATTTTAACCAATATTTACCGAAGTCAAGCCTTGCATTGCAACCTATTTGCCCTGTAATAATGGGCTTAAAAAAAACCCCCAACCCCAGAATGAAAACTTAAAAACAGATGAATTCACAGCTTTTTGAGAATATTAGTAGTCCTGGCTATTGAGATTACCAACTAAAATGTACTGCTTTCTGTCCCATTTCCACTAGGTAACGTGGGCTGATTTCTACTGGGACGTGTGCAGTACAACACTTCTATCCTGTAAGCCTGACCTGGCAGACAAATACCCCAGGCTTTTGGCTCTCAGGGAGAGAGTGCAAGCACTTCCAGCTATTGCAGCCTGGATCCAGAAAAGGCCGAACAGTGTGATGTAGATCAGGTGCTCAGAAAAACAAATGCTTGTTTAGTTTTCAATATGACAAGCATCCTAAATTATTAACTTCTGAATCATTTAAATTAACTTCAGATGGCTATGCTGTACCAAATCAAAATCTACCACTTGTATCCACTTACGAGAGAATCTAAAATACTGATTTAGTAGAGTAATAAATACTGATCTGCAGAATGTAGGTTTCAATCACATTTCCCCTCTATTAACACAGTGCTTGATCAAACCAATTAATGTTTTGTGCATTCTCAAAGGGAGAAAAGGCGAATATACCTGCATGGAGAGGTGCAATCTCAACAATATTATGCCTACTGCAGTCTTCCAATCTGGAGTAAAGCAAGTTAAAAGGAGAGGGCAAATAAAAGATGCACTTGGTCAATAAAATTCAAGGGCCTGAAAAAACTGCTTGGGAAGCTTGAGGTTTATACTGTGCCCCTGAAAAACAAACAAACAAACAAAAACCTCTAAAGGCAAAAAGCAGTTGCACAGCTGAGCTGGTACCCACACCAGCACTACTTCTCCATCAACACACCAGCTGCAAAAAAAAAACCATTTAACAGCTCAGTATCTATGCCAGTAGGTAGGAGACAAGGAGACACAAACTGGGGGTCACTGGTGGCAACCAGGTTTAGAAAAAATGAAGGGTCTGCTCTTGCAGGACTGGAGAAAAGGCAGGTGGAAATCCTGCCAAGGTGGCTGGCTGTGGATGAAAGTGGTTCACACAAACTCAAGGGGAGACAAGTGCTTGTGATTGGTCTCCATTGTGCGGTGTAAGCAGATAAACCACAACAAACTTGGGCAACATTCTGTGCTGGAAATTGCCACTGTTGGGAAAATACTTCCCTTCACATTTACTTCCCCCTCCCACCTCAAGTACTATTTCATTGAATCATGAGATACACCAACCAACCTCTAAGACAGACAAGTCAGGTACTGTCAGAACAGAAACAAACCAACTTTACTCATTCCCATCTTCACCTGCTTTGCAACTCCTTGCGTGATTTGCTCTGGCTTTTGACACATTTTTCCTTCTTTAGCTCCCAAAACTCCTCTCTTCTTCAGCAACTGACTTCAGAGAGAGTGGCTTGGTATTTTTTCCCCTCTGTACACCTTTCCCAATCAGATAAACAGAACCACAAAATAGTTGAAAGGACCTCTGGAGCTCATCTGGTCCAAGCCCCTGCTCACACAGGGCCATCTAGAGCCAGCTGCACAGGACTGCATCCAGTTAGTTTTTGGTTATCTCCAAGGATGGTGGCCCTGCAATCTGTTGAGACTCCCAGCCAAAAAGAGTAGAAACAGTTAAAGGAAGAAAGGTGTAAACACACATGAGATTCACAGCAGCCAATGACAGATTCTGACCCCAGGGGTAACCACTGCTCCTCCAGACTACATCAACTGATCCCACACACATCCAGAATACCCACACCCTGAAGGGCAGGGGTCTTGTATCAATCCACATAAGCAGGTGAGAACATGCAGGTACAGTGGGATAAAAGTTGGGTTAGCATCATGCTCAACAGAAACACACAACCTAAACAGCATTACACACCTATGGTTCTCTGTTAAATCCCACTATTTAGTCCAGTAGAACCAGTGGAATTAAAGAAGCAGGGAAAACTGATTCTTGCCCATATCCCTTCTCAAACAATACAGTACATCTTCACCTTATTTCAGTTGTGCATTTTGGAACAGACAGCACAGCCACAGAACATGTCTAGGAAAAGCCAAGCAGTTTAGTCCACACTTGGAAAACAAGTTTTGGAAAAGCTTTAATTTGAATTTGCAGAAATCTCGTACAGTTGACCAAAATACCTACAAATTTGACCAAACCACTTGGCAGGAGTTCTGTTTTTACCATCACTATCCTCACACCACTGTAATTAGAGTATAATGACACACTGGTCATTAATGACTGCTGGGCAAAGCCAAGCCAGTCCAATTGGAACATTCCAGCTGGTCTGAGACTGTCTAATTGATTTACAACACACACATCATCATCCCCTCACCTGCCCTAAATAACCACAATCATGAAAACATTTTGTCAATCTATGGAATTTTATTGGAACAAGTTGATACAAAACCAGTACGGTACATCAAATGAACCAAAACAAGCAGAAACAGACTCAAGCATTGTCAAATAAGGCACATATAAAAAAATCTACACGCAGAATCCAGTGAAACAGACAGTTTATATATATATATATATATATATTTATTTTTGGAGGTAGAAATAATTACAAAAATACTGACAAATCTTAAGCAGTAGCAGATTTGTTAAAACAATTACTACTTAGGTCCCCATTTTCAAAAGTGATCTGTAAAACCTTTATTCAGCATCTGAGGTTGGCACATTTGGGCCAGTTATGCTTTTAAGCATCAAAAGAATGCTATTGGTGTTAAAAATTTTCAATACCATGAGCAATACAATAAAGAAACTACAAAAAGTTAAAAACGTTCATAAAACTCCTGGTCAACAGTAATGTAAGAGTCCTTGGGGTACTTAATCACATTTCTTCCTTGAATTTCACAACATATTTACATTTTAGAGACCCAGTGAAGCTTTTAATAGTGTGGCTATATCTGCTGGAATGGTTCCTTCTTCTCCTGAGGAATAAAGACAAGCATTAGTACAGCTTAAAATATTTCACAAACAGATAAAAGCCTACATCCCCAAAACAGCAAAAAAATCATCTGCTTGTAGGACTTGGTCACTGATTTCTGGGTCAGATTCAGAAGGCACTTCCTGTCAAATCAAAGAACAACCAGCAAAAAAAAAAATCTTTCTAGTTTAACATTAAAAACCCCAAACAACAAAAGGTTTGTCTGCATCAAGAACCTTCTTTTTTTCAGAGTAACATATTGCAGCTTTAATTTACCTAAGTGGACATCATTATGTGCAAGACACCTACCTGATTCTGCTGCGGTCATATCTTGTTCTAACTTCAATTTCTGTTGGCTGATTTTCAGCATGGTTTCTTCAATAGTCTCCTTACTGATGAGCTTTATGACTTGTACTTCTCTGAAAATGACAAAAAAAAATCCATTTTTGTAGTTTGGATTAGTGCAAAAAGGAAGGATGCTATGCCTTGGCTCAACTGGCTGGGGTTTAAAGCAAGAATGAGGAAATGAACCAGAGGGCAATACAAAGAGCTTCTGGATTTTTCTCTCGAGTAACTGTGCTCTGTATTGTCAGAAAACACGTTTTCTCCTGCACTCCCAGCCACTGCGAACGTCCAGACAGTCACAAAAATCTCCATTAATATAAACAAGTCAAATTCCCCCTAATTCCACTTTACTGTGGAATCTACCTGGGAATAGTTCCCAGCACCAAACATTTGAGAATTATGCACAGTTTGAGAGTTACAGTGAACTAGGAAAAGGAGGAAAGTGTAAATAAAAGTTTGTTCTGCCAGCAACGTGGACTAACACAATTACAGTTCCTAGCTCCCACACTACCCAGAGCTGCTTTACACAAGTCTCTGCTTAAAACCTTTAATCATAAATATTGTCCTTTCAGTCTCCTTTGAGAGCTTGCCTCCAAGAAAACCCAAGCACTATAATTGAAGTCTTACCGTGTCTGACCTACTCTGTGGCACCGGTCTTCCGCCTGCTTATCGTTGTAAGGGTTGCAGTCAATGTCATGAAGGATAACAACATTGGCCGAGGTCAGATTAATGCCCAAGCCACCAGCTTTGGTGGACAGAAGGAATACAAATATCCCCATATCTGTATTGAACTCATCTATCAGATGTATCCTGCAGAACACAAGACACCATGCATCAGGCCTTGGAAAACACTCCACACTGGCTCCAGAGCTGAACATGGAAGTTGGGATGATCTTTTGGAAGAGAGGACAATGCACTGCACAGCAGCTCTGAAGTCCAGATGTTATGCAGCAGGAAAAAGGGTACCAACAGTCCTCTGCAGTGACCAGAGAAACATACTGAGAGACAGATGGAGAGCAAAGAGTGAAAACAGGCTTAGAAAAAGATTTATGATCACAGAATGCAGAGTCAGGTAGAGGACAACAGAAGACTGAAACACATGAAGCAAATGGGGAGGCAGGGGATGAATTTCACTTCATGACAATCTTTTGTACTAACTGCACATGCAAGGGCCGAAACAGACATCAGCTTTACATGGTAAGTAACATCACAGCAAGAATGACAGTTGTTTGAAATGAAGAAAAAGCATCCCCAAAAAAAACCTTCAAAAACTCTTGAGACAGAAAACCAGCTCAGCTCAAACACAAGAAAAGCACTGCAACATTTTCAGCTGCAGGGACAGACAGAATAGTTTGTCCTAGAGAAACAAAGGGGTGTATCTGCCTATTGTAAGCAAGGTACACTCTATTTCCAAGGAATAGCTACAGGTGTTATGACATGTTGACACACAAATCAAACACACCAGGAACTGCTGAAGACACCTATTTTTCATTTCCATGGCTAAGACTGTAACTCCGTCATCTAAACCTCATCTTTCAGTCTCACCCTTACTAAGGTGATCTGAAATTCAACATTCAATGCCTTCTGTGGTCAGTGTCCAGTGAGCACAGACTTCTGTACGTTGGAAAACAAAGGTAAAGGGTCTGAAGTCACCTCCCCCTCTCCAACACATTCAGTTTCTCTCTCTCATGTTTGGCAAGAGTCACGTACCGCTCAGAAATTTGTGTTTTTCCATCCAGCCTAATGTATCTATGTTGCCAGTGTTTTAGAAAAACTTCCAAGATGTCCAGCATCATAGTGAACTGGCTAAACAACACAACTCTGTCACCCTGGAAAGGACAAAGCAAAGCAAAAATTTTGAAATATGCAACTATGAAGTACAAAAATTCTTTATTGATGCAAATATATGATTTTACTTTCACAGAAGGCCTTCTTTTTGAAATAAAAGACTAAGCTGAAAATCATCAAGTCAGGATTGACTTTCAGTGAAGATTCCATATCCAGCAGTTCAGCTAAAATAACTCACTGTCTTTCACTGCAGTAATATTTTAATTACTTTGTACTTAGGTGGCTCAAACAATTCACATACCAAATGCATAATTTACACGTTACTGCATCTATAAACATCATAATACTTTCATTCCAAACTTAAATTTAAATATTTCATGTATTACAGAGAGTAGCCCTATTTTGTCTGAAATAGTCATATCCACAGCATCCACCTGTCCAAATTCAGGATACTCTGAAGCATTATGGCACATGCTTATTTGCAAAATAAACCTGTTTGAATCCCAGGGCAGGACTTCAAGCAGGGACCTCTTCTTACCGTTCCACTGGCTTAGCACACACATGATTATTCTAATGTGATACAGTCTTATTCAATTGCCAAGAGAAAGTCCAAGTCCATGAGGTGTGAAAATTATGCAAGACCCCATAATATTAATAGAGTAGTTAATTTGGGATGAATACTCTGAAACTTGGAAAATCAGGAAGATTTATTTCAGCTGTCTCCACAGTCATGTGCATACTCAGGGCTGCATATTAAAAGCTGTAAGTTTTTGTTGCTTTGCAATTCTGGACATGCACTAAATTACACTGTAAAACTCTACAGCAAAGCAACTGGGTTGCAAACAGAGCTGGCAGATATTAATTTAACCAGTTATTCAGAGCCACTCTTTAGACAGGAAAAAGCTTCAGCCATCTGTAATACCTTCTTTTTAAGGTCGGAGAGAATGTGTTCCAGTGCTCTAAACTTTCCAGAATCCAGAATCTGATCCATGTCTAACATGAAGTCATTGATGTGAGAATATTGCTTACAAAGCACATGCAGCTCAAAATCTGTCATTACTGTCATATCTTCAAAGATAAGGTCAGGGTTAGCATCACGGTGTGTGGGTTCCTATAAGCAAAAATGAAGGGCAATAATGCAACAACACCATCTCACCAGAGAACTAAAAACAAAATCACCACACAGTAACATCCATAATCTCCTCAAGAAAAAAGAAACACACCTAGACATGGACAAATGCTAGAGCTTGGCTCATGCAAGCAACGGAAGATGAACTCTGAACTTCAGGTTTATAGGAGAGGATAATTACTCCACAGTTTAGCTCTTACAAGCACTTGTCCTGCCAAAAACTTAAGCAGGATATGCTCAACCTTCATAACTATTACCTACTTCCCATCAAGCCCTGTGACCTTTTACCCCTTTATGAGACCTCTTCCCCTGAAGACACATTCCCTAAAAGGGAGGTCCAATCCTTGGATAGATGGTAGAAGACATGGAATGCCCAGCCCAAGATGTAGGGTGGGTAGAGGGGTGTCATGTCTGGAAGAAAAGAAAAAAAAGCCACATCTGGACAGTACGATGGTATGGGAATAAAAGGGATAAAAAGTCCTTCATAAACCAATGGGTCACTTCTTGCTTCCCCAACCTTGTCTGGCTTCACTTTAAAACAAAGCTGAAGAATATTCAAAGCCAGCTCCAACTTTTTAGACCACTTGCTGCACACTGAGATTTTTTTTTTTTATATTTTAGGCATAAGCAACAATTTTCCTCAAGCTCCTCAGGCATTAAACGCATACAAATGAAAAAAAAAATCCTTAACAGATCAATACTCCCCTAGGCCTTCCCTATTTTAGTTCTGTACTACTCAGTTCTTGCTATTCAGAAAGCTACTAAACTCAAGTGCCCACCTAGGACTTTTTCCATAAACACTCTGGCTTTAGATTCTGGGGTGGAGGGAAGAGGTGCTAAGGCAGAGTTTATGAAAATGAGACGACTGCAGATCCACAACTGTTCTCTCCATTCTAATGATACAAAAATCAGTGTTAAATACCTACAGAGCTTGATTAGAGCACTGGATAGATGCAGAGAAATAAAAAGCAGCAACAATGAATTACGTTTGGCAAAGACATTTCTGACCAGAAGTCTGACAACGAAACAAACAAACAAAGAAACAGGTTTGCATCAGAAATTCTGATAAATTAAGGATTGCTTCTGAATCTCCTCCCCTTACCTTGAGCATGAGGGTGGACATTGTCCTGAGCTTGTCATTCGTGTAATACTGACGATGCAAAAGAGGGTGATTGGCCATTTTTCTAAGTTGCATCATTGCATTTCCCATATCAGAGTTTTTCTCTGTAAACAAAGAAGGTATCCTTGTACTACTATTGAAAAGAACCATCTGAAACACCTTTACCTCTCAGCAGAGCTTTGTTTGCAAGAACTCAGTCTGAAGATTCACCTATTACCTGAACTTCAAAAAAATTCATAGAAGGGATATAGACAGTTTATGAGCATTAGACATTTCTACAAAGCAAAGACTATAGTCACGTTCAATATATGTCTCAGCATGAAAAAATCCATCAAAAGAAAATGAGGTCCTTACATACCATTACCGTTAATGGTTTTCTTGAGCTTGTTTACAAGAGCAAAGTAGAGTTGTTCCTGTTTCTCAGACATGGCACACAGTTCAATGAGATCTTTTTTGGGAGGTAGTTGTTTAAGGACCTGACAAAACAAAATGATACTAAATAAAACCTGTACTGTTGTGAACCACCAGTAATTCTGCACTGTCTTATAGCTGTTACGATACTCTGTTAATTCTCCTCATCCCAGCTCCTTTCACTGCTTGCAACTTCACTAACTCGGGCAGCAATTCAACTGAGGTCTCTACCTGGATTGTACATCAACCTCCCCATCAAGTAACATGGTCTGCACACTCCAGAACTGCATGAAATAATATTATATGCAATACCTGGGATCTACTCCCCTGCTAATCAGCATTACCCCCTTCAGACCACTGAAGTCTGCAAGTGCCCACTAACATTTTTTAAGATCAGTAAGTAATTTCACCTCATATTATAGTGTTGGTCTCAGATTATCAGGCTTTTTGATAACACAAACCCATAATTTTAAAGATAAAATGTTACCTCATCTTTTACTCTTCTCAAGATGAATGGTTTTATTATCTGCTTTGCATGCGCAATTCTCTCCTTCTCATATATGCTTTGTTCTTCAACACTCTTCTAAGGAAAACATAGAAAGAATTCAATTACAGTGTGAAGCTCTCAGCTGTAACACCACCACCTTAACTTCTCTAACTTCATGAAAACCCCAGCCAAAAGAGACATATTTGATCTGATTTGATCTGACCATTTTAGTATTCCAAGATATCCTGTTACAGGATATTTTAATTTAGAAGGTTTACTCAATTGTTTCATTTTCTAGATTTTCACAATCACATTACCTGTTTCCATAAGATACGAAAAAACCAGAAGTTATGCAGCAATAGCAGTCTTCCAGCAAAAAGAAAAAACATACTTTCAAGAAGAGAATTCATGGTACTCACTGTTTTTGAAGAGAACATCCTTCGAATTTCACTTGTGCTACTGCTGAACATATGGGGCATGACAAAGTTCAAGAGGGACATCAATTCCAACAGATTATTTTGAACTGGAGTCCCCGTTAGCAGCAAGCGATTCTTGGCCTGTTTGTCCAAAGTGGAAAGAGCAATGAGAAACATTTGTCAAACAGGCTAAAAAATATTATTGGCAAAAAAACCACAGCTATGGAGAAGTGAGAAAATGACCTTGGTTTAAATTAGAACTATTTAAACTTATAAATTTGGGACTCATAAAATAATTTCCTTGTTAAGTCAACAAAACTGTTTACAGATCTGTGGGCAACTGTGCACCAATTTAAGAAAATTTAAAAAGCATTCCTGTATCTATTAGGCTTCTTCTTGATTGTTCTGTTTGGGCTTTGTTTTGATTGTCATTGTTGGGGTTTTTTTTTGTTCCTCCTGATGATTGTGTTAATTGTTGCTCCCATATAAAGTTCTCTAATGTCATACAGTACTTAAGCACAAGTTTTAAATTGCAATTGCAAGCAAGTTTTATTGCTTAAAGATCTGCTTTTTAAAAAGGCTATTGATGAAAACATTATAATGAAAAATAAGCTGCAATAAGTGATCTTAAGTTTATTATTATTGTACAAATACTACAGTGCTAGATCATAATATTCAGAGTGAGAGCTGTACTCAAATCTTTTTCAAAACTCCGCTTACTCAGGCTGCAAGCCACAAGAAAAAATATTTTCAGGTTGGCTCTTCATAGCCCTATCAGAGCAGGTCTTTAAACATTACAAGGCTTCAGTACAAGTAACTAGAATAACATCTTTAAAATTTTTATGACTACGGAACATAACTGGGAATTTGCTTAATACTGAAACTCAAGCACTACCATTATTGTAATGATGGTACAGGAAATTGATTACATTTCTTTGGGAGCTTATGTCCCGGAAAGAGATCACAGTGCAGAATCCACTGCACTTAGACCACACCAACACTTAAAACCACTTGCATACTATAGTTTCTCTAAAGTATTGTGTATTTGAACTTTACAGTTCATATTCCATTTTCCCCCACTTGTAACTACAAAAGAGGAAACCCAGGATCTGTCCCATCTAACCCAGCAATAACTGAACCTCTTACATTAATTGTCATGAGGTGCTGGTAGCGGATAGAGCTCATGTTCTTGAGCATATGACCTTCGTCAAAAATTGCATAGTTAAGCTTCAGCCTGCGGAACAGTCCTCGATCATCTGAGCTGCTGATTGCAGAGTTGTATCTGTCAGAGACAAGTATTACTTGCACTTAGTCTCTCTCTGAAAATGAATGTACTGTTATCACAATCAAATGAAATTCTCTAATATTGTTAAGAGTTATGGAGAAAGCATATGAGGGGCAGTAAAACTGCCTGGAAGTAACCAGCCACAACACAGTTGATTACTGGCAAATGATTTCAGTTTACTTGATGAGCCAATGCTCTCAGTAACGCTTCCTAAAATCTGCTGAAGTCTATTACAATGTAATATTATGTGTAATATACATGCTGATAGACATACCTAAAGCACCTATAACAGTATCTCTTACATAACCATAAAACCCTAGTGAACCATTATCTGAAACCCAACTCCTAAAATTGTCTGGTTTCTTGTACCGCTAGAGGTCAGCAGGACCTCACTAAAGCTCCCTGTTTGTAGTGTTTTAACTGTACTTACGTAGTCACAATCACATTGAAATCAACGACTTTATTATGAATGTCCAACCTGAGATGTTTCCTATCTTCTTGGGATCCTAAAGAAGGACAAAACATAAAATGAGTACAATTACATATATTTATATACATGTAACAGTTAAAGACACTGCAGAGAAATCATTCATCAACAAATATGTGTACTTAAACAACTGTCTTAAAACAACACTGCCATGAGCAATTCATCTTTTCTTACACCACTGGCCATGCAAGCTGCTGGATTATTGCATTCATTTCTTAACTAGATTCCTCACCATAGTAAAAGAGAACGTTCAGTTCAGGACACCACAGATTAACTTCTCTTATCCAGTTATCTGTAAGACAACATTAAAACAAACCTTAAGTCATTTATACTTTATTATGTCTTACTGTTTCACACCTCAGCATCAACCCAAACATCTGATTTTAATGGAAATCCCTTTAAGTTCTCCTGAAGGTTAAGCGACATTCTGTCCTAAAACTGGAAAACTGAGAAGTAACAAACTGAACAAACCCCAACTGGGCTTTTAGTAACTCAACCAGCTTGCACTTTAAACTCCTGCAGGAACAGGCCCTGCACAGTCTGTAACCACTGTGAGAAATAAAGACAATGTGTAACTTAGCAGCTTGGCTTCTTCCCTAGACAGTTAAATCCCCAGAAAGCAAATCTCTTCATCTGTCAGTACTTGCCTGCAGAAGTATGTCACCAGCAGAGACAGGGCCTCTGGGAGCAGGCAGAGGCCTGACATGCCGGCTGTGCAGCTCCAGGTGTGCAGCAGCCACAGGCAACTCTGCTGTGCCTAAGGGGGAGCTGCTTGGCAGCCAGCACAAGTGCTGACCCCAAACCACAGCAGAAGGGCAGCTCTGCTAAAGCCACTTGGGAAGGGGCTGGACCCAGAGCAGGGGTGAGGAGACACGTCTGGAACAGTGTCAGGACAACTGCCAGCAGACTGCACTGCCCAGGCATTGCCCATCTGCCTCTACAATTCTGACTGTAAGACTGAGTTCACAAAAGCACCTTTGTTCACGTACTTACGTACACCTCAAGTTTTAAGTAATATATGTATTATTAAGAGTAGTTTTAAAAAGTGGGTTCCAGTGGAGTTTGAAAGTTAAAATGATGAATGAACACTAAAAATGATGATTTCAAACTCAAGTTGAACAACTGGAAACTTTTCTGATGTGTCAAGAGAAATTTTTGAAGCCCAAATAAGTATTTTATATTAAAAGCAGCATTTACTTTCAAAATTCAACTTGTTACTTCCCCGTCATTCAACAAATCCAAATATAACTCTATAAAGAACGATTTTCTGCTCAACCTTATCAGCTTTGCTAACATTTCATTCCACCATACTCCTTCCAATTTCAACTGAGGCCATAAAACAATCAGAAGACACAAGTAAAAGACAGTTAGCCTCATAATTTTAGGATTTTCATCTGCTTTGACAGATGCTGTGCAGTAAAGAGGAAAAAAGAGAGTGGATGTTTAAAATGTCATGAAACCTAACCCTAAGCACAGCCTAAAGACTAGGAAGCTCAGCCAATATTCAGTAAGTCAAAGACTACTTTGCTACACAAGCTCAGATTGTAACAAGCAGCTTCATTTTTTTTGAAGCAGACAGATTGTCTAAAAACGTTCCACGCTAAGTCTAATTAATTCAGAACAAGCATGCCTGCAGTATGGTCTGCATTCCAATTCAAATTACTTAAGGAGCTGGGTACCATCATAAGAAAATCAAATTTTCTTTCAATAAATTATCTTTGTTTTACAATATGTCCATGATTGGTATGGTTCTTTTTTTCCTAACAAAAATATTTTTGAAGCTTTTAACTTACCTATCGTTGAAGCTGGCACAACTATCAAATGGGGGCCTGTATTGCCCTCTTGGTAGAGATAAGCCAGAAATGCAATAGCTTGAATTGTTTTTCCTAAGCCCTAAGAGAAAATAAATCCATTTAAACAAAATTTACAATCTGTGCGACATAAAAGTGTTTTGAACTCATAAGACAATTACAGCGTAGTGATGGCTCAGTAAAGATTAGAAATCTGATTAGACAATTTGTTCTATTTAACCAGTTTTACAGAAGACAATTCCTTCTTAAGTACAACTTCAGTCAAACTTCATTATAATTTCAGCTCAATGTTTGAACAAAGATTCATCTTTTCAATTTATGAAGTTTTTAAATTTACTTCAAGTTCATCCTTCAAATTATCTCGAAAAATTTACCTTCCTGAACCAACAGTGCAGAAAGATGATTACTTGGAAACTAAATGTTTTATTTCCATTTGATCCAGTTGTACAAAGGGTATTCCAGCTATTTCTGAAGTGGAATTTAATACGGGAATCAGATTAAAGATAAGCCTGCATTTCCACCAACACTCACTTTTCCTGTTTTCTGCATCATGAACTTAAAAATTTTGTGCATCTACCACAAAACACACGTATTCTTACTAACGTGAAACATACAGAAGTTGAGAAACACTGCCTAAGTCATAGCAAGGTGAAGAAGTGCTGTCATTCATGGTTCATCAGAAGATGAACAGCAGCCAGGATTAAAAACAACCGACCACAAATTCAGGACATGCATCAGTAAGTTTTTTCTGTTCTACAACTACGGGTGGTGTCAGCATTCAACAAAACCTCAAACCCACAGGCTTGTCTCTCTTAGTTCAAAGCTGATGGGGAGTGTCATGACAAGAGATGGTGGAAATGCTGCTTCTGGAGAAGCAGAGAAGGTTTCTGCCCACTTGGTTTTTCCTGTATTGTTATCTGCCAGCTTTGAAACTGATGAAGAAATGGAGAAAATAGGGGCTCACTACACTAAATGCTGGACAAGAAGAATGAATTGTATTTTTGGGCAAGGAGTTGTTAAACTCAACGGTTTGAAAATAACCTGTTGTGGTAGAAACTGGTTCCCTTGCATCAGAAGGCACCATGTGACTTGTAATTGCCAGTGCCCATGAATCTTAGGCTACCTTTCATTTTCAAATGGAAAGGAGTTCAGCAGCTTCTAAGATCTTGGAGAACTGTTTGCAATTTAAGATTATAAGTAATCTGCTTGAGCTTTCTAGGCGAGGATTTAACCAAGTCTTTTTTGCAAAATTTTAACAATGCTTAAATAAGCAGTTTCATACTTAACCATTTCATCAGCCAAGATGCCATTCAATCTGTGTTTATACAGCAGTGCTAACCAGTTCAAACCAATCTTCTGATATGGCTTCAGTTTCAAACTGTTAAAAACAAACAAGCTTATTACCACCTTTTATTTGTTTCTCCACGAAACACAACTTTACAGTTACACTAATCACAGACTGGCAGGTTTAACACTGCCTTTATCTTAATGCACTCCAGACCTCTTCATGTAGTGAAAAACACAAACTTTCTTAATCAGTCACCTGTACACAAACTGAGTTGCTTAACTGCATTTTCATAGACCTAAAATGATCAAAGTGAGTGACATAAATACTTCTCTTCTAACAGATAAAAACAGTTACAGAACTACTCATTTCTAAAATACACAATTAATTACGTGGCATTTTGCAGCTGCATTCCTTATTTTTCTCTGTTATACTATTACTGTTTGTGTCAACACCAAAGAAAAATCCAAACCCAGACACACAACCCACAAAACACACTCAACAGCAAGTCACCCAGTTCAGCGCTTTTTCCAAAGAAGTGTCACTGACATCTTCCTCTTAAGACTTCCTGCTTCCTCACAGGTTTTATTTTCACACAGCTGAGAATCTTCTGCTTGTAACAGCATCCAACTGGAATTCCAGCTTCTACTTTGGCCATTTCCACTACACACCTACATTTCCTAACCCTTAGGATAATACCCTCCCACCATATCTACATCTGTTTTTATTACTCCTAATATCCATTTGGAGATCCTTACCAATTTACCTCTCTGAAAGAAATCCTTCCCCACAACACATCCCTGCTGCCACTCCAATTGGATACAGAGTTTCAGATTACTTTGTACATCTGAACTTCCTGACCTACCTCTTTCATCCAGCTGATAAACCTGCCCAGTTTGCTCAGATGTGTTCCAACTTATCATTTTTGAAATCGAATCCTATTTGAAATCTGTCCCCCATTACAGAAGCAGGTTTGCTTGGGCTTTTATAGATATAGAACGAGCCTCAAAGTCAACCCAGGACACTGAAATAAGCTGACAACTCATGATTCCATTGCTTAAAGTTGGCTGTTACATTCACCAGAAACTGGAGGAAATAAAACACTGTTATAATTTTTTAAGCTCTTATCCTGCCCATCAGCTTTCCTGATACACTTAAAAAAATCTGTTAGATTCTCTCAAGTGTTGCGCATCACTATCTAGCCCACTGAGAGCCACTAAGTATCAAAAATCTGCAACTCTAGTTTCAGAGAATACAGTTATTAAAATCCCAGTCGTCAAGTACACCTTATTGTCCAACACCCTTCTGAAGTACAAAAATGAGAGATACCTGCGATTCAGAATGGAGGGTTGCTCTATGTTCCATCCACATCCTCCATCTCTAGTAATCCTGGTTACCTGTTTTGTCAGTTTATTGGAAATGTCTTCACATTTATTCATGAGCTTGAGAACCACATCCCTCTCCTTCAGTAGTATCTTGCAGTTCCATACTATATCTTCTGACAAACCTGAAGTCTTCGTCATTTTTGTAAACTGCAAAATAATAATGATAAAAAAAAATCTATGAACACTGGTAATAGCATTTGCAGTGAAAATCCACAGCAGCTGCATGCAGTAATTCAAGTAGGAGGCAGCATCAGCATTAAGATCTTCTCCCAAAACTCCAAATACTCCTTACACTTGCCCCACTGCAAACTCTGTGAATCTGCACTGAAGGTCATCATTGCAGCTCCCCACATTGTGAAACTTGAAATCTTCAGTGATACAAATTCTCTGAAGAGTTTGTAACTTAAAATACAAGTGCTTTAAACTCAAAATCCTCAATAGGAGGCAACAAAGTGCAAAGCCAGCTTTGAAGGCCAAGTACACTAACAGAACAAAACCCCAAAAGGAGGGGGAAAAAAAGCACTGATTCTCATTATGACGCCCTTTTAAACAAACTCTATTAGATACTAAAGGTATAAGATATAAGCATAATGCAGACATCAAGGCAAACATATGAACCTATAATGAAGGTTACTACATTTTGTTATGCATCTGTCTGGGGCTCAGCATTACTTGGTTTCAGTTCTAACTCTATCACACAGGTAGTCAAAGTGGACTCGGGCATTGTGCCAGGTTTCCCGTGGTCACCAAGTACTGTCAGCACAAAAGAGCCTTAATTTCACCACTTGCTTCCTCAAGTCCACACTAGTTACAGTCTATTTCCTTCCTCTACATTTCAAATTGTCATCACAGTATGAATATTTTACATGTCAGAGACAAGCAACCTGAAGTTGTATCAAAACAGGCCCCTCAGGCCCATCGACTTCTCCTAAATTCTATGTAGAGCTATCTGCTCAAAGTGTAAAACCTACCACTAAATATATTTCTGCAGTAACTGGAGTCATATTTGTAGTTACAGCATTTTATCAAGTAGTTATGCATATTTCACTGTAAAGACTAAGCTTTTTTTTTTTGTTTATTAATGAATTTAAAGAATTGAAGACTACAAGAAGCTTTGGATGCATCATTCTTGTATTAAAACGGAAGTACTTTTCACACAGATTTTTCAGAATTTTAGACCAGGGATCTGTTAAAATTTAGCACAAGATATGTATATATGTATAGATCATATACATATGTATATGATATATACATATCTTGTATATATCCTCATATGTATATATCCTCCAGGAATTCCTTCCATAAAAAAGGAGTCCAGTTCCTGTGTGTTAAGTCACAAACCTGAGTGTCCTATGATCCAGCTCTTACATGTTAAGTAACTCACCAATATTGCCACATTGCAGAGTAAAAGCCAGTTTTGTTAAGGTGAAGACTATAACCAGATTAAAAATAGAATTTAAAAACTAGCTTCCATGAGAAAAATATTTTTAAAATAAATGGAGTGAGGCAATTACAGTTTGGGGCTCGTTTTTGTTTATGTTTTTTTCATTTTAAACAAACCCCAGAAAGTTTACCAACACTCATAGGTTAGGCCAGGCTAAGGTGCACATTTCAACACCTGTAAAGAAATTGTCTAAATAGACACCTCTATTTAGAAATAAAAAAGAACACAGTTTTTAATAGGTGCCAACAAAATTTCAACATTTGTTTTGATGACTAAAGCTTTGGTTGGCATGAATAGAAATCCTGTAATCCATAAATAGAGGTGTGGAGAATTGAGCCATCTGTTATTAACAGAAATTGTATTGTTTCATGTCAGCACAATTAACATCCACGTCCACGTTTCAACAAGAAATATTTTAGCCACTGGTTTGCATGTGAAACACAGGGTGTTACACTGCTCAGAACTCAAAGCAGATCCACAGGTGGCCTTTGCTTTCTAGATGATCCGACACCCTCCCAAGTTCAGCTTTTTTCAAATGAGGCCCAAAAATGTGAGACCATCATGGAAACTGAAGCCCCGAGCTTTCCCAGCACACTTGGAATTGCCACACCAGCAACATTCTGCCTGGGCTTACTTTACACCACTTGCAAGATGACGAAGGCTTTCCCTTTAATGCCTAAGGGTGAAAGTCAGCCTCAGCCTCTAACAAACACCAGTTCCACTGTAAGCAGTTTCTCATTGCTAACCTGATGCATTTGCTGCTTCCCTTCAGCTGGCTTTGGTGCAAGGTAGTTCTGGAGTTTGGTTTTTGTGGCAGTTTTACATGTGCAGCCAAACAAAATGAGATGACAAAAAAGGTGGAGCTACTCTCTCTTGAGTCTGTATCTCCTAGCTCATATCCTGCTGCAGTGTACAGAATATGATGGACAAGTACATCCACCTCTGACAGCTCAGTTCTCCCACTCCCCTAAAAGTGATGTACTGTGTCAGCATACTGATGTAACACTTTCCATCAGCTTAACTTGTGTGAATTCTGTAAGAATTTCTGTAGACCACAAAGACTTGAAATGCTAAATAAGGCAGCTTATTTTGTGATAGAATAATACCGTGAATGACAAAAATGAGGATACACCAAGTCTTACACAGACACATGTTTTTACACGAAAAGGAAATCCAAACAGTTAACACTTATACACCTTAAAAATAAGAAGCTGAATAGCATTAAATCCTCCCCAGTTCCTCTCCCATATTTACCAGAGGAAGCGGCAAATTGCAAGACCACCAACCCAGACCCCAAAGCCTCAGCTGAGCTCCTCTGGGAGCCAGTCTAGGCTCTGCTTCTGTTTCTTGGCACACAATGAACCCAGGCAGGTACTGCCCTTGCATGACTGTGCTCACAGCCTCTCTGCTGAGAAATGGTGTTGAGTGCTGCAGTTTCCAACACTGGGCACTTCCACTGTTTGGAAATGAGAGCGCTGTTAAAATATAATTAAGCACCAACAAGTTTTTTAGAGGAGTTAGGATTGGGAGGAAGAACAATTGGTGCCCAGAAGTGCTTCCATCAAGAACCATGCTGCCAGCTGGCCGACAATGTGTGCCAGTGGGGTATCATCAGGACCCCAAAGCAAACTGGAGAGAGAGGTGAGAAGCCAACACAGGAGACTCAGAGTGGATCTCACTGCAGTTAAAACTTCCTCACAAGGGGAACCAGAGATGCAGGCACAGGACCTGGGGGAATGGCCTGAAGCTGTGTCAGGGGAGATTTATGTTGGACAATAGGAAAAGGTTCCAGGTTTCCTCCTGGAAGATGTACTTGACCTACAGTGTAGGCATTTCTAAACTGACAAATTCATTAAACTTTGTGAGTTAGGACTCCATTTATTCTGAAAACCACGTCTACTAAATTTTTTTCTATGTGTTTTAAGCAATACTAGATCAAGTTAAACACTTGAAATATCTATTCCAAAGAGTAAGTATTTCCAAGTGCTCTTATTAACCTTATGAGCCTATGAAATTAATTTAAATCCTCTTGGAAACAAAACAGCTTAGTCCAACTTAAAGAACCATCTAGAATGAAAAAAGACATTCTCATTTATGTTTTCCTGGAATAAAACATTCAATTTACAAATAAGTAGGCTTTAGTTTTAATCTCAGACTGAGAGTCTTAATATCTTCCTCAATTCTAATAATGAACAAGCAGTAACAACTTGTACTACTTACACAAGATACCATTACAGTAAAAAGAGACATTAAAACTAAGCCATTTTCTTTAATGCTCTAACTGAATTAGCTCTCTCCATTATTCTAACCACCCTTAGAATTATTGGTATTAATTGGTAATTTAATTGGTAGGAAAAATGCTGGGTTACTGAGCTACTGGATCTTTATAAACAATTAAATCCACACTGATACAGAACATCTGCTAAAATCTGCTGCAAACCATTTCTACTCTGGGCAAGTATTCACAATACTACACAAATGTGGCTGCTGACAGCAGCAATCTTCATGAAAGACAAATTTTGAATGCAAACAGGCCCATGCAGCGTGGTTTTTTTTTCACTGTAAAATATTTTACACAGAGAAAAGAAGAAGAGCCCTGTAGCAAATACTTCTGCAAAGAATTAAGCTCAGACGAAATCCAACAAGTTTAGAAAGAAATAGCTGTATGACAGATGTTCTGTGAGAAGCCAAAGGCTTGGGGCAAAACGGATTTCTTTTGCAGCATACCAGTACCTTGTATTTTTTTCACTTATCGTCTTCTTGTCTCCCCGCTCCCTTACAACACAACATACATTTTGTTTTCCTTAAAATTCTGTTTAGTATCTCTTACTGTTTTGTGGTAATATATTTCACACACTGAATGTTATTGTAATGAATGTTATTGTTTTATGCATATTGAAGAAGCTCTNGCACACTGGTGAAAAAACACTAATTATTCTGTAAATGGCCTGTGCACAGTTACTGCTTTAAAATCCAAAGCACTTATAAATTAAATCAAGACAATCTGCTGTAACACACTTCAAATTTCTTACCAGGACATTGCTCTTAGCAGGTCTGAGGTCTTGTAGTTAACTGAAACTGTATGAAATGTGAAGTCTACAAACAAGCCATGGTAAACATCTGAAAGTAACAAAGTGACAGTAGATAACGTACTTACCAACAGATACTGTTTTCCCTTCCGTGGTGGATTGTGGCTTAGCCTTCTGATGCTTTACTTTTCATTAATAAAAACACAGCAGCTCATTCCACTAAAAATGGCTGCATTGCTTAGCTAGCAAAACCATGCTAGACACTAAGCTGCAGTAGAAGAAAGGCACAAAAGAAGAGAAAAAAAAGAGAACGACCATTTCTTGCCTGAAACTGAAAATATCCATGCTGGCTTCTTCAATCATGGAGCTACCCTGGAAGCTGCTGCTGCTACACAAGTGTCTGCAGTAAAGGTCCTGCCACATTCTTCTCTCCTGCATGGGTTTTCAGCTACAAGAGCCCAGAACAGGCTAGCAAACACCTCCTTCTCAAGTGAAAGCTCTAATTTCGCCTTCTGCAGTGAAATCAACCAACTTTCTGTGCTACAGAGTGAGTGACAGTAATGTCAGCCAATCAGCTTGAGTTTTCCAGAAAAATCACCCCTTAATTCATTCAAAATCAGGTCATATGACACTATTTGAAACGCTATTGGCTTAGGAGGAACATAGCATTTCAGCCTAATGAGGATAAGGCCACCCATCTAAGCCTCCCTAGGCTGAAGCCACCTTGACTCTAGGCAGGCTGGGGATAGGAAAGGAAGAATGCAGACCTACCAGAGCCTCCCAGCTGTTAAAGGGCCGGAGCGCTATTATCTTCTGAGCCTTTTTCTGAGAACACTGGGGAATCAGAGTCAGTTCACTCAGGGAAGCATCCTGCAGGAAGCTGAGGATTTTCGCTTTGTAGCCATCCTCCATCACTTCATCGCCACTGCTGTAGTCCTCATCTAGGGAGCTTCCGCCGTCTTCGGAAGCAGACTCGTCTTCCGTGTGTTCTGTTTCTCTTTCAGCACTCCAAATGCTCCTTTTGCTTTTGTCCTTTTTCTGAAAGCCATTCTGCTCTTTCTCAGAAGCTTTCTGCTTTGTCTTATCTTTACTCTCCTCACTTTGGGTTTCAGTGGAAGCTTCGGTCCAGTCAGCAACTTTCCTTTTGGGAGGAAATTCCACACCTATGCATGCAACACAGAAGGCAACAAGTCAATGCATATTGGTACGGGGCTGATGAAAACACAAATTGTACTTCCAAATAAAACATACAGATCTGTAAAACACAGTTCTAGTATTTAATACACAAGAGCTCAAAGCAGGTGTTCCTAAGAGAACAGAAAAGCAAATCTGTATAAAATATGTAAATAGCTCTGTGAGTACAAGACAAGCAAAGCTCATTTCTATAATGCTCAAATAGCAGAAGGTTTTAAGTATCTTAAAATAAAGATGATCAACATAATGTAGTATTTGTGAGCTGCAGAAGCTGTGAGGTAAGAGGAAACAGTTAACAACTCTGATGTATCTTTAAGATGAGATACTGGTCCCACTGCACCTGACTGCAGACATATTAATTCTGCTGACTTCAGAAAACAAGCCTTCTCTCACCAAGAAAACGATATAGTTTTTTCCTATTTAATGCCTGGTAGTACAGTATTCGGGATGGGACAATGAAAACACGCACTTGTTTAAAAAAACCTCAAAGAATGAGGCATCTCCAACCAAAATAATTCAGCTGCCTTAAAATAAGACAGAAGGTATTTAACACAACAGAAGCAGGTAATTTTCAGAAGTGCCTTGTAAGGGTTTTGACTCCTCCATTGCAAGAGAGCACTTGCAGTGCAGAAGTTTCTCTTCTGCCCAATCTCAGCTTGCTGCTGATTGAGTCCAACCCTGACATCTGCCTTCTCAGAAGCAGACGTAAGGACAACTCCCTGAGCACTGATAGCTCTCTCCACTTGTAAAGAATCGACTTAAGAACACTACCCTGTCCCAAGAATACCTAAATAGCTGATACAGCAAACATGTAGGTATCTGACAGCTGTGTAACACACTGAAAAGTAATCAACTCATTAAATAGGACTTAAGTTACAACTTGCAGATTTACTTGGAATCACTGGGTTTTCTCCCTGCCACGTTTTAAGTACTGATATTTATAGACTGGTTGCATAATTCAAGGCCTGCTTCTAGTATGCTCCTCTTCTAGAATACATTTTAAAATAACAAAATAGCATATATTACTAGTTACCTATGCAGTTACTTGCAGTTACTGGTTTAGAACCCAGTAATTTACAAATAGTGCAGTTAAAAAACAAACTTTTTTTTTTAAACAAGCAGGAAGGGAGCAGGTATCAGCTTCGACATGTACCAAAATATATTTTAAAATATACCTATAGCTAATTACAACTTTTTATGTCTATCTGTATTAGCAGGGCAGAGATATTTCTATATCAGAGATATAGTTAGAGAGCAAAAATAAAAAAAAACACCAAAAATTGAGCTTCCGTCTTTTATCCTTCCTATAATACTAATTTCAAGTCTAAGTGCAAGTTTCTAGGCATGGCGCTGTCAGGACTGTCATTGCTGAACATTCAAAAATATTTGCATCACAGGTGCGTTTTGTCTTTGGATAAAATGAATTATAAATCTGTCTTTACCCTCCTCGTCGTCTGCAAATATTTTCAGGGCCTCCAGTGCATCATGATACACCCAGTTATGTTCCTCAAGTACCTCTCTCAGCTCCTAGTAAAAAATAAGACATTTTGCATTGTGGTGAGATAAGCACAAGCTAAATTTCTGTGCCTAATAACATCAGGCAAAGAAAGCCCCTATAAATCAGATGATTCAAAATAAATGGAAATCAAAACGAGAAAACCCTTCAGTTTCTTTGTACACTCAGTTTAGGCAGAGCTGCACTCTGTTTTTCCAAAGTGTAAGAACACATATGAACAAGCTTTGCTTCCAACAATTTCAAGCACAGAACTGAAAGAGCTCGAGTAGTCGCTGAGGACCATCAGGTACTAAACTAATACAAAGTACAAAATATATTTAGCAGTCTGGGGGAGAAAAGTGAGAGAGGGAGGGATCATTTTCTCTTGCATTTTTACAATAAGCCATCAAATTTGACTATGCTAGGCTTGTCATAGGGCCAGAAATGCAGGAAAAAAAGTTCCATGTAGAACCAACCACGTCCCACAGCTCTCAGTTCAGAACAAGCTACATTCTAAAAGCAGGAACAGCAAAAGCCTTCCTACCCTGAGCTCTTTCCAGAAGTGCTGTTGGTAAAAGAACCGTATCATATGGACTATTAACAGCTGCAGTTTTCTTAAGAACTCAGAACCTGATGTGCCATAGGGAGACATCAGCTCACCTCCTTATCCAATCCAGGGAACGTACTTTGCATCTTGTTCACAAGCGTCTCTTGCCTCTCCCATCGTCTTTTGGGCTCTGAGTCATCCAGCTATGTTAAAAAAAGGTACCTATTAGGTTTAATATTAATTACCACTATAGAAACAAAGAAAAGCTCACCAGTATTGCTTATCCTTAAAGAGCTACTGTAAATGACAAAAGCACTTAAGATAAATTCAAGCTGAAGTGATTCATCATACAGAGTCAATGATCAAAGAAAGACCAAAACTTCCACAAACACAGAAAATGTCTTTAGTCATGAAAAACTGGGCTCTTTACTTGATAAGCATACACAGTGCAAAGTTCTATACCAAAATATAAATAATTTAGAACTGCCTAGTTTATTTTCCTTTAAAATCAAAAGTTATTAGCAATTCTGGATGATATTTAAGGCAGAAGATGTCAGGGTTGGTGATCAGATTAGCTTAATAACCATATGGTGCTTAACCCACCACAGCATACAAACATGTCAAATGGTGTGTTTATATTAAGATTTATGGGTAAAAAATGCACAAATATGATGCCACAGTATCATGGAATCACATAAAAAACTGGTAAAACTTTTCATCAACAATAGCTTCACTAACAGCTACTACCAGCCTGCAAAATGAAAGTTAACAAGTGCCAGAACTTCCACAGGCCACAAGTTGCTCTGCTTTGTATTCACCACAAAGAACTACACGAGTTTCTTCCTAGAGCTCTGAATGCAAAGTGGTTACAGAGCTGCTTGTCTACAGCAGAGACACCAACATTTACTTTGCTGAAAGAGCACAAACCACATCACCCAGAGCCACTCTGAATAACAGAGGATATTTTTCCTTTTCTCAGTGAGTCTTAGTGTCACTACAAAAGCAGCTACAGTCCATAGCAGAGCTGCCCAAGTATGCTCTGGTCTCAGGAACCACAAGGAAAAGCAAGACTAAGGAAAAAGCCCTGCAAGTTCTCACTATAGTTCTCTAGAATGAGTTCCAAAAATCTATATTCCACCTTTTTTTTTTTTTTTTTTTGCAATCCTTCCCCCTTGAATTGTAATGAAATGTTAAGAACAGAATTTAGGTTGGTGTATAAAACCAGGTCCAGTGGAGCATTGTTTGCTAGGCTGGCTGGTTAATAATTAAGTAGAGCCTCCTTTCAATAACCAAACCCAGGGGTTTGGTGAGGAGGAACAAATCCAGTTCACATTTCTCTTTCAGGAAGAAGGAATTACAAATGAGTTGTAATATTTTTGCTTTAAAAGAAAACCGTGTTTTCTTTATTTGGTTCTGTCTGAGGACAATATTAAGCCTAAATTTCAACACAGACACCCTCCTTCATCCAGCCTCCAGTATTTATGTAGAATTCCTTTTCTCTACATAAGTGGCTTTCAATGATGTCTACTGGGATGCCTGGGAGATGACCTCATGACAGCACTGTAGGACTGTGCAAATCTGCCAAATACCATCCTGAATGCACCAGGATCATGACACAGTTCCCATTTATTAGCAGAGGTCAACGTAGTCATTCTTTTAAATGAAACCAATTCATTATTTTTAAAGATTTCCTAAGTCACAGTTCCAAACATATAAGCAATGTCTATAACAAAGAATAGGAATAGATATAGCAAAAGATGTTAACTTCATGTGCTTGAGGAAATACAAGGAATGACCTGAGGAGGAAAAGTGATCCAGAGCCTGTACTCCCCACTGATGTTCACAAAAACTGAATAGTACTCAGAGCCTGACACACCTGCCATCAGCTACTTCCACCAAAGCAGTGGAACTGGCTGGTGTGATACACAAGCACAAGCACTGAAGAACAAAGCAGGTAATTCCATTCAGAATGTCAACAATAAAAAAAGTACCAAAAACTCATCCAGACGGAAAGATCTGATTTGATTTAATTTTCTGATAAAAAACATCACTATCACTGACCAAGTCAGGTAATTCCACTTATTTTACAATGGGCTAAAGAGAAAAGCACAATACTTACATAACTAGCTTTTGACTTCTTTGCAACTCGCTCATTTTTGGTTTCACAATTTGTGGGAGAATCTCTTAGTTTCCTTTTACCAGAGGCAGCTTCAAAAAGAATTGAGATGGAAGAGTTAGTTCTTCTCATTAAGTTCACCCCAAAACAGCTGGATATTTTACTTACTACAACAATGCAGTAGCTACTTGTTACCTGCACAATGTTTACCAATCTCCATAACAATTTCCTACTACAGACCACAGATACATTGAAATTGAAGCAAAGCAGCTGCTTGAAGGCACAAGTTTATTTACCTCTAAGTTATCTTCAGCAGTCTGGCAATTAATCAAGTAATTACCTCTCATATATAATAACTGAAATAGCATTTTCTTCCTCTTTTTTTATAATTGCCACATGTTGCATAAAGGTGTATCTGTGTCTGGTTTTATTCAAGCTGGAGGTTCTTCCAGGCTGAAGCCCATCTGTGTGTTGGAATATGTACATCACTGCCAATCTGGAAGTGCTGGTGACTGATTTCTGGCTCAGGCGCACAGCAGAGCAGTTACCAAATGCTTTTCAACATGAAATCCAGACATCTCAAAAAAACTATGCATATTAAGTCTGTGATAACTTTATCACTTACAAATAGTCTACATGAGCCATAACTTTCTGACTGTCTTTGGGCCCTGGTGATTATCAAGAGAAGATCATCTCAGCATTAAGGCCTGCCCAGCCAGGTGCATTTCCAGACTGCTGTTGTGCACAGCTCATGAAGGCAGGAAGACGTTACCAGCATTTCTGCACGCCAGCTTGGCTTGAAGCAGAACTACCACAAGAAATTATTGTGAAAATTCCTAGTCCATGACCTGAAAGAGTACTGGAAATTAAATCTTCTCTGAACAGTAAGTGCCTGCAGAGCTTTGGTGTCTGATACCAGCATTTCTGGCCAACCTCCCCTCCCAGTCTGCCCTGGAAGACCAGTGAAAAAGCACACCCACATACACAAAGCACATTTGCTTTCCAATCCAGAAGACTGTCTGGATGATCAAAGTAGTTTTAACTCTGGAACATTAAGTAGCCAAATCTTTGTACAAGAAGACACTTTGTGTGGAAATAATCCCAAATAAATTTTTTACTATAGTTATTCCCTCTGACATCAGAGAAGTGGCATATAAATATTGAAAAAAAAATTATTTAAACATCCCAAAGAAAAGTAAAGTACTAGCAACTCTTTCTTAAATTAAAGATCTAGTAAGAGATAGCAGAAAACCTAGATTTTTTTCCCAGTCTATGTACTTTTATATATTTAGGTAAAAATATCATAGAACTGTTTGGGTTGGAAGGGACATTAGACATCACATTTGCAAATGACAAAAAAATGCCAACTTTCTGAAGACACCCACTTCGCAAAGTACACTTAATTTTTCCTTCCTGTGCTAAGGGAGCATATGGCTGAAGGGATAAAGAAACTCTTACTGTTAGATAGGAATCATCCCTGGAGTGCAGGCAAGGCCTTCCAGAGGAATCCTTGTTCTCCCCATAAATTTTATAACTAATGAGCAAAGAGAAAAGCAGCTCCAAAGTCTCAGACTTTAGAGGAGCATCTGTAATTATTTCCTCTGTCACTTGCTGCTACCTCTAACAAAAAACCCCCTATTATTACTATGACTTCCCTCACCATGATAAAAGAAAACAGTAATTTCTGACTGCTCAAAAAGCAGTGAATACCAGACAGATTTACATGAGGCTTCATGTAAAGCTCAGAAGCACACTCACTATTTTTGTGATTTTCCAGAGGTACAGAAAACAACACCACCAGAAACAAATCACAAGCAAGAGGTATTACTACAACTTCACATCTTAGACACATATTTCCAATGTGCCACATGTAGTCTTCATACCTTTAAAAAATCTGCACTGTTTCTCATTTTAGCTCTAAACAACTATTGAATTCAAGCTATAAATACAAGTTTCTTGTCATTTTGAAAGGACAAAAAAATTCAAGGGAATCATGGTCACACTTTTTTCATAAAGCCATGCTTAGCAAAACTGTATCTTGCCTTGACCTCTCACACAGTCAACATTTCACAACAAGTAAAGCATATCTGAAAAAAACCAGTTAAAGCAGATGTTCAGTAATGTCTCCATTTTTAAAAAATGTGTCCAAAATGAGGTGATTTATACCATCACTGTCAGGCATGCTTACTACTAACTAAATATTTTATACAACAGCTGTGATTAGTGAGAATTTTGCTGCCAAGAAGATGTTTCTGTGGCTCATATTAAAAGGATGTGAAAAAACATCCTTGAATCAACACAAAAAATGGCCAAAAGGCAGGGCCTACATACCAGAAATCAAAGTGATTTAGTTCAAACACTGAACTGCAACAAAGTTTAAGGATATACAGTAGCTTAAATTGGATTAATATTTATCAAAACCCTTGAAAAGTAATCAGTCTTCCAGGAACAGCAGCACTGAGTGTATTTCTCAAAACATGCCAGCCTTGTTTCCTATTGCCAGTATCCAAGAATTGCCATCTATAGAATCTGACCATGCACACAGTGATAAACTCAAAATGGTTTGGTTGGTTAAAATAACGCCATCAAACAACACAAAAACAAAACCATCTCTTCACTCAAATTAGCCTGTGTTCTTAAAGGTTCTTGGAAATTGGTAAAAATCTTTGCACTTTCTTTTGAAAATAAGAAAATGAAAATACAGTGAGTACAAAGGGGAAATTAAACAAGCAAAAAATTTCGTACTTTATAAAGAGGAGTAAAACAGTTCTCCCTCAACCTACACTTCCTCCTAGAAATCCTGCTCCAAATCCATAGGATCCTGCATGAAAAGATGCATGAACTACGCAGAACAACTAAATAATCAAGAGTGATCATAAATAGCTTTTTCCATGAAGATGCCCCAGGAAAACCTTGGACAACTGAACTGTAAACAGATGGTTGATCTGCTTTCTATAATATCAGAATTCCACTCTTCCCTGACCAACAGGGTCAGGGAAGAGTGGAATTCTGATACTCCAACAAATCAAAAATATAAGACTTAACCCTGGACTTGGGTGATGTCAAGGAACAAACCCAAAGCCCAAGAATTATGATCCTTCTACACATCAAACACAACACACTCCCACAAAATGTGTTTGGTTGTTGTCTTGCTTTGTGTCTTTGTTTTGGTAGCAGTATGAGACTGCATAAACTGAGGTGCACAACAGACACACACCCCTAAATAAGCTCTGAGGACTCCAAATCATGGTTTGGGTGATGTTTTGCTAGAGAACCAGGGGGATCTGTCTAACGTTCAAGACTAACATTTCTTACTCAGAATTACAAGCAGGTCTTGAAAACAACCACAACAAAAAACTGTGATGGGCCTTGATACAAGAAAAAATCTACTTATTAATGACTACATAGCCAGTGTATTTTTTCCAGACTACCAAACTGCACAGCCCTTACTATTTGCCTCAAGTTCCAAAGAAAGAAGGAACCAGCAAGAACAGAATCACTTAAGAGCTCACAAGCAAAGCAATCTTGAGCTTCATAGAACAAATTCCTCTTTCTGGTTTGATTTATGGATTTTGGGCCACATCCTCTTCATCTTTCTCCCTGCAAAGCCTGTAAATTCAGTTGTGTTATTACAACAAACAAACAATATTGTAACTTTTAGCAGAAACCTTACTACTTCTTAAAATACCTCCCAGCCAATTTCACTGAATTAGCTACAGCTTCTTAAGTCTGGGTCTTGTTTTTGTTTTGTGGGGTTTTTTTGTTAAGCATACCTTTGTCACTGAGCTCCAAACCAGCAGCTACTGCTTCATCCATTGTGCACGCTGATTCTATCAGCTGCAAAACAAAAAAAAGGCAACTGCTAAGTGGAGAAATTTAATCCAATTGAACAGAGGAAGACAATGCTGGATCAGCTGTGACTGAAAAACGCTTTTTAAAAACCCCCCAAATATACATGTATTATAAAATCCAAGAGCAAAACCAAGAGGTACCAAATCAACATTTTGAATACAATGTAATTTATTATCACTTTCTTCCCTACTTCATAAACATACCCTGCAGATTCACTTGGAAGCTTTCTCTCAAAGACTATTCAATGCTACTATCACAAAACAAGATAATAAAACCCCCTAATTTATTAATTCATTAAGTGTCTGAAAACTATTGTGATGCACTGGTCCATTTCCTGTAAGTACATGCATGAAATGAATAATGTGCCTCAAGGTTTATCAATACATCCTTGCAGTCCTAGATTGTTTCTCCATCCACAGGTAATCTCAACATAGATCTGTTTTACAAACTGCATGTTGAGACTTTCAGAAAGCTTTCTGCAAGTGAGGTAACAACAACAAAAGCAAATGGCTTAAATGTTACAAATATTAAAAAAAAACCCACAAAAAATTAAGTTATGAGGAATCCTGATTCCCAAGTATCAGTCCACATTTGTAAACAGCATCTTACAATTTTGCTATAATGGCACAATAGCCCTTCCAAAAGACTCATGATTTTTTTTCTCTAATAGCCTTCATCAGTTGTGTCAAGTGGACAGCCTGCTCCAGATCCTTCATGAAGGAACAACAGATTTGCCTGATACTCCTCTGCCCTCCTTCAAAAACGTTGCAGCTAAGTAACTGCAGAAAAAAAAATCTGCACAGCCTTCATTTTCTACAAAGTTCTGCTGATACAGGAGCTATCTTGCATTCTCCTGAAAACAAAGACCATCAGCCTCACATGCTGCTTGTCACAAAACAGCAGTTAGACACACCACACAGCATTTCTGGCAAGTTACTCAGCTACAATGAACTTTTATCAGTCTTTGAATCAAATAATTCTAAGCAGTCAAAAACTGAAAAAAATACATTCTGGACATACACAACAGATTTTAATTACAATGTTCAGGAGAAAAACTCAGAAATTCCTATTTGCAATCCTTCTGTCATTCCCGAAATATAGGGACCTCAGCATAAAGCTTGATCCTCTGGGAAACAAAACACTCAGCAAGGAGCTGTAAAATGTAAAATGTCTGTATTTCTTCAATGCCACTGCAACAACCAGAAGTCTTTACAGACTGATTTAAACACATTAAGCTTTATAAATTAAAGCTAGTGAAAACCTGTTAGCATTTTAAAGTAACCTTAATAATAAACACCTTGTACTGTACAAAAGGTATGTTACTGTAATGAGCTACCTGAAAGGAGCTACCTGTAGATTTGTACTGTTCACTGGACAATGGCCAAGAGTTCTCACTTTCACCTGTCAGCTTAATCAGAACACATTACAGTAAGTTAAAACCTACCCTTTGCCTCACTGGAAGTACTAACACCTTTGCATGTTAAATGTCATAAATGCAAGTTTGCACAGTGTTTCATCTACTGGAAGATGGCAGTGATTTCACTCATTCTGCATTTCATCAGTTAACTCATTCCAACAACAGCAGTTACCAACAGTTAACAACTGAGACAGCCATAATTAAGCTTAAACATCACAACAAAGAAATACTTGAAAAACTTTCCATACACTGGAGTTCACTGTTGTTGAACTTACCTGAAGGTGTTTATTTGAAGTGTGTGTCTATATATTTATTCATTTATATAGATATCCAAGTTCTCATGTATGTGGAAATATTACACAGCTGTACTTCCCCTAAAATGCTACTTTTACCTTTTTGCTATTAACAAAACAACAATTGAGAGCTGTACTGTGTTTGCATGGCCAGTTTTGACAGTGGCAGGGCCTACATATGTGGCTTCTGTGAGAAGCCACCAGAAGCTTCCCTCACATCCAAGAGGGCCAGTGCCAATCAACTCCAAGACAGTCCTGCTGCTGGCCAAGGCCAATTCCAACAGTGACAGTGGCAGCACCAGTAGACAACAGTTAAGAAGGAAGGGCGGTAGGGAAATGGGGAGGGAGGATCAACACACCTGCAGCAGGAGAGAGGAAGGAGAATTCATGAGAGAAAACCAGCCCTGCAGACACCAAGGTCAGGGAAGGAGGTGCTCCAGCCGCTGGAGCAGAGACTGCCCTGCAGGCAGTGGTGAAGCCCATGCTGAGGCAGCTGTGCCCCTGCAGCCCACGGAGGTCCAAGGCAGAGCAGAGATCCACCTGCAGCCCGTGGAGAACAGCACGGCAGAGCAGGTGCATGCCCAAAGGAGGCTGTGACTGTGTGGGAAGCCCCTCTGAAAGCAGGTTCCTTGTAGGACCCATGCTAGAGGAGGTCTGCTGGCAGGACTGGTGACCCCATGCAAGGGAGCCACACTGGAGCAGCTTGCTCCTGAAGCCCCACATGCCATGGAAAGGGATCCAACTCTGGAGCAAGGGAAGGGTGTGAAGAGTCTTCCTCCTGAGCAGGGCTGACGAACTGACTGCAGTCCCCACATCCCATTCCCAGGCATCACTGGTGTAGGGGGGAAGTAAGTAGAGAAAAATCACAAACACAGTTAAGCCCCAAAATAAGGGAGGGGTGGGGGGAAGGTGTTTTAAGATTTGGGTTTATTTCTCATTACCCTACTCTGATCTGATTGGTAATAAATTAAATCTTTTCCACAAGTTGAGTCTGTTTTGCCCATGACAGTAACTGGTGAGAAATCTCTCCATGTCTTTATCATGATCCATGAGTCTTTCATTCTATTCTCTTCCCTGTCCAGCTGAGAAGCAGAGTGACAGAGCAGCTTTAGTGGGTACCCAGCATTCAGACTGCATTATCTCACCACAACACTGTACCCTGTAATGAAGTCAGAAGCTTAGAAAAACTGCCTATAAAATCCTGTAAAGTAATCATCAAAATAAATCAAAGAAATGAGCATTATTACTTTTAATAATTCTTTGTCACTTCTTTGGGGAAAATGTTCCTTCATTGTTTGCAGCTTTGATTCTCTGGTATCTTCCTCTACATCCTCCTTCACAGCTGGCTGCTGCTTCCCACCATTTACAAGTGCCACCTGGGGCATTTCCTCTTCAGGCTGGTCATCATCATCCGACAGTTCAGAGCTACAATGTACCGGGGAAGAAAAAAAAATTAAAATTTATTTTTACTTATGAATGTTTTACTCTACCAGAACGTTACTGTAAACTAACCCATCAGGACTGCACAAAACATATTCAGATGCATTCTGAATCAACCTGTATGCAAAGGGACACCTCTACTCAGGACAAAGTCAGGCATGTATCAAGTACAGTCTCCTCTTTGCACTAAACAATTTCAACTTGGCAAAGGAATGAAGAAAGAACCAGAGAAATACCACGACTTACCCTCATATTGTGCTATAAAAGGTTACTGATAATTTAATAACAACCACCTTAATATAGTTCATCATTTCAGCTACCTGAATTACATCAGACTACACCAAGTTTATTTTAAACAGCCTTGCTAGTGTTTATTTGCCCAACAGATGAACAGATGTGGATTAGGTTCTTTGTAAATACTTTCCAGGTGTAGTATCAACTCTCTGTCAACTCCTAGTTCTCACCTCTTTGAGAAAGAAAATTCAAAGCTCCTTGTGCATCATCTTAAATGCAGAAACATGGGAAGAGCCTTTCTGAAAAAAGACAGTGTTCTGAATTTACTGAAAGAGTGATTATTAGAGCTAATTTGCAGGAAAAGCAACCCCTATGCATCTTTCATGTTATTGAGTTGCACAGGTAAGGTGCAAAGGTCTCCCATTCTCCTTCCTCCCATAGACACATAAAAATCTCCTTTTGGGAATGTAAAATTAATTGAACTTCATGAAATTTGTCATTTAATAGGGATTTCACTACCAGAAAGGCTTGCCTGCAGGTCTCTACATAAATATAGATAAAAGACTAAAAATAAACCCGGTTTTCCTCACTGTATCTTTAGCAGTTGCAACAGGCAGATTGCAATAGAATTCTGGAAAAAAATTGTTACATGTCACTTACATAAAAGATACACACATAACTGTTCATCAAAAAAACCTTTTCTCCCTTTTCAAAATGCACACACAGCTACCAGGACTCTCTGGTTGTGCCTCTTAAGAGTAAGGAAGTAACAAGAGAGGATCCAAATTATTCTTCAGTCCATCAAGGCATTAAGTTGTAAGCTTCAAAACATGAATCCTACTCCCACTTAAAAAAAAATCTTAATGAAATATCATATTAGAATCTATTGGCATATTTCTGACCTTTCTGCCTTGATAAGGAAGAAGGTTTATTTTTAAAAGTGCATATAAAAAGAAAATTAATCCAAATGAAAATGGTAACACTGCAATTATCCTACCCTTTCCTATCAGGGAATAACATCTAGACACTTGTCAACAAACCCAGAGTTGCACAGATCATAAATCTTGTCCTCTGTGTATAATCACATTCTTATCAAGCATAAAGAAACACTCGATTAACTGCTAAGCAACTCAACTCTGACACAAAAAACCTTGTGTTAGATTCTGCTTTTGTTTCCAGACAATGACTCTGGTAGCCAAACTTGGGGCACACTTTGTTTAGGAAAGATGTGTTTTCTACTCTAAACTTTCTGCTTGCTGTTCTGCACCTTGTTCAGAACAAGGGAAGCTAGGATACTCTGCAAAAAGCAAGTAAAAACCCAAAAAACCCCACAAACCCCCCAAACTAGGTAACACATGCACTAAAATGCACAATGCAGACACTGAATTGACTGATGCCATGCAAAGCCAGAGCTCCTAAGCCTGGACAGATCCCAGCTAACTCCTGCCACACTCTCCATTCGTTTGTTAGCTCAACCAGAACAGCCACTTGTCACCCAGCTTTGCGGGTTCTGTACACATCAATCAGCACCCAAGCCAGCACACTGGGTCAGTGTCAGGCACTGATGTGTCTGGTGGCTACATGGCAATACTGAGGAGCACAAGAGGATGTAGCCTCATGTTCATCAATCCCACTAGGAGTCACCTTGCTGTCCATCTCTCACTCCAGGCAACCGCAACACAGTATAGGAAGAGCAAGCAGTGGCTCTGCAAGTCGTGTCCTGCGTGGCTTATCAGCATCAGCTCCACACGGTACAAAACCACTTGAACTGCTTCCAGGTGTGATTGATCCCAGAAACTACATTTACACAGCACTGCACACAAGCCAATTTGATGCATGCAACCAGCTGGCCACCTCTGTCTCCTTGCACAATCTACAACTTAAATCACAGGCAGAAGCAGGAGCTTGCTTGTAACTGCTGGGGGTTTTTTCTCCTTTTCAAGTAGCTGCCTTAAGTTGAAACTTTGGGGGGCAAACACTAAAAAAAGAAACAAACAACACAACATCAGAATTTCAAGTAACAGCAGCAGGAAAATGCATTATTTCACTTCTGCTGTAAACCCCCAGTGACTCCATGCTCTGTGTAGGACTGAAAACCTGGCAAGAGACAACACCTGTTAAGGCCGCAATTCCCACGGAAGTTTTCTGCCCATTAATTACACTAGACTATCAAAAAAGCAGGTTAAGCCATTTTGCTTTGCCTAGCACAAGAACATCTAGAGGGCACAATTACCACACAGAAATATAACTAGCAGGGGTTCCTTTAAACTAATCCAAATGGCTGCAGAGGTCTATCTACATCTTGTAGATACATCTACATCTCACCTGCTCTCTCAACACTGCCTTTTCAGCACACACACAAGCGACTCTCCCCTCCCAGCACATTCAAAAATGTAAATTTCCAAATAACTTAGGAAAGAAATAGTTTTCACTATGCATAGGAAACACACCATACAACTCATACTTAAGTTTACCTCGGGACTCATACTACACACTGAAACTCTATTTGCTTCCCTGTCAAATATAGTCGCATATACAAAAAAATCAACTTCAAGACTTTAAAATTACTAAAGCAAGTTGTTTTATGGTTAAGTTTTCAAGCTGCACTAAAAGGATTTAAGAAGGGCAAAGGCACAAATGTGTAAATGAACAAACATCATGTATTTCAACATCACAGAACTCCTCCCACTGAGAAAATGTTTCAGCAGGATATCTCTTCCCTGGAAAACCAGTGAAGTTTAGTTAGGAGCAGCTGAATCCCAAAGGAACAAACCAGAACCCAACCTAGGGTCTGATTTTCAATTCAGTGTTTCAACTCAGAACCCCTCATGAGGGTGCAGAGACAGGACAGAAAGCTGGCTCAAAGCATACATTACGGCCTCTCCCCTCGGAGCCCGGCTCTCTTTGGCAGCACCGACGTTTCTCGGTTCCTCATCCTCGCTGTCAGACACATCGAGGAACCGCACTCCTCGCTGGCGCTTGAAATAAGACTCTTTAGTTGTCCTCTGAGCTTCAGGGGTTTCTGGGATGGTGGAACACTCTGTGCAAGCCATTTCAAAAGGAGAAAGAAAGAGGAGACAATGACTTAGGACTTCAAATATTTATTTTTACTTAGAGCATGAGGTAGGTGAGATTTTTTTCAGAGACATAACAGCCAGTTAAACAGAACTCACGTTCTCATGCACAGAAAATTCCTGTCAGCTACATTTCTTAAAGGGGGAACTTACCTGGCAAAGATCTTCAGCCCTCTTACATCAAAAAATTTTTATACTACAAAGTTTAAGAGAACATGTATTTTAGGTTAATAACTACAAATAAATAAATAAATAAATACTTATTTTTAGATAAATGAATAATGAGCAAAGTCCCCTGAACTACTTCCAGGCTGACCAGAACATGGATAGAAATACAGGCATATTTCTCTCTTTTCTCTATGAAGAGAGAAAAATTGATGCACAGAGCAGAGAACATGACAGCTGCAGAGAGCATTTTCTGTATGAAAAATCGTGTGGAAAATAAATTTTAAATAGCTCACTGTGGCAGCACTGAATGAAAGTAAAAAAAAAAGATAAATCCTAGAAATAGAAGATATTTGCTGACACAGGAAACTGTACATGCTTTGAAAGGGAAAGGCATCCAATAAACTAAAAAAATATGGTACCAAATGTTACAGAGTACACTACAGAAGAAGAAGAAAACAACTTCAAAATGGAGCTTAATAGCAATTAAAAGGATGGAGGTGAATGTAACTTAGTGTCTATGAGGAAATGTCAACAAAGATTCAATGACAGTTCAGAAGAGCAATCCTTGAAGCCTTACGACTTCAAGTTTTTAAAGAAACTTCCCTGTCCAACCATCCAGGACCCACTCTGGCAGCAGCACCTGAGCTGGGACCAAGACCCCTTAGCAGCTACAGATCCCACACTCAGAGTCAGACCAGGTTTCCCAGAGCAGTCTTAGATGTCCAGATCCCCAGTATAATTTAATCATGGTGCAGTAACAAAATCACAGCTTGAGCTGGTGCCTCTGAGGAGCAACCCCAAACAAAAACATCCTGGGCTTCTACACCCTCACAGTCGAAGTGCAGCAAAGTCTGGAGTCATCAGCTCCTGAGTGTCCATGGGCACCTGGGACCATTGTGGAAGGGGTCAGCAGTTCCCTGCCTCTTGCCTGGGGCTCTCCCCACCCACAGCTCAACCTGCAGCCACACACTGAGCTACCTGCACCAAATGGATCCCTCAACAAGGTGATCTTAGTCACATGCAGAAAAAATCCAGGACAAGGGGCAGGAGAGTCAGCCACAAACTTCTAAGTAAGTTGTGTTTTAGTAACTGTCAGTGGAAGTCCTCATATAAAAAGATCTTAAATTCTCATAACACAAATGATCATAGGTATCCTCTCCCCTCTAACACACCCGTCCTTTTTTAAAACTCATGTGCTTGTGAACCAAGCACCAGTGGTGCTGCTAACTCCAAAACCACAATTTTGGCTGGAGGGTAGTTTCTTCTGCCTCCATTCAGTAATGCAGAAACTTGCTGAGTCAAATTACTAGAATGTAACATCAGTTTGCAAAGCTGATTTGCCATCAGACAGTTGACACAGATAAAGCTAGAATAAATAAACTTGGTAGTCAAATGCAGAGCTACTTGGCATCTAATTCCGTCATCTGTGATAAAAGACCTAACTTTAGTTATCAAAATCTGAATCTTTTCTGTCACTTTCAAAACACAATATAGGATTATGGTAATAATTTTTAGAAGTGGCTAAAGTCTCACTTTGCAAATTAATCCTACTTTGAAAAGCCCATACACATGCAAATTTAAGAATGCCTAAAAATTATTAGTTCTGAAGCTAGTACTACACTGTTCCAAGACAGACCTCCCTGCATCCAAGACCAATATGTTGGCAGTGGAAGCTTCCTGAGCAGCACCTTCTTCTATCTGTCCATTTAGGAGGTGTTTTTGATGCAGCTGCTTCATCTGAAAACTGATTAAGTTTTTAGATGAATACAAGAGAGGAACAAAAGAGATCTTTGGGAACATTATTAAGCTGGGTTATCAGGGCAAGGGCTATCACAATAGAACGGAAATACAAAACACATTAAAAAAATGTGATTTAATATCAAAACACGTCTGTAAGAAATGTGAGAATTTCACATCTATACTGAATTACCAGAACAGATCAAGGCAGTTTTCATGGATCTTCACCTTGTAGGTTAGACTAAATTCCAAACATATTCCCCTTGCAAGCAGTGTGACATGCAGATGACAGGTACTCATGACAATTTTGTTAAGAGGCATCCTTACTGAATTTTAAAACAAACCACAAAGAAATGTTACAAACATACAATGGTCTTAAAAGCAATTTTATTCTTTACAGTATAAACCTTAGACAAGGTTTATATTTAAATAAAGAATATTTACTGTTTCACTTAGTGATTTCTCATTTTATTTTTATTTCATTTAGCAATTACTGTCCAGTCTGCATGACAGCTCCTAACTCCCATACTTATAAAATGCTGAGTTACCTGGGGAAAAAAAAAAAAAGGCATTCTCCCTCTCAAAAAAAAAAAGACCAGTCCCCTGC
>VWZP01010741.1:84498-160080 GCA_013396995.1 Dicaeum eximium
CAGTCATCTAGGATACATATTCAAACAGTACAGAGAGGATATCAACAAAATCAGCCATCAAGCGTTATATATTGTAGCTCAATTTCTTTTACAACTTTTATTTCAATTCCTTTTGGGAGCTTTGTAAGCATGCTTTTTGAGACCTGAATACAAGCCTCATTTTGAAATTCATGTTAGTAATTATTCTAATTTGTGTAGTTCTGGTACAGTTCTGCTCCATTTCTACAACTGTGTAGAATAATCTCATCTTAGTACACCTAGCTATTTCCATACTTAAAAACACCTAAATGAAAATTAAGATGCTCCACTGTTTCCTTAACAGATTAAGAGATACAGAACTATTCAGTAAATAATACTAATTTGCATGAAAAACTGCAGTAAGCCACTCTAGTGTATTTTTCCAGCTCTTTTCAGAGATATCAAGCACATATAATTTGGTAACTGTCCCCAGAGTTGGTTTCTATCCCTCAGTAAATGCAGTTGAGAATTATTCCCTACAACCTGGCTGCAAAATCACTGCAGGTCTGTGTAATTTTGAATACAAACAAGTGTCCAAAGGTGACCAATTCTTGTGACCATCACACCATAAATTGCTTATTAAAGCATAAGGGATGCAAGTTCAACACAAATGAACAAGAAGCATGACTTACAGACAGAAATGAGGTACAGAACAATCTACCAGTATCAGTTTGTTCTGGGAAAACAAAACTAAAGAAAATAGCTAAAAAGATAATGGTGATTCATGACACAATAGACAACATCTGACTAATTTTTTCAAGATAGATGACATTTAGACAATCCTATACTTTGTTAGATGCGTATTTCAGGCCACTTGATAAAACAGAAACCTGAAGAAATCTCTTGGAAATGATACTGAACTATTTGTGCTCCAGAAGGAAAAAGTCAGATTTTAAAATTATTTTCAGATACACACAGTGGTTGCACAATATCAAAGGAAATAGAACAAAACCCCAAGTTGTTAGCTATTTAATAGCATTTTTGTTTGTATAAGTGAAATAAAGATCACTCTCCTCTTCTTTCTCTAGTTTCTTGTACCAGGATTTTGTTAATCACTTCGTCTTCAGAAGAAATTTGAGTAATTGTGTCCTCACATGATTCACTGAGCATTAGGACAAGTTATTTTTGGTGAACTTGTGTAAACTGCTACTTGTACAGAACACCTCCATAGTCTGACTTGTTGGTGCAGTTAGCAGCAAACAGTATCCAGTGCCATAAACTCATCTTTGGGCCTTTCCATGGCCATTCAGCAAAAACAACAACACCAACAAAAAAAAAAGATGACTATTTTATTTGATCCAAACCAAGAAAAATTCTGTCTTCTTGACACTAATTAGGAAACAAGGAGGACAGGCATCTGCTAATCAAATCTAGTCTTCTCTACTACATTTAAGTGCCTCATATCATGCAGACAAAATCTGAATCTATTTTCTGTCAACTTCTGTAGATGCAGAAAATGTGATTTCATTTCTTCAAGGGTTATTAAGTCTTTACATAGGTTACGTAACATTGATGTGCAAATAAGTGGAAGAAGTCACTAAACCACTCGATCTTCTTTAAACACTTAATATTTGTGAAAGATGAAGCATTTTATATATGCAGAGCAGTACTAATTACATCTCAATTTTACATGTTAATCAGTGCCCCAGTTCTACACCAGTATCTGTGTCCAAGGATGCTTATTTCAGTTGGACACCTGCTGTAGTTTTGCCTGCTCTTGCACTCTACCCTATTTCACTGTTAGCTACCACCACCTCCCACTAGTTTTCCTCACAGCTACTTAGCCTTGCATTACATTTCTTTTAGGCTGGCCTTCACCTTTCTTTTTACTACCCTGTATCTAAACTCTCAACAGTTCAGGAAGGGCCCCTGCACTCAGTAACTCCTCCATAGCACAAGAGAATGATTTACCACAAACAGGAAGGGAACACCTGTTCCAAAGTGCACTTCTTTGGGGTGCCCATTCTGCCATACAAGCATTACAGACACATGAGCAGCAGGCAGAATTAACAGCTGCTTGCTTCTTCTGTAAAGTTCTCCCTGTCACCAAAATATTCTTTGCAACAGACAGGTTAGTCAGTTCCAGACTAGCAACTTACATGTTTACACATTTTAACACAGAACACTGCTTAATATTTACTAATGTAAACACAAGAGCACTCCTATCAACTGGAAACAGTCAACCTGCACTAAACCAGAATTTAGGGAACAGCAAATATCCACCTCCTGTAATTTGGACTTGGTTCAGCTTTAAAAGAGGAACTCCTCCTTGTGCATGAAAGGTTCTCTGTTATCAGGCAGATAAGGTATTGTGAAAAACTACCTTGCACCAAGAGAAAATCACGTGCAAAAAACATAGTAAAACAACATCAACAGACACTGCTGTTTCATTTCTGAATAAATGCATAGTCAAAGTCTGTCTGAGTCAAAGTCTCTCCAATAACACCTGTAACTTGACAACTATACCAGAAGTTACATGGCATGTCTGAAAAGTACCAAATAATCAGCAGGATATACTGCCTGTTCCTCATATTTTACTCTCCCAGTAACAGGAAAAACGTACAGGTGAATGTGATTACACAGCTGACAGCAATTTCTGTCATTAATATTAACCAACAAATCCAAATAGGAACAGCACATCCCCACTGTCTCAGCCAAAGGAAACCAACACACTGCGACACAATCGAGGTTTTGATGTTTCCATGAAAACCCCAAGCTTCTGACTCAAAAGAGGACAAACACTGTGACAAAACCACTGACACAGTCAGCTTCTGAGAATCTGTAGCAGGTGTCTCAGCTCTTTACAAAACCAGGCCCAAATAAAAATAAACTGTTCTCTTTCTTTTCAATTCCATCTGTGATGCTCCGCAATGCATTAGCCAAGGACTCTACTCAGAAAGTTAAGTCTACAGTGCTGCAGCTGTCAGACAAATAAAAGCCATTTCTTCCTTGCAAACCCTGTAATGTTAATGTAAAGTACGTATCAGTGAACAGTCTACAAATATGAAAACATAACACTCTTTCAACGTTTCATTTGAAGCTTACTTAATCAATTGGAAAAAAAACAAGTTATTTCAGAATGTTAACGACTAGCCTATTAATGCACACATCCAATTAGAGCATACACTGCTACAAATGGGGATACTTTTGTGGAAATTGTCGTGACATGCGTGCACGGAAAAACCCATTTGTGAAACAAAACCCATTTGTGAAACAAGCAAAGGGGGCAAAGCCCAAAATTACGAACCCCAAAACCAAAGACAATTGCATTATTCCTAGAAATTAAGTCCTTACACTGCCCTTATGCTGCATACAAACTCCTGACTCACCAGTTCTGTGTGTCACGTCCGAGGCCGGAGTGCCTGGCCTCCTGCTGTCACCCGTACCTTCCTCCTCATCCCCTGCAGCGGCACCCGCAGCCTCAGGTGCGTCCGCGCAGGCCGGCGGCGGGGACGGCGACACCTGCTCCGCGCCCTTCCCCTTCCTCTCGAAGCGGAACCGGTCCAAATTGTAGAGGCTCATATTCTTAACCTTCCTGTGGGACAAGCCAGGAAGGGCAGTGAGCCGGCAGGGCCCGTCTAACACCGATAGGGAAATGCCGGCCAAGGGACCGGCCGGCGCTCCCACAGGAACGCGAGGTCAGGGGCGCTGTCAGCCAGCTGCAAGGCTCCTGCCTGCCTGCCCATCCATCCACCCACCCACTCTCCCTCTTCCCCGCGCTCCCCCGGCCTCCCTCCCCATCTCACGGCGCTCCCCGGGCAGAGCGGGTTCCCCCTCACCTGTGGCGCAGCGGGGCTGCGGGATGCGGCGGGAGGCGGCGGGAGGCGGCGGCGGGGCCNGGCGCGCTCCCCTCAGGAGCGCTGCGCGGGGCTGCCGGCGCGCGGCGATGGCGTCACGGCGCCGCCCGCCAATCGCCGGGCGCGGCCGGAGCGCGCGGACGCGGGCGCCTTTTTCCTGGAGCGCTGAGGGAGGCGCTGCCCTCAGGGGCGGGAGGGAGCGCGGGCTGCGAGCGGCGTCCGTCTGCTCCTGCTGCCGCTCCTGCTGCCGCCTTAAAGACTCCTGCAGCTGCCGTGACCCAGCAGGTTTGCGGGTTCCAGCTCCAGACACCGCACGAGTGCGACACGTCTGTGATTCCAGATCACGGCGTGTTCCCACCCCGCCCGCCGCTTCCAAGTTGAAAAGTGGGTGGAGAACCGCGGAAAGATCGTCACGAGAGACTTGAAACCCGAAAATACGGGGTGGTCATACAGTCAAAGAAGAGTTTGGATTGGAAGGGACCTTAAAGACTCCTAGCTCCAACCCTCTTGCAATGAGCAGGGAAACCTTCCACTAAACCAGGCTGCTCAAAACCCGTCCAACCCTGCCTCGAGCACTTCCAGGAATGGGACATTCACAGCTTCTCTGGGCAACCTGTTCCAGTGCCTCACCACTCTCATAATAAAGAATTTCTTCCAAATGTCTAATTTAAACCTCCTCCCTTTAAATTTTGAGCGATTCTCCCTTGCCCTGTCCACTTACATGCTCTTGTAAAAAGTCTCTCCATCTTTCTTGTAGGCTCCCTTCAGGTACTGGAAGGCCACGATTTAGGTCTCTCCCTAAGCCTTCTCTTCACTAAATGATCCCAATTCTCTCAGCCTTCCCTCATAAGATAGGTGCAGAAAGCAGTTTCCAACAAATTTAAACGCAGCTATTATCCAAATTGTAGCTTAATATTTGATGTGAAGGCAAGACATTGTCACTGAAGCTTGATTTCCTCCAAACCCTTTTGCTTCTCATGTGTTTTGCACAGACCCGACCCCTGTCCATGTCTGTCCTGTGCTGGGAGCCCAGAGCTGATGAAGCCCTGCAGGTGGGGTCTCACCTGAGCAGAGCAGAGGGGCACAATCCCCTCCCTCCCCTGCTGCCCACGCTGCTCTGGATGCAGCCCAGGACATGTCTGGCTTTCTGGGCTGTGAGTGCCCTTTGCCAGCTCATGTCCAGCCTCTCATCTCCCAGCACCCCCAAGTCCTTCTGGGCAGGGCTGCTCCCAATCTGTTCATCCCCCAGCCTGTGCTGATCCGGGGGTTGCCCCGACACAGGTACAACACCTTGCACTAGGCCTTGTCAAAGTTGATGAGATTCCCATGGACCTACTTCTCAAGCTTGTCCAGGTCCCTCTGGATAGTACCCCATCCTTCAGGTGTGGATTTAGGGCAGTTTTCAGCTTAGGTTCCTTGACATGTTTCCAGCATTGTATTCCTTTGGCAGAATACAGTGGGAAATGCGGTGCAAAATGGTGGGAAAACACCTCCTTTTGCTGTCCTGGGTTAGGACCTGCTGCCATGCTGGGTTTCAGTGGATGTGTGGTTGCAGAGCACGTGCAGCCAGGTGTGCAAAGGCACCTGGGGTTACCTGGTACTGCACAGAGAACCTTGCCAGGGCTGAAATGGTGGCCTTAAATATTGAAGTGGCAAAGAGGTACTGAAACTGCCTTTACACCTCTGCCCTTTAACATACCAGCCAGCCATGAAATAAAGTGCTTCAAGGCCTGGCAGAAATGAGTAAGCATTATACTGGCGAGCCAGGTGCAGCAGCTAATAAAGACATCCTGGAGAGATTAGGCTAGCTAACAGAAAACCAGAAAAAGAAGCCACTTACCCATCCAGTGTGCCAGCTCTGTAGTTCTGGGCTCACAGGATGTTCCTTCACCCTGAAAGTTATTTGACTTTTAAATTGCAGTAGCCAAACACCTGAGAAGCAAAAGGATTTGAAGGAACTCAAGCTTCAGTGGCGATGTCTTGCCTTCATGTCAAATATTAATCTACAATTTGGATAAGAGGTGAGTTTAAATTTGTTGGAAACTGCATTCTGCTAATCCCAAATACAAATAACTGGCAGTGTAAATGGAGCAGGAGAGTGATTTTGCTCCCAGAAGTGGATACCAAGGCACAGGTGGATTTGCAGACTAGCTGGTGTCTGAACAGTGCAGTTCAGATATCATCTGAGGTTATCCTCTGAGCAGGACTAAATTGTGCTGGAGAAGGAGTGCCTGGGCTAGACTCACTGTTGACATATAAAAAGGCAAGAGATCAAGGGCTTTCATGCACAGAGCAGGTCAGCATGAAAATGGAAGAGAGTTCTGCCTGTCAGCACAAGCTCAGACTCCTACCAACTTGAAATTCCACCCTTAAAAGGCTTGAAAGGCAAGTTATCCCAAAATAAAAAAGCTTGTAGGTACATCAGAAGTAAAGCTGGGTGTGGGTTAGAGGAGGTAAAAAGTATGGTCCATAGACACTTTTACTTTAGCTCAGACAGTTTGGCTCGTTCTTGGGACTCGATAACCATGGCAAAGCTCATGAGCTTCTCTGCAAAGCATTAGTACTGCTGTTAGCACCTCTGATGTGCTTGCCTCACACTGACTTATTGCAACACTTTGAGCATCTAAAGGTTAAGGACTCTGACAAGACTTTGACCACTTCTTCTGTGAGGAAAGGATGACAAACTGTGCATGTGATAAATGTCAAGTCACTTTGTTTGACTGACTTAGAGGACACAGTCAAACAATGTTAAATATGCAGAGACAAACGGGCTGTGAGGCTGCAAAGCTGAACGAGTAGAGTTGGAAAAGTTGAGAAAAGAAAGATGAAACTGGGGAAAGTAAGTGTAAAGGAGAGCATACACTCAGGTCAGTCTGTGTTTGTGACTCAACAAGGCAGTCAGGAACATTAGTCTTGGTGAAAAAGTAATACAAAAAAAACCATTAATTCCAGAACGTGGGAGAACGAGCAAGTTCAAGATAAGAAAACAGTGAAAATGAAGGGGATTAAATAGAACACTCCAGAACACGCCAGATTTTAAAAGCATTTCATTTACAGGAATTAGCATGAACCTAGAAAATGCTGCAGCAGATTACTTCAGTTTTTACAGTGCTTTGAACTTGGAAAGACTGGGTAATTGGTAGGTATTAGTATTGTTAACAAGCTTTTATGAATTCCTGGCAAGCAAGGCAGGAAAAAAAAGTCTTTTTTGAGGTGCTAATGACACTGGTTAGACAGCTCATCTCGAGCTTACTGGAGAACTGACAGATTGCTGTCTGCTATTGTTACGAAGGCTGATTTGTGAGATTATTTTTATTTTAAGAATGGCAGCAGAGATTTGAAAAGATATATTTATATATAGAATTGCTTTACATGCAACATTTTAGCTGTTGCATTTGACTTGTTTTTACTTAAGACATAGTTTTGCTGCTATGCCAGTGATAGAGGAGCATACCAGATGGTATGTAGGCCTTCAGAGAACTTTATGAAGGTTTATAGATCAGTGAAATATAATAATGGCCTGAACACTGAAAGAAGCAAAAGAAAACAAAACTATCAGTTTAAAATTACTGATTTTGAAATTGATGCAAATTGAATTTGCTTTGTCCTTAGTAGAAGGAAATTCAATTTTAGGAGTTAAAACCTGATGAGATACAAAGAGTCACATTCTGTTATATTTTACAAATTGGCAAGGCAGTAAAATTGTTTTTCAGTAGTCAATAAGCAGCCAAGAAAATAATGTGTCTACAGCCATTCCTGACAAGTCTCTGTTGTTTCAGCTGTTGTTCCTTAGATTTGTGCCCTTTTTGTTCCCTATCACTTCAAGCAACTTTGTATTAAGGGAAAGCCTGCCTCAGGAGAACCCACTGAAGTTGTACTGTGGTGTAAAATCAACAGGGTCTGTGACAGGTAAAGCCTTACAGCACTTCTGTTGGTGCTGTAATAGTATATTACTGTGTAGATATGGTGTACAGAACACACCATATCTGGACAGATAGAGATACTGTATAGAACTGGTGGAAAGTGTTTCTGCTTCCTTATAAATTGTGAGCAACAAGACTAGTTGTCAAATGTCGGTGGGTTTGTACCTGATTCTAAATAATAGTAATAATAATAACAATAATAATAACAGCTACTAACAAAAAGATTAAAATCTTTAAAAATATATTAAAATATTAAAACTAATTCAGCTGCCACTGAAAAAGCAATGAGAGTTGTATGTAGCACGTGATATTGCTGTAGCAACCTCACCATACCTGAATAATGAATATCCAAACTATTTTGTTGTGTGAGCTGCACAGTGAGTAAGGCCTCAGGTAGGGAGCCTCAGGTGGGAACTGTCTCTTCTCTCTTACTCAAGGATTTTTTTCCTTTTTACTGTCCATTGCATAGACAGGGTTTTTTCCTACTCAGCAAACAATAAAAAAGAACAGTCTTTGGGAAAGAATAAGAGAATAAGGCTGATTTTGTAGTGTGACAGGTTTTATATTGGTATTACTTTATATAAGTATCATTTTTTTGTGTGTATGAAGATACTTTAAAACTGTCCGTTGTGGTTCATGTTTTCTAGGAACATAAACAATTCTACTACTCTACTACCATTCCAGAACATTTCTACTTTTTTTTTTTTTTCACTCATCTGAAGTTATTTGAGGTAATTTATTTCCAGTACTGTTATTTCAATATTGAGCTTCTGGCACATATATATGTGTATATATATGTGTGTGTGTATATATATATATAGTTTTACTTGTAAAAAAGTAAACACATTTTGATTTGTTTTTCTCTATTTCTCTGAAGTAGTTAGTTGCTCTTTTTTGAGCTTATATATATTTGATTAAGAAACAAGAGAGAGAAAAACTTGAGTGTAGAATTTCAGACATTGTACTTGCTACCCATTTCATTCATTTGGGAAAATACTGTCTCAGAAATCAAGCTAATCATTATCAAAGGTCTGGCTAGCTCTCAAAAGGTTGTGACTTGTCAGAAACCATGAATCCATGATACTTTGCTGGGGTATTTCGTTTGAAGTGTCAGGTGAATATTACTTACAAGCACCTGCTGAATTGTAACAGATAAATCTTCCTAAGGCTGGAACACCCATTTCATTGGGACAATCATGGAGTTTCACATTTCATTCTGCTCCCACAGCACATCACCCATGCAGAGTTCACCACAGGATTGGAGGCTGTCTTTAGATCCTTTAATCCATTCATGACAGCATGTGGATCATCATCTGCTGCCCAATTTGTCATCCCCCAACACCCCTGATTTAATGGCATCCTACATATCCTGAGCACATAGAATCTGTATGGAGTCAGAAAATTATTCTAGAAAGGAAAGCAGTTTATTTAATACACAAGGAGTTAAAAACACTTGAAAAATTGCAGCTTCATCAGAATCAGTTTTGCCACAAAAAGAAGTGTCAGAACTGTATGAACCTAACATCATTATCGAGGATTTTGGTTTGTCACCTGCAGCTGAGACCTCCCATATTGTTTGTAAATCACAGACAAGTCACTTTTTTGCTTCAAGGAACTGTTTTGAGAGGAGCATAACCTCAACAGTGCAGGCCAAAAGGTATTTTAGTTCTCCTGAATCAATTGAATCAATCAGATTTCCAGTGTGTGCTTCCATACTCACTTTTTGGCTTACTCCTATCAGGCTACACTACTCTAACTCCTCTATACTGATGCATTTTTGAGGCTGCATAGCAGAGAAATGGACAGTAAAAATGAACAGGAAATTCAAGTTCTTTGGCCCAATTCTATATTCATATAACTGTCCCCATAATTCACCAAATTATGGTGATGGGGCTTGCATAAATAAATACACAGGAGCAAATTCATATTTGCACCAAACATTTTTACAGGGTTTGTTTGGTTAGTTTTTTTTTTTCCCCCCAAATTGTATTTATAAAATCTGATCCAGCTATTTTTCCCCAGCTACTTTTGAGAGGGAGAAGGGCTGAGCTGGACTTCTGAAAGAGTATCTTTCAAGAACAGAATTTGGCCTTAAGCAAATAAAATTTGTTCACTAGCATGTTATTAGTGCACAAGCACTTAGCAGAGTTCTGTCACATACTGTTCTGAATCTCAAAGGAACCGGAGCAAGGCATGTACACTCTTTCATTACATATATTCATGTCTTATTTTATACTGCTTTCTGTTTAATTCATGCTTTTAAATTATAAACCCTCATTTGACTGCAAATAGAGTGCTAAAAGAATCCATGCCTGCACTGGTTAAAAAAAAAAAAATCATCTGATCCTAAAAATACATAGATCAATTATTTTTCTAGGAGGAAAAACCCCAATAGCCCTTTGAGCTGTTTTTATACTTTCTTCAGGTTCCTTTATAACCTACTATAATTTGTTACTTCAATTCTTGATATTTAAAAGCTGGAGTAATGGTTTTTGTAAATGCACACAGAAAAAGATTAAGTACAGGTACACTTCCACTCTTAGGATCAGAGTTTCCTCCTTTATTTCTGTTTCTGTAATCAGAACAAATACACTTTGTTTAATTTTATTTTGCATTCAAGGAAGATAAGCCTCATTCCTAAAAATAAAAGAAATATCTTGATATTAAAGAATTATTTTTGACTTCTTGTTTCCAAACTTGAAAATCTCATTAAGAACCTATCTTTAAAGCTTTGGAACTTAGAAAGGTCACACAGGTAAACTGTGATTTACGTGACATTTTTAAACTATTTAATTCAACACTGTCATATTGTTATAAAAGTTGCAAGAAGGGATTACTGTTACTAGCTGCATTTACCTATTTGCGCACAATAAAAGCCTCACACATTTGGGGAAAGGATGCCAGTTTCCTGTCCTAACTCTATAGTGAGATTTTATATTTAGTCTAAAGTGAAAGATATTTTTCAGGGCTGTGACACAACCAAGCTTGAAGCACTTTTAATGAGAGAGGAGAACTATTGTGCCAATAAAATGCCAAGAAGTTACAATCACTTAATGCACACCCACAGCCTTGCTGCACACACACACCTAGGAGCAACAGCCAGCATGGATTTGTGAAAATGTGCAATGTCAAACTGATTCAGCTGGTTTTGAAGCAGAGCAGGAAGGCTCACGAATATGGGGAAAACAGCAAATGTTATCTGTGTTCACTTCGCTAAGGCTTTTGGCAGTGTGCCACTATGACAGATCTATGACTTGAGGTATCCTATGGCATTCCTATTAGCCACAGAAACACAATCCAGATCAAACTCCAAACTGATTAATGACCCAATAGTCAGTGGTCAGTATAGAAGAATTCATCTTATGGGGGGATGTTTCTGTGGCTTTTGTCCAATTCTTGTATTTACAATCCAGATCACAGGATGCAAACTGCAGATGACACCAAACTGAGACAGGACTGTAAGCATGCTGGAAGTCCTGCACTGAAATCAGGATTAAAATTCAAAGTGATCTTGCAAATTAAAGAAATAGTTAGAAAATTATTATGTGTTACTCAACAGCAAAAATCACTGTTCCATACAGGATCAAAAAGGATAAAAATAGAGTGGCATAAATACAGATAAAACAGATGAGGAAAAAATAGCCTACATAACCATTCTTCTGGAGAAGCAGAACTGGGAGTGGTAACAGGTCACACCACTATGAAAAATGGAAGTGCCTTGTGTGGTTGTACTGAAACTATACATCCCCAAGACTGCTGTTTTCTTTGGGCAGGACTGTTATGCCCAGTGCACAGTAAGGCAAGAGCATTGTGTCCAGTTTGGGACACAGTTTGGGATGTACAGCTTGTTTTATTGTGGCTGAATTGGAGATAGTTCAGAAACAACTTCTATTTATTCCCATTTCTTGAGATCCTGGCCTTTAAGGAAAAGTTTAATAAATGGGATGTGCTGGATATAAAGCAGAGAATACCAAGGAGAACATGTTTGCAAGTGCACATAAAAACACCGCAAGATATAGGCAAACATCTGTCCCCTAATTTCATGAGAAACAGAACATGTAGAGATGGCATTAGGCTTAAGAAATTCTTTAAAACTGTAAAGATAATTAAACACTGGAGTATAACATCTGGTGAGATTGTGAATTCGTCATCATTAGAAACTTTCAAGAACCAGTTAGGCAAACAGCTGTCAAAGCTGACATAGTTATAGTTGATCCTGCCTTCAGGCAGAGAAAGAACTGGATCATCTTCTGCTGCCTCTTCCAACTACATTTTAAAAATTATTATTTCTCTCTCTTTCTCTGCTTCCTTAGTCTGCTTTTCCCAGCTCCTTAATTAGTCTTCTTGCACCCAGTTTTATCAAGAAGAAGTTGAGACAACTCAAAGTCATACAGACCTCATACATACACTGGAAGCTTTCCTTAGTTAACCCTTTTAATTAATTTTTACCATATGAGACAAATATCACATGAACAAGCCCATGCAGTTGATTTTACATTACACATTACAGTTTTCTTTGGTCAATATGTATGTATGTCAAATGAGAAAAAACAGAGTTTGAGTCTACTTACAATATGGGTTGTAATGAGACTATCAGGGATGTAATAACCCCCCAAATTCCCAACTCCTTCTTTTAAGGTAAGAACAAAAAGAGGGAAGAGGCAAATGCTGAATGAAGGACTGCATCTCAAGCTATGATGAACCAACCTACAGGTTCTAGAGATAGCTGCTCCTGCCTCTAGCTATGTGCTGCTTCTGTCCCCGTGGTCTCTGCCCCTCTGTAGCTCAGGGACAAAAGGCAAGAGAGGCCATGGCTGCACGGACAGACTTCCCAGCCCCTGGCAGTGACTGCAGCTGTTGCTGAGCTCAGGGACCCACTGGCCTGCCAAGGGCTGGGGCTGGCAGGGGTTCTCTTATCCCTGCTGCCAACCACACTTGGTGGTGAACATCAAAAAGACAGACAGACAGTGGCCAGCATTGAAATGGGCAGCTTTCCTTCTCCTCCTGAAATCCCAGCAAAGCCAAGAGCAGAACACAGAGATCACCCAGCCAATGCATCTCTGGCCTCAGAGGTGGGGAAATCAAGCTCATAAGCAGCCCATAAAGCAGTTATCAACCAATGGAAATGACCCCATATAAATACCACGTTGTCCCTGGTTTGTTCCCATACAACGTGTTATTAAAAGGTCCCTTATTTCACTGTGAGAGCCAGCACAAGAGGAACTTGGCATCACATGAAATTAATCTCTTGAGTTTTTTCAATTTCTAACTGATTATACTGGCTTCTTTTTGAAGGGCAGGGCAAGAGGAATGGTTAATAAGGGTTTCTGGAGGCTTGCTTCACATTTTAAAGCTTTGTTGACATTTTCAATTAAAACAGAATAAACCTTTTGGGATGAAAACAAATGTGCCTCTTAATTGGCATGGCACATTAAGCACAAATAAGCACAATATATATTGCCTGTATAGCATGAGCTATTTACTAAGTATTCCCTAGCAAGTACTGTGGTGCCTTGTTTTCTAACTTTCTGATACGCTGACAGCTCAGTTTTCAAATACTTGTGAAGTCATTAACATTTTTGCCTCTTCTGTCTGAGCTTTACAAACCAATGATTTTAAAGTACATTCTCTCCTTTAAAAAGACAAAGAATAATAAAATACATCTTCTTTGACATCTCTCTTTTCTGGGACTATTTGGTTAAACAATCTGATTTTGACTAGAGAATTTTTTACCAGAGCAAGGCAGCTCCATCATCTGCATGTCACAAGCTCAATTACTGCTCCATTGATGTCTTGAGTACCACTCTGAAGAATTCTCTTGCCACTTCTATCAGCAGCAAAGGATGACTCGTGTGCTAAATAATGGCCCACTACCGACTTTCATTTTGGGCAGAAATCTCGTCAGGCTCCTAAGGAGGGAGGGCAGTAACAGGGATGTTGCTGATTTAGGAACCAAAGCAAGCTCATTCTCCTGGCCACCAGGGGGAGAGAGCTGCCACCGACATTTATAAAGTGCTCAAATCAACTTAAAGATTGAACTTCTTCTGCTTACTAAGGCTTTTTCAGAGATTTAGGTCCATCAGTTATCTTACTGAATTGTTGATGAGAAAATGATTAATTTTAAGGTTTTTTTTCTAAACTACTGTGAACATCATAATGTAATATGATTTTACTTAATTAACAAGTGTAAAATAGTTATTGTATAGATCATGTTCTCTCCTTCTGTTAATTTTGCATGCTACCTTATTTTAAAGCTTATCCCATTATTTCTAATAGGACTGATTGCATAGCAAAATACAACTTAGCATAAGTACAGAAAAATACTACTCTAAGTGAAAGAACACATCTGTTCAAAGCATGGTGACACAGGGTGACACACCCCTTGGCCTAGTATAAACTCTGAATAAGAATAGAAAATTAAAGAAAAATAAATATAATGCATTTAAATGTTGACTTGGTACTCAAGGAGGGTAATGTGCATTCAAATTACCCTCAGAATGTAGGGAAAGAAGCTTATGGGGGCTGCATCTTGTTTGAACAACCAATAAAAACGTATTTAAGAATTAAATGATAAAAGTCCTTCATGTAGTTACTTTTATGGATATTGTATCTTGCATCTCTCCTTCTGAGCATGTATTTAGCATGATTCCCTCACATGTCTTCTACTATTGCTTTTTTCACACGTTTAGATTCGTTGTGGCAAAAAAAACCCATAGAAAATAGGATTTATGTCACAAAAGCAAGTTCCATGAAGGAGCTGTTTATAACAGAGCTCTACTTTTTAAGTGGCACCTAACCAGATTTAGCAGTAGCCATGGATTTTTAACCACAATTAGGACAAAAGCTGACTACATCTTGCAGTCAGGCACACGACCTTAGGGTCAGGATGAGTTTTTGGGTGGTGTATAGGCAGCCTTGAGCCCTACTAGCCAAAAAGGCAGAAGTGATGCAACAGCTAGTGTCCACTAGATGCCAGGCTTCCTTTGCGGAGCAGAGCGCTGGCTCCGGCTTTCCGCACGCTTTATCCCGATGGCCTCCGAGGTACCCTTCTCTCCAGTGCTGTGGGCAGAAGCTTTAATGTTTAGCACCAAATCCTGATCCCGTTCAGGCTGCCTCCGGTTTTTTCACTGTTATCCCTCACAAATTTTCAAGAGAGGCAAAAGGCTTTCCAGAAGTACTAAAAATAGGAGTTGTCACTAAGAAGAACTGGGCGTTTTCTGAGTCTCTCCTTTTTGCTCAAGCAGAAAGCTCCCAGTGAAGAGAAGAGAAGGGGATGAGCTCTGTGATTGACATACTCGATCTGCAAACAAACCTAGCTGAACAGTGGCAAGGAAGAATGCTGGCTGCCTCCTGTGCTCCTCCTGCCATCATCAACAGGTAGGTGACCTTCAACCTCTGGCTGTCATCAAATAGGCCAGGCAGCAGCTCAAAATATTGACTTAAAACTACATTGGGGTAATATTTGCTTTCTGATTATCTTGCTTCTGCAGTTGAGGGAGGCTTCTAGAATGCAAGCATCCCTGTGTATGGGGGGAGAGAGGGACGGTGGGCCAGGAGTTCTCCATCAGTACCTGGGGCAGGGCACACCCCATCACTCATGATGGACCAGGCAGAGCAGCAGCAGGACTGCACACTCCTCCAGGATGTCAACAGCTGTTGGCAGTGCTGCCCCCACACGCTGGCACAAACCCAGGCTTCCCTGTCGGGATTTGGGTTACCTCTAAGAAAATGGCAGGGCTGTTGGAAGCCCCACTGGTTGCAGTTTCTGGAGACACCAAATTTGTGTGGTGCTTGTGGTCTTACTAAATGGTCTTAGTAAATTCTAATTCACCTTTAGAATCAGAGTCATTTAGGTTGGAAAAGACTTCTATAACTGTTAAGTCCAGCCATTAACCCAGCACTGCCATATCCACCACTAAATTATGCCCACAGGTGCCACATCTACATGGATTTTAAATATCTCCAGGGATGGTGACTCCAACACTTTCTGTTATACAGGCAGCCTATTTCTCTTCTTCACAGCCCTTTCTATTAAGTTGTTTTGTTTGGTTTTTTTGGTTTTGGTTTTTTTTTTCGTAATATCCAATCTAAACCTCCCCTGGTACAACTTGAGGCCATTTCGTCTTGTCCTATTGCTTGTTACTTGGGACAAGAGACCAACCCTCACCTGGCTCCAGCCTCCTCTCAGGCAGTTGGAGAGAGTGGTGAGGTCTCCCCTGAGCCTCCTTTTCTCCAGGCTGATCACCCCCTCAGCTGCCTCTCACCAGAGTTGTGCTCCAGACCCTTCCCCAGCTCCACTGCCCTACTCTGGACAGGCTCCAACACCTCAATGTCCTTCTTGTAGTGAGGGACCCAGAGCTGAACACAGGATTTGAGATGCAGCCTCACCATGTGATGTGTTGAGTACAGGGGGATGATTCTTTCTCTAGTCCTGCTGGCCACATAATTGCTGATATCTTAGTTCAGATCAGTAGTCTGCTGTGAGTAGGCACGTTGGTTTTAAAGAGTTGGCTGCAGGAGAGAATAGCTAATGTAAGACCTCTGGCAAGTTAGAAACTACATTAGTTCAATTACCTATTGTTAACTTAGAATATTTACTACTCAAAAATGACTAGCTATATTATTCAGAAATCCCTTTCTTGAATTCAAATTAGGATAACGGATATGAAATCTTTCTGGAAACTCTAAGAGACCAATTAATTTTTAAAAAATCACTACTGGAAAATGATCATAAATGCATAACATACTCACCTCTCTGCAATTAACACAGTTTCATTAAAAAAAAAAAAAAAAAAAGAGAAACTTTTTGATTCATTCATTGAATTCAGCTTTGGCAAATGGACTGTGTTCAGTATTCAGTATCCATGTTTATTCTCTCTGCTTTCAGATTTTGTCTCTGTGGGCCCTGTGTAGCTATGTGGCAGGATCTGCAGTAATTATCCTGTGCCTTTCCCACAGATTCTGAGCAGGGACGAAGAGGTTTGAGAAAATCACGGAGTGAAGCAGTTCTCTGCTCACCTACCTGCTCCTTCCAATAATCCTGCCCTACACTATTTGCTGGAAACAATTAGGGGAATAGAACAGGGTGCTCTGCCACTTTGCCTGTCATCAGCTTCTCCATTGAGATCAAGTTGCATAAATGTTAATGGTCCTGCCCAGCACTGTCGCATCCCTAAACTCCACAAAACCTTGAGTTTCAGTCAGAGCAATCAACATATATGGAAGCATTGCTGTGGTGTTAAACTTTGTCAGCACCATGAGCTGGGGATTTATTTTAGAACTCGATTTTCCTTGTGAGCACAAAGAAAAAATGATGAAACAGGCTGCTAGTATCACATAGAGGAGAAAATGTTATTCCCTACCCACGTTAGAGGAACCAGCCATTTTACACTGGGCAGATCCTCGCAGATAGAGACATTTCTTTGTTCATGTAACTCAGTGAGTGGTAAATGAGGCATGCTCACAGAAGTTATTTGGGATGGAAATGAGTCTAATTAGTCTATCCAACTTAGGAATAGCACTGTGAAGCAAGTCCGGGGAAGTTGGGAGTTAGCAACAGAAACAGCAGTGGAGAAACAGAGTTATGTGCTTTCCACAGTTAAGCAGAATATTTATTTGAGGTTTCATCTGACAGAACAAACAATAGATAAGGGGATAGTTCAAGCAGGCAAACATTTCTAAGAAATTGGCTTAAAAACATCCTTATTTTAATTGCACTGCCTGTAAGTAGCCTCCTACATATTCCTGCCTTAGTTTTCGACTTCATAATTTGTTGTACAGTAAACAGTAAAAAGCTGCTCAGTTGTTTCAGAGCTTTCTCACTGGGGCAGATGTACTCCAAACTTAAGTTATACCAATAAAAATTGGTGTCTTTTGAGGTTAGCAAGAACATAACAGCAATTGTAAAGTAAACTGCTAGACTATGTACATGTATTTTATATTCTGACAAATCTTTTAATCGGAGAGAATCACATCTAGTAATGAATCACATTCTTGGAGTGAATAATTCAGCCCTTGACGCCAACCTCTGAGGGAGAATATTGTGGTCATGGTGTCTGAACAGTGTGGTAGCTATGGCTACCTATATAATTCTTAGCAATGGAAAAAAAAGTGACAATGACATTAAATTTAATCAGGTTCCCCTTTTCTGTGGTTCCCACTGGGATGAGCCACTAGTGTCTTGCCTTAAATATTCAAAGCCTTCAAAGTTTGCATGTGTTCATATACTGGGACAATATCCTGCTAATACAGAACAATGGATCTGTCATGTATTTCTCCTGTGGGTAGCCGTAAGTCTGAATTTAGTTAGTATAGGGTATTATGATTGCTGCTTCTTTAGTGATTGTCTTTACATTAGTCTTCACTTAGAAGGAAGAAGAGCAGCAATGAAATGTAGCAAAAATACAATGAACTTGGCTATTTTGGTTTGGAAATATGGAGCAAAGGACTGTGTCTTCTTAAAAAGATCCAGCTTTATTTCCAGTCACACTTCATCTGATATGAATGAGCTGGTACTACATATCACATGGCTGAATACATTTGGGAAACATGACCTAACATATATTTAGGAAAGAGAGCTTAGCATCAAGCTAGAGTAGTAAAATGCACAAATTCTTTGAATTCTCATTTGGTAAAATTAATTAATTATTTTCATGTTTTGTTGGCAAAGCTGTGGAAATGTGACTTTTATTAATTAATATGTACTAGTGCAAGAACTTTCCTTAATTTGCAGTAAAAGCCATTAGTGAAAAAGTTGACTAAAGTTAAATTACCTAAACCAAATAACAAAGCTGGGTGGTTGCTCTGTCCTGAACAAAGCAAAGAAAGGGCACTAAGGGCACTAACTAAAACCGACTAAATATTTTCGAGTATTGATTTGAAGCAGATATTTTTAAACACAGTCCCTGAAAAACATTTGCTTTTTCTTTACTTTTAATTGGGAAAGAAAAAGTAAAAAAAGGTATTTTTTGCTGTTAATTTGGAGATAAAAGTTTCATAGTAGGTAAATGTGCCACAGGAAGAGCTGGTGCCTGTACAGTTAAGCACATTTGACAGAAAATCTTTCCCTCAATTTATATTTCTTTGGAGAGCCCCTGTGATCAGAAAATTACCAGATCTGTGATGATGGAATATTTTTGCTTACTTTTTTTTGTAGCTTAAGGATGCTTATCTCTTTTTGTCCAACACAGTACACCAAAGCCTACTCTTAATACTTTCTCAGAGCATCAGAGCCACGAAATTGAAAGCATCCCTAGTAAGGTGTGCCTTCTCTCACACACATATTCATAAAGGAATACTGGTTAGTTAGTGAGTGAACACGTTTCACAATTTCCACATGCAAACAGAAAAAAAAAAAAAAAGCCCTTGATAAGAGGTGACTTTCTTTGCATGCCACAATCTTTTAAACTATATCTCATTAAATGATTGGAATGAAAATGAAAAGAATGCCACTGTCTTCTATGACACAGGACATCATAAAGGAAACAGGATGTCAGCCACCTTTATTTATTTTTCTAGGTTATTATATATAGTCATGATCTTGCTGCCTGAATGTTTCTCATAATTATGATTTGTTCATGTGAAAGAAAAATAAAATAACCTCTCTTGCCCTTTCTTTGCTTTGTTCAGGACAGAGCAAGCACCCAGCTTAACGTTATTTAGTTTAGGTAATTTAACATTAAAGAGTTAGATGTCTATTAAGCATACAGCAAGGACTACAAACTTTTATTTTTACATCATAAAATCCATTCTGTATGGGAGGGGAAAGATCCAAAGACCTTGTCTGAGTCAGTGTAGTCCACATCCCAGCTAAAGAATCAAGCTCCATAATTTGATCTGGGCCATCAGTATTATCAGCCTCAGTCCCTGAAGCTGCAGCACACCAGCTACAGTCTAACACTAGAACTGGACATTTAATTCTACTTGAAAAAACAGTGTCTCTTTAGGCACAGTCACTACGGGATCACAGAAATTCTTGCCCAAACACCAGCAAGAGCAGGACTGTCCATGTTTCCCAGACACACTTGCTTTCTCCACTTGGAGGTTTACTCCAGGTGGGATGCAGGGGTTCTGGCCCTTTGTCTAGGTCTTTACAGGCTGCCCCACTTAGCAGAGCCTCTTGCTCTGAATACAAATTTCACACCAGTGGCTTTTACACATGCACAGGCTGATGACACAACGTGTGTGCAGCAGTGCCAGTTCCTCCCCAGTTTAACACACACGTGAAGGCTGGACGTCTCAGGCTCTCCATGGACATGTGCTGCACAGCACATGCCTCCATCCAGGAGATGCCACATAAAAATGGAAAGCCTGCCCAAGACTTCTGGGTACCTTCAAGTACGAAGAGAGGAATGAATTCAGCTTGCATGAATTCTCTGTTCCTCTTTGCTCATTACCCAGCTGCTCTTGGTGATGATTGCCCAGCCCTATGTACAGATTTTAGGTTGAGATTCATCTACATTTTTATCCTGTGTTTGGTCCTGTTGTATGAACGCTGATTCACACTTGGATGTATGTTTTAAAACATCTATAGTACTAGCAATCCAGTTTTATTTTTCTGTTTTACTTATGATTTCCATTCAACCTCCCCTCACCAAAACCAACTTACCCCTCTTACTGCTGCTTCAAAAGCTTTGCTTTACAGGTTGTATCACTGATATGATAATGCCAGAAAAAAAGGCTTAGGACAATTATCACCCCAAGCCTGCTGACACCAAAAAGTGACATCTGGTCTAATTAAGGCCTAATAATGAACTACATGTTAAGATATGAAACAATATGAAGCAAGTAATGAAAACCAAGTTTTTCCCCTTGTTGTGTCAGACTGTTAAGCGTACGGTCAAGTGGAAGAGACGACACCTGCTTTAGCAAAACAACTTTTGCATCTCCAAAACAGTGACAACCAAATTTAATCTACTTAGAGGAATGCCAGATCTTTCTCTTAAGCACAGCAGTAGCAACTACCTGACTACTAGGCAGCACATTAAACAGGTCAGTAAATAAAGGGTTGAGCTAGTTGGTTTAAAATTATTATGCCCCCAAAACTGGCCACAAGCTTCCAACCTCTCTTCTGCAGCAGGGTTTCACTGAGAGCTTGGGGGCTATAAGGGGAGTATGTTCCTAGATGAACCCAAATGATAACAAGTTGTTTCCCCACAGAAACTGCAGGATCTGCTTTGGAAGCAGATATGACAGAAGTTTAGAAGAACAAGAGTCTTCCAAGGAAGTGATGACAACAGGAGGGTTCACCAATAGCCAGCAAGGTGTGAGCACCAGCTCTCACACCACAGAGGTGCTAAGAGAAAATAGCATAATCACTATTTCATCAGAAAAACACTATTCTCTCTTGCCTGGACAGATCATGTCACTCATGGTCAAAGCACCACTCTTACCTGCCTGATGATCACTGATTGATACCCAGTTGTCACAACTCTATATCTGAGAATAAATTTGTCATAAAAAACTTTTTTTTCCCAGCAGTAATGTCTACTGAAGATAACATACACTGATAGGCTAAGCAGTCAGTTTAAATTGAAGGATATACCACCAAGACCAGGCAAACAGCCAACCACAAAAAAACAAAATTACTGTAGGAGAGCATAGAAAAACAGGTTGTGACAAAATGTTGTGCTCAACACAGAGACAAAAATTCAAATGCTGGCATTTCAGTTTGAGTTTTGTCTCAGAATCCTACAGCAACTACTAATAGGAAGCAACAAAGCTACCATAATCAGGTTTTTCTAAAAATTAGTAGTGGACCAAAAGAGAAATTTCAGGCATATTTTGTTCTTCCCCCTCCTCTTGAAAGCCAAATTAGGATCTTAGCATTAATGCCGAAATTACCACAGAGTTATACTTCCTTTGTACATGGAGGGAAACAATGATGCTGCCATCCTGCATCTTCTTTCTGGTTTCACAGTTAGATCCTCCTCCAGGGCTGTACATATGTATTTCTGAAGTAAATACAAATTTTAAGGGATGTTTAAAGAATACAGCTGTGAAAACATTTGAACTACTTTGTAAGTATGCAAAGTGGGATTCATTCTGCTTTAGCATGATGCCTAAACTTACATTTGATGCACATTCTATTTCCTGTGATTCCAAGAAATTGAGCACATGGTTCACTTATCTTCAGTTGACTCTTACAATTGCCTCACTGATTGTTTTATTATCATAGCTTTTAACTTCAAAGTCTTGAATGGGTCCGAGACTGAAATTAATATCAGTGTACATATGTTTAAGTTCTAGAATCTGTGAGTGTCTGCATAAGTATTCAGTCCCAGTATATCAACTTTACTCCCTGCATTTTCACAAGAGAGGGACAAAATGTTTTAGATAAAATACCATAAATACTGAAACTGGCCAATGTGAGCCCCCCAAGAGATAAAAACAAATGAGATGTACCCAGAGTGACCACTTCCAAAGGACTGTAACAGACTTTAAAATAGTCACATCATCAGTAAATCCATTTAAAGCAGAGGGAAGACTGATCATCTCAAGGTTTGGTAGAAGAGCTGTGTCACTAAATAGCATTCCCAATGGATGATAAAAAACCCCAAACAAACAGGAAGAGCCTTTTGAACCAAGACAGATAACAAGAGCCAAGGGACTGTAGCTGTGCCACAGAATAAAATCATGTTATGTATAATACAGATTTCAGATTATGGGTTAATGGGCCACAGATTAACACTTTTTTGGTTCAAATGCTAGTTCCTCCAAACCGGTTACAAAAAACATACACGTGCCCACGCCCCAGCTGTCTGACTGTATTTTAGATGCAAACGCTATCATGAAATTTTATCTGGGTATGACTAAAGTAGCAGTGGGCCAAAATGAAAAGCTTTTCCTTCAAACTTTCTGCACTGACCATAGGGAAAGCATGTGACTCCCTTTCTGAGGTAACTAAAGGTACTAGTTAGGTACTAACTAAAAAAAGATGCTGTTACAAAGTGAGGTTATGTGGGCTTAATGAAGGTGTGGCTTTTTATTGCTCGATTTTCTGGATCCCTGTGATAGCCCTCCAGGGGGGAGCAATATAATAAAAAGGGTAAGCTGATACAGCCCTTTGGAATAACAATCTTCTTAATTGCTTTACGCATCTCTCGCACGGGCTCGCCTCGGGGGAGCACGCCCTGTTGTCAAACAGCAGGTTCTGCATCACAGGTATTAAACACTGATTCCAAAGTGCACCAACCTGTGTGTGCCCAGCAGAGCCCAGCTGATCATTCATCAGCTCAGCACAGGGGTGATAAGGTTATTTATCATCCTGTGGCACAGCAAAGTTAGTTGTAGATCATTCTAAAACATGTTCCTGCAAATCATAATATATATATTATCGAGCCTGGGGCGTGAGCTACATATCCGATGCCAGGGATGTCCTTCTGAGCTAACAGCACTTCTGACCTGGTGCTAGGTGTGTCCCTGTTTAATATCATATCTCCCTTTCAAATGGGGAATAGCTCTCCTGGGGCGCTGGGATGTTATTGTTGTCACAAACTGAAATGTACAGCGTGACGTCTGTGGAGCTCTCTTCTTGGGCAGGATTTGGTGACAAGCAAATATTCTACCTTTGTCATTACGACAAAGACTCACTGTTCTTCCCATTGCGCTAAAATAAACCGGCCAAGTTGGCACAGTTGGGTTTCAGATTCCAGGGGACAGTGAGTCTCACTTGGGAGAAAATGTTTTTTATTTCACAGACTGAGGGACACAGTATCAGTTGGAGACACACTGATTCTGTTTTGTTTTCCTGGTGTTTGCAAGCTGGCCTGCAAACTCTGCTCGCTTCACAAGCCAGTCATTCCAGAGATTATGGGAGGTGCATCTTCCTCTGTCTCACCAAGTACCAAAGCCCCGAGCTTGCCACTGTGATATGAGGAACTTTTAGCTGCAGTATTTGAATTAAAGAACCCGTGAGAAATCCAGGAACACTTAAATGAGTTATGAACAGTTAATACCATCAGATTGATGAAGGGTCAAAGGGGAGAGGTATTGACAATGTAGAGTGATTAGATGGGGTAATATAGGCTACGGATAATTTAATACAGTTAAAATTCTGCTTTATGCAGTTTTAACAGATGCCACCAACACAAGAAGTAATTCACAAAACCCATCCTGCTATATACAAACACTACTGTCCTTCAAGAGAATAACCACTGCAAATTAGGACTCTCACATGTACTTTTCCCCAGGCAGCTGGCTGCAACCACCAACCTCCTCAGCCTTGCACTAAATGTACTTTAAAGGGAAGGGAAAAATAGTCTTTCCTTTTCATGATAGGTCCTTTTGAGACTGAACATAGCATCTCTGTGTTTTCCTTTGAGACTAAATAAGTCTTCCATGAGTGTTTCTTTCTGGCCTTGGGAGAAAGTCAGCTCAGAATTGCATCTTAAGATGACCTGTTCAGGACTGGTGCCTGCATAGATGGCAGAAAAAGCTATTCTCACTGCTCCTGGAAGCCAGAATTAATGTTTGCACTTTCCAGTGAAGTAAGAGGGCAGACCTGTGACTGAGTGATGACAGAATCCTTCCTTTATTCTTTTGAACAGACATTTTATGCCCCAGTGTGTATGCCAGTTGAATTCTGAAACATTTTTTTGTAGTTTCCTTAAATTGTTTCCACACACCATAGTTCAGTATCTAATGTTCTTACACTCCTTATTCCCAAAAATATTTTCCTCTTTTCATTCCTAATGTACTTACTAGTGTAAATTTCATTGAGGAACAGGGAAATTTTTTCTTAGGATAAATATAGAAAAATGTCTTTCTAAAAAAGGTCAGCTGTTAAAAACTCACCAAGGACTCACCAAAACCCATAAGGACTTTTTTTTTCTTATCCTCTAATACCTTGATGATTTGCATATACATTTCTTTTTCTTCCTTTATGTCACTGCACATTACCAAAAAAATGTGTTTTTTCCTACATTCCTGTGAGCTAATAAAAATTTGATCCATCAGGAATCTTTGATCTATTCCTATATTGTGTTGATAGTGTGATAGACCAGACACTCAAAAACAGACAGTGTGGCATTTCTCATATTCTGCCTATCACAGCCTTTGAAAAACAGGGGTGATGAGGAGTACAGACAATCTGTGTCAGTTGGGCAAAATTCCTTGTCCAAGGAGCTTTGTTTCTTGTTAAAATTCATTGACTCTCTCCAGCCCAGCTTAGTGCTTTTGTATGATGACAGGGAAATTCTTCCCAGTAAATGATAAATATTTTGCGAGCCTCCCACAGATTGGCTGCTTCAGTATTTAGGTGTTTGAAAATCTTGAAACAGAATAGGAAAGAAGGGGCTCAGATTTTTCCTTGATAAAGTTACATGTTTCAAAAGACAGCTTGGATCACCAAAAACAGTGTACGCAGAGCCTGTGACTTTCCTGACAACCCTTCTGGTGGCTTTCAACCTTTTTACCTCTGAGGGAGCGTCCCAAACCGCGGAGATTAATGTGGGAAATCCCACGCGCACCCGGAGAAGCCGGGGCACCTGATCCTGCCCGTGGGTGACAGTGACGGATGGATGTCCCCGCGCAGCGCCGGGTTCAAGTGCCGGGATCCCCGCGCACCGACCGCGCTCCGCTGCCCCGGCCGATGCCGCACCGCCGGCTAATGCGCGACACGGCGCGCCAATCCCCAAGGCTCAGCGTCTGCTCCTTCGACTCATTACAATTAGTCAACTTGATATATTGTTTACAATTTACACCAAACAAGCTTGGGGCTAATTATGACTTAGCTAGTTTGTCTCTTTGATGTCAAGAGCCCCCGCAGGAGGCCCTGCTACTGAGCAGCAGCCACGTTTGGTCCCAGACACAGGTACAGGGGATCAACAGGGCCTTCTGATTCAACTGCAGCTATTCAAAGTCCTCAGGAATCAAGAATTATATCAGCACTAATAAACTTGCTGCAAATAGATTTGTTTCTGTGTCCTCTTAAGACGCCTGCTATCCAGGAAAGCAGCAACTAAGAAAAGAAACCACAGAGCTGTGAATTTCAGCCATTCCTTAGGGTGTTCAGACACAGCAAGACTTCATCCACACAGAATGCAATGACAGACAAATATTCATCCATTGCATTAGAATTTATGGATTGTTTTTGTGGTTTAAGTTGCATCATTATGAAAGCTGCAGCATAAAAGACAGATGGTTTGACCCTTTCATGTAGAGTTCTAGGTTTACTCTACCATTGTGTTGCTAAAATAATACTGTATAAATGAAAGCTACGTGATCAGACATGCCAATGTATTTTACCTACAATTTCAAGTTACAGAAATGTATCAGCAAAGTTTCTAAGGGAGAAACTATATCTAGTCAGAATTGATACAGGAAAGAGGGTTTTCAACAGAACATGGTGCTCCTTCCATCAACAAGAAAAGTGAGTCACAAAAGTCCCCTTTGCCTTGGACACCACGGTCACATCACTGACCTTGACTCTCACCCACACCTTTGGCACTGAGTGTGTAACTCATGCTGGAACCAATCATCCCATCCACGTGTCCACAGAGGCAAGAACTGTTGTGGTCTAGCATCAAATAGGCTTTCCTAACAACTCCTATCAAATCTGTGCATTTTGTAGCTCAGTTGTGGGTTGGTTTTTTACCCTTCATTTATTCAGCTCAGTATAGGAAAAACGTTGCGTACTTCTTTTAACTTGGTAGCAGCAATAAAGGAGCTGCAGCTTGGTTTTAACCAAAACTGTGGTGGTGAAGTGTCACCAGCGTGGGAGGTGGGGAGACTGACTTCAGTAGAAAAAGCCCCATATCTCTCCCTAAATAGTTAAGTAAAAAATAACAATAATGACTTAGGATTTCCCAGTAAACTCTACCATGTTCCTGGAACAGTAACTTTATCAATCAGTACATAATTATTTTTAAAACATGAAAGACAGGTGCAAACAGGTGTTAGAAACAAACTCTCTACAGTCTGATTTATGCAGTATGTTCCTAGCAACTTTGCATTCTTTTATCTCTATCTATACTTTTCTGTAATCACAGCAAAATTTGCTTAACTACTGAGGCAAAATGAGGTAATGGATGGGATAAAAATTGGAATCAGGAAAATATTAAAATAGGAGTGGGTAATCAGACAAGATAATATCTGTAAATGCCATTTTCCTTGTCCACTTGTGAAAGTAACCACTTGTGAGTAGCAAGGATTGAAGGACAATGACAGTAAGAGTCCCTCTAAAAAAATACCATGCCTGACAGAAATCAGCACAACCCTGCAGACCTTATTTTTAAAAGCTATTTTAGTTGTGGATTTATCTGTTCAAGAATCAAGTGATATGCCTCAAACTTGCAGTCTGAAATTAGCTGCAAACTTACCCCAGCATTTCACACAGCCAGTAAGCTTATCCACAATGATGGGCATTAACTGCAACTTTCAGACCCTTAACCCATCTCTGCTACACAGAGAAACCTGCACATTGAAACATCAATATCTGAGAGAGTCCTATCCAGCTTCCTTACAGGTGCAAAAAAGGAGCTCTCTATTGGATCCTTTTGCAGAATCACACAGGGAATCAAACTCTTCACGGGCCCTATGTGCATATCTGAGAGGATAACTGCAATCACAGCAGTTATGTTCAATATGGAAAGAGCTGCAATGCAAAGTTTACCAGTCACAGATGGGATTTTCTGTTTCTTTTGAAGCGGAGGGACCATTGTGTGGCAGCTATGGCTGCTGTTATCTGCTATGTTTATGCCACTTGAAAATCTCTGACCTCTGCATTCCCTGTGTCATAAAAAGAACAAAGCAGTGAATATTGATTAATAAAAGTCTTTGACTCTACCAGCAAAGCAGTTACAAGCACTGGGAATTTGTTTGAGTTGAAGAGTATGTCCTCCAAGACTCAACACCTCTAGCTTCCACTCTTTTGATCCACAGGAACCTGCTTCTCTCTCCCTCCACTAAGTAAATTTACCTGGCCAGGTGGCAACAAAAATTGTATTTCTGTTCCTCCTGCGACAGAAGGATAAAGTTAAGGGAATGTTATAATGCCTTTACAACATGAAAACCAGTGGTGAATCTGAACCACCTGAGTTCTGTCTCTGCAGGACAATGATAAATGTCTGCCTGAAGTGCAAAGATCAAGTGCTGGGAGAGCAAGGTCAGATGCTTTACATGACATCTAATGTGACTGTCATTTCTCAGGCTCGGTAGCCGATGGAAATGTGGCGACAGGATGAACCAATCACTAAGGTCCCATGTCTGGCATTTAAATAGAGTGCAGCAATTCCAGCAGTGCCAAATGATTAGAGATCTAATTGCTACTGTCTAATGAATTCCTCTGTGGTGTGGTGTCCATGTTCAAAGAAAGCATTAAGCTAAGTCCAGCAAGGTACTGTCAACCAAAAATGCATTTTTAAAAGATCAAATTCTGGCTTTCTATTCCTAAATAGTCTCATGAATTAATAAAAGGTTCCATACAGGCATATCTATAAATAATGGACGACCATATTGCTGTTTTATTGGGAATTACCTTTCTATACCTTCCAGCATTTGGCTCTAGGGAAATACCACTGTCTCTATAAAATGCCCCTCCAAGATCATGAGAATTATACAATTCAATCTTTTTGGTTTAAAAATCGTTATCAACTTCTTTTCTTTGAAGAGTATGTTGCCTTATGATTGTTTCAATGTACTAGTGAGAGATACAAAAGGAGTGGAAAATCTGATTTATTGGGAGACTGAAGACCTCCTGGTTTTCAAGTTAAGGTGATTTGGTTGCACCCTTGAGTGCCTCTGGGGGAACAGAAATTTGGCGACAGATTGCTCTTGAGTTGATTTAACTCAGGCCATTACACCATCCTGTGGTGTCCTATAATGAGGGCAGCTTGGGTAAACTCATCCACAAAATCAGATGTCCCTTTTTAAAATGGGAGAGCACCTAACGAGTCACACAGTTCCCAAAGATTATCATCATCTTTGTGTTCCTGCTGATGTCTAAATACAGAGTGAATTTTTATTTTCCAGGAAGCTGTATTCTCTTTCTAAGAGAATTATATCCGAAGTCAGGCAGTTCAATGGCCTGTGCAATACCAAGGAATCCTGTGGGCTGCAAGCAGTGTGATTCCTGTCTGCTTGTGGAACCTAAACATTCTCACTTGGATTCAGATTTTGATTCTGATCTGTGCCACCTCCCATTATAAAAAATGCTTTTCTCTAGAAACATGATTTTGATTTATTCCTGTTCTTGAAAACTGTAAAAATCATGGAGATAACTGAAAGCCTTGTCAGCTGATTATCCACTGACAGGGGGTTTTTATCTACCACCAAAGCCCACCTTTTTCATAAATGGGGCGGTCTTTAAGTACCTCTACACATCACTTTCTGATCTCCTCCTAAAGGTCAGATAAAAGTGAACAAATGTAGGCAGATAAAGTTGAATGTGAAGGGGTCTGAGGTTTTTTTCCAATCCTGTGATTGACAGCTAAGGCCTTGCACAGTGACAGTGTCACTTGAGAGACCCTACCCTTTTTTTCCCAGGTTTTCTGCAGTCTCTGGTGTCACAGGGGGACAGCCCCCTGTGGTAATGCCAGGCTCCTCACTGTCAGGGGGCTAAGACCTGGACTAATTCATTGCAGTGCAGTTTAATTAAACTGCACCGGAGTTGTTTCCCTGGTAAAATAAGTGTGGGAAGAGAATGTGTGTCAAAAGAGACATGCCTCTTACTGTGTGTGCTTTATTGTTACACCACAGCTAATATATTGTGGGAATTCCCATGGAGTCAATGATAAACTATATTATCAAGCCCCATAAAATAGGCATTCTACTAGTGAGGGTTACTGTAGCCCACAATTCCATTAATCCTCCTAATTTATTATATTATAGCTGTATGTGAGGTCTCATAAATTTATTATACCCCTTTCATCTTGATAAAAATGCTTGTTTCTCCTCTCAAATAAAAACCCTTATTATTTGTTGTGTCTGTCTCTAAAAAATAAATGTATCAGCCCCTTGCAAGAAAATATGATTATTGGCTGAGAAATGTAAACTGCACTTGACATGTCTTTCTGCCATAAAATTAAAGAATTTTATTAAACCTTGCTTTCTGAGTACAAAAACCAGTATATGAAGGTCCATTGAATTTTTATTTGCTTTTGTTTTAGAGCATTGCATTTTCTTTTATATATATATATATATATATCTTTACAAGGTTTTGTAATTTAAAGCCACAGAACCTGCATCTGTCAGCCTTGCCTTTTATGAAGGCAATTTTCTGAGGCTCAACATTACATGTCCCTTGGAAATTCATCTGGGTGGCAAATAAAATCATTCCCTTTTCTAGGCCATTTCACATGGGTAAAATGTTTGTTGATAGGTTGTGTTGCAGTAATCTATACTGAAGCATTTGCTAATATATGTGCTATTATTGGCTAAGTACAGATGATGAAAACAGCAAACTTTTCCCTGAAGGGGGTCAGAGTGGCCTCTGTCTTTTGCTGGGACTCAGTGGGTGGAACAGGAATCTTGCTTCGGCCACGGTCAAAAGAGAAGAAGTCTTCTGTGAGGGTTCAAAGCAAACTAGGAACAATCAGTGGAGTCTGTCAATTAGCAGTATCAGGTTGGATTGGGGAGCACAGAAAAGGCTGTGCTGATTCAGTCCAAGGGCCCCTCCAGGCCACGTCTCTGAGAGTGGCCAGAAGCAGGTGCCTGGCTGAGAAAAGGGCAAAGCAAGGACCCTCCCAGCTACTGTCTCAGGATGCTTTCAGCTCAGATCTCTTGAGAGTGATGTGGTTTGTCTTATTTGCTAATCCACCATGGAACTGTCATTTGAACATTTCTTCATTCTCCTCTTGAACCCATGCAAACTTTTTAAAATGCATGAGATCCTTTACCAAGGAGATCCACGTACCTACTTCAAGCTGGGGTGAAGAAATAATCTCCCTGCATTAATTTTTACCCTGGTTCTTCCCATGATCTGAGCACCCTAGATCATGGATGATCCTAGCATCCCCTGTCCATTCTCTCCACACTGCTCCTTACTTTGTTCATCTCTCCTGTCCTCCCACTACTTCCCCTCTGCTGTGAGCTGAAAAGTCTGCTTGGTCATTCCTCATACAGAAGCCACTCCCTGAACATCTACATTCTAAGAACATGATTTCCTCAGCCTCCTGTGTCTTTGCTCCTTTTATGGATTTTACTTCCAGTTATCAAATTACAAGCTTTGTTATGTCATGACTATCCCCTAATCCATCTCTCCTTGTAAGTCAAGTGCAAGAAAATCTGCAATGTTCTTAGTAGCTCTTTACCCTGGAAACAGCTCACTATCAGGAAACAGTACCAAAATGTGGTTCCAAATCCCAGTTCAAAAGTTTGAAGCACAAAGAAATGATGCTGGAATCCTACTGAATAGGAGACTTCCAATGGGGTAGTCTAAATGAATCAGCCAAATGTAAATTTCCCCCAGGCCACATTACAACAAATGTCAAAACTAGCATGTCATATGGATCTGTAAGTTGTGAAAAGTTGCTGGTGGTAAAGATTACTTTTAAACATAAACAAAACGGCTGAAGGAAAAATTTTGAAATTTTGTGATATGGTCTTAAAGGAGAAATGAGGGAAGGGTAACAAGGTGAAGGAATATTCTAGACAGAAACTCTATTGTGAAAAAAGATTCAAGGTCATCTCAAAACCCATCTAATTTGCTCTTTCAACATAGTTTCCTGTTCCAAGCTAGAAAAAGTCTATTATTCCAAAAAAAGTGAAGCTGTTAGAAGTGCCTGATTTGCTATAATTAATTACAATTCAAGGAATGAACATGAAGCAAATGGTTTCTTTGGGGAACCAGGAAGAACAAGAGTATTGTTTTCCAAATAGCCTGAAAAATAACAACTGGCAGGTATTTCCCAAGAATGCCTTTGCTAAAATCCTTGGGGAAGAAAATGATAGATTTAGAACTGCATTAGGAGTTTAACATCACAAGTCTGGGTAATTAGTAACAACAGAAATAAGGCTAAGAGAGATCTGGTATCTGTGGTGGTAAGCTGGTGCTTACCAGGCTGTGCGTATGGGAGATGGGAGGTGGAAAAATCTCCTGTTCCTCAAAAGAATTGCTAGGCTTTTGTCATTGTGGGAGGAAAATTCTTTTCCCCTCAAGCTGTTTAGAATAGTCTGATGAGAGCTGCTTTCTGTAAATCTTGATGAAAGGCCTCCATGTGGAATGTGCAAATCCAAGGCAGGACTCGATTGTTTCTATACCAATTTCTGCTATACCAGAGCATATTTGGACAGCCCTACTAAAAGTATCAACAGTGGGACTCTCTGGGCAGTAACAGAAATCAGAACCTGCTCCATATCATAAAACTTGCCTCTCTCCACAGCAGCCACTTAACTGCACCAGGATGCACTTAAGGACTCTTAGCTGCCTTGAAATAACATCATGTTTGGTAGGGAATGAGCTCCTGGTGTCACTTCCTGGTGTGGCCAGACTCTTTTATGTCTAAAAGTTTCTGATCTCATAACAGAAGAAGGAACTTTTACATATTGAACCAAGGACATGGCAGTGGATTTCAACTCTTTGTCCACGTTTCTATCCTAGTTCTGAAACCACCAGGAGATGCACCTTCCACAGCTGCATTAGGCACCACAAGTTCGAGAGATAGTTGTGGAAAGCTGAAGCAGATCAGAGGCTGGCTGTGCCATGACATGTGATACCCTTTGCCTCAATTCAGCTCTCTTGGTAGAATTTCAACAAAAATGGTAACACTAAATAAGACTGAGATTTTAAGCACAATGCTGGTATATCCTGGGACAGTGCCTCATAGAGAAATTCACTGTTCAAGTAGCAACATCTTACACACTCTTCTCCCCCTTGACCCTTTCCTTTGTGTCAACAGATGGTCTTTTTCTTCTAATAAATACATTGCTTGTGAAAATTTGATTGTGCTAAGTTGTTTTCTCAGTTAAGGAAATCCTCCTCCATGTTGGGTATGGATTTCTACCTGCCAGCAGATTGTTTCCTACCTAAAGATGCATGGTTTTTAAAATGCACATATCCATATCCTGCTTGTAGTGACAAAAACCAAACCAAAACCCCCCCCCCACACACACACATACAAATAATATCATTCTGAGCTGGCAATGTGAGACAGTGTCTCATGCCTCACATTCTGGACTGTAAAAAAATGATTCTTTAACACTGAACAGTCTTCAAAAGCTATTCTTTATGCTGTATTCTTAAATTTACAGTCAGTCCTATTTTCAGTACTTCACTTAGTCGTATTTAGCAACCAGGGGATAAAGATGACAGAAATCTTTAAACGTCTTTACAATTGATATCCTCAAACATGATCAAATTTGTTCTGTACTGTATTAAAATTATGCATTTCATGTAGGAAATTGATCCATCAGAATTACAACATAAGAAGTGTGCTTCAGTATCAGCTTAGTGCAGTAACCATTAAACACAGCCACAGTTTATGACTATCACTTTAACAGTCTTTTAAGCAGTAGATATTTTTCATCCAGTTGGAGGACGTGTCACTGCTTTCGCAGACAACATTTACCTCCTTTGGGGTTTTGATTTCTCATTTTTAAGCTACGTGAAATTTAATTCTGGATTTTGACCAGACAAAGTCTGGCACTTGAGACAGGAGGAGCATGGACCTGAATATGACATTTTACCCCACTTAGCCTTTTAGCAAGATGCTAATAAAATTAACACTCCCTGTTATTAACGGGCATTGCCTGATCGGTGCGATTTGCGTTGCTCAAAGTGCTTTGAGATACCTGTGTGACCACTGCCATCACTGTCTAGTGGCAGAGGAAATGGTCTTCACCTAAATTGAGGCTTTGCATTTTTCTGCCTTAACACAAGAATGTGATTCAGCAAATAGAAAATTGGCTGTTAAAGCCCAGCTGCCCAGGTTGGAGGAGTGCACGCTCACTCACTGACCTGCCTTGCCTCACAGTAACACCCCATCAGTCACAGGTACAGGAGGTTTGTCAGGAGAGAGTTTAGGATGCACATCATCCAGTGCAGAGACAGGAATCAGATTCAAAAAGATGTTTTGGACCAAATGCCAGTAGATGTGAGGCACTGAGGTAGCACATGGATGTGGGTAGGAGGACTTCTGTATTGAGATTAATGAATATGAAATGGCAACAGGAAAAACTCTACTGGACAGTTTCCTAGAGGTCTAATTAAGTAAGGAGTACAGTTTAGAGGGAGACCAGAACCAAGTGGAAACTAAAGCTTTGTTTTCTCAAGAAAGAGGAAAGAAAATTCAATGGGATTTACTACACACAGCTACAAAATCAAAGTTAGTGATTTTCACATGGGTCACAAAGAGAAGGCAAACTCCACCCATAATTTTCACCAATGTTTAGCTCAGCTCACTGAAACTTGTACATCATTTTGCTTCTCAGAACAGATCCTATTAATAACAACCTAACTTAGGAAAATGCATTTTGTCAGCACCCCCAAGTTTGTAGGCTCACGGGACCCAAACTGAAATTAAGGAAAAAAAAATCAATAAGATGTTCATAGAATTGATCCATTTTTATCACAGTAGGACAATTTGACGTAGTTGATTAAAATTGGAATTAAACTGCCATACATGAAAAGTTTCCTTAAATTCTAGTGGACAAGTATGAATGCATCACATATGCATCCTATCTCTTGACACATTGGGAAACTACAACAGCTGCACCTCTTGTTCAAGAAGAGAAATTCACCAACAAAATAATGAAGTTCCTCCAGTCCAGACAGCAATAGTAATCTCAAAGCTCACCTCACATACAAATGTTTGCAAGAATTGATTTGAATCAGGGCCAGAGAGTTGACACACTGGAAGGTGCAGTAGGGAAAATAGATGCAAGCAAAGAAAGTATTTCAGGGAAACAAGCAAGGTTCCTTGTTCTGGAAATTAAAGCTTCTGCACTGAGTTTAACTTGGCTAAATTCAGTTGTAGTGTCAAGGGGTGAGAAGGGATGATGCTGGCTAATGGTACAACTTTTATATTGCTTTCTATTTGGAGTCTAAAAATTTAATTGGGAAAAAAGATCAGAGCTTCACATGACTTGGAAAGGAAATGGAAATGTGGGCAGAGAGGTGTATGGGCAGGGAAAGGGTCCAAATATTAATTACTCTAATAAAGTTAAGAAACAGTCAGCTCATTCAAGGTTCTTCCATGTTGATTGGCAGCAGTCCTGCATTTACAGCATGTGGTGAGGCTTGAAATTAAATAGACTCCAATGACAGCAATTGGAAAAGGTTCTCTGATCTTAAAACAAAAATAAAGCCATTACACTCTGTCTGGAGGAAAGCTCAGGGGGTGGAAAAAGGGATGAGAAAGCTATGCAGCTGGTCAAGGTGAGGAAGAAATAAAATCCCAAGACATAGCTTCTCAACCTGAGGAATTGTTTTCACTCTGCTTCTGTAGGGACTTTGTTGGACTTTGAGGTTTTGTTTTGGTTTTTTTTGCAGCACTGCTACAACTTGCAAACACCATTGTCATGGCTAATACCTAATGACCAGGTACCAGACCTATCAGAGCTGGTTTTTACATCTTTTTCCTCATTTTCCCCTTTCTTAAATACATTTTTCCAGAAGCACAGCTGTGCTCTGCAGGTCCATTGGAGCTGGCTGGAAATACCTGTGCCCAGTATGGTTCAGCCTCTGGCCTCACCCCACAGAGGGTGGAGCCCCTGCAGCCCCCCACTGTCAGTGCCTGGGCACCTGGGCCCAGTACTCATGAAATTTCAGTGATAAGGCCCTAATTAGAAGGCTAAAGAAACCCCAAAACAGAAAAACAAACGAAGAGAATGGCCCAATAACAACAGCTAAAGAGAGCATATGCCAAGGGACAGAAACCCAGATATATATGTGTGATATGTAACAAGCAACAGTGAAAGATTAGCACATGCTAAGGGAGAGAAATTCATATATATATATATATGTGATCTCCCTCCAGCACCTCCTGCTTTTCCCATGCATGACTGCTTACACTCAATATTATATCCCAATAACTTTAAAAGGAATATCTTAACACATTTGCCGTTGATAACAGACCGAGGCAAAGCAATTAAAAATGATAACTGCAGGTGACAATCCTGTCTCTTGGCATTCAGGGAAAGCTCTTCCAAAGGCTTTTTAAACACATCCCTGTGAGCCCCAGTCTCAGTGGGGGGGAGGAAGAACTCGCTGCTGGCAGTTTCTGTGCTTGCCTCAGGCAGGATCCATTCCCATACTCAGTGCAAGCACAGCCTGCTCTGCAATAACCCCAAACCCAAACACACCCAACACAACCCAAGTCCCACCAGACATAAATTTTACTTTCACATCTCCAGCCTGCCGCCGGGGCTGGTAGGAGCCTTGTGTCTACACTGAGGATGTGCTTCCAGGGGGTGGTGACAGCTCTCAGAAGAAAGCAGTGGCTGAAAGGGGAACATGTCAGGGGGCCCTGTCTGACATGGACCTTAGCAGCATGGGAGAGGTTGCAGGGACGGCGGAGGGAGTCAGCGCAGCCTGGCAGGGGATGGGGCAGTCAGCATTAATTCTCACCCTTAGACAGAGCCTTCTACCAGCAGCTCCAATCAAAAAGAAAAGTTTGCTTTTAAATCATAAGGAAAGTTGCTGGGTGTTTAAAGAAAAAAAAAATCTCCACCGTAAATAGTGCAAATTACAATAAAGCAACATTTGAAATGGACTAAGAATAATACGCAATTCTGATCGAAACTAAAACTATTTACCTCAAACTGCTTACACACAAACCAGGGTTTTTTGATACCAAGTTCGCCTTCTGCCTTGACTGTTTATGTGTTTTATTGATTTGTTTGCAACTCTGTTTGGGGACTGTTAAGAGTTTGCAGTAAAGCAATGTTGTAGAGATCAGAAACACCATGTGTGTTAAATAACCAAGAGCGCCTCTTAAAGCCTCAGCAGCAGTCTAAGAAATAACGTGAACATTTTCCAGTTTAAGTTTCCTATTCCTATAACTAAGAAATGCAAATTCAAGTCAGAGAATGTGGCCAGTGTGTAGTTAAGAGCTGAAGCTCAGCTTTTATGCGTGGATTAACTTGTGTGATTGATCACCCACGTCAGAGCAGTTTTGCTTCTGCTATGAGCCGGCTTCATCACTTACAGAACCCATCTCTGCTTAAGTGAGAAAAGTGCCAGTGCACAGGTAACAGCCTAACCAAGCTGTACACACTCTGGAAAGAAAACAGGCAGTGAATGTGAAGGCATTGGCAGCTTTCTGACAGAAGGAGCTGGATTCCCAGGATTTTGCATTGCTCTGATCTCACGGACAGAGCGGGCTGGGGAGCGGTGGCTGCAGAGGATACACACGCCCACATTTGTCCCACAGACACTTGCTGGCTGAAGAGCAGCTAGCTTTATTAACCCAACCTTTAATGGAGAAATCTGAGTCCTGTTCCTTTGTCCTTTTTTCCCCGGTTTTGTTTCTGGATTTTGGGGGGAAAATACCAATGCAGATCTAGCATTTGTGAATAAAGACTATAGTAATAAAACAGTAAGTAAGGGCTGGTGGTTTTCTGTGGTTTGGTCTGAGAACAGGGGGAGTTGGCAGTCTTTTGAAACAGAAATATCTTTCAGAGATGCTCTTGAAGAGTGCACTATTATGAATTGGCCTCTGATGACTAGTGAAGTACATCTAGGAGTTACTTGTCTTTAAAGTGTAGCAGCACTAATATCAGTAAGTTTTAAGGTCAGGGCATACTAGAAATATGGACTTGTTCTATTACAAAGTTCAATCAGAACAAACCAGCAGTTTGTCATGGAGAAAAACAACCAGTATTTTTAAACACTAACTTATGGAAAATTAATTGTGAAACAACTTCCAAAACATGTATCACACTTTGCTCATATACACAATCAAGTGGTGAATTCTTCATTAAGTGCAGAAAACACTCTTAATAGGGAAACACTATTAGTGATACTGAATAAAAAACACACTAAAGCATATTTCAGAGACATAATGGAAGTGTAGATTTGAGTGTGGCTCACATTGCCACATGCAGAAAAGCCAGACTGAGTCCCAGGTTACCAGGTTGGAAAGATCTGAACAGGGCTAAGATAATAACTCCAGGTTGCAAAAGAAAAAAAACCCACATCACCTATTGGCTATCATCTTTAGACAGCATCTGGAATAAACCAAAATAGCTTTGTAAGGAGCTTCATATAAGCCTCCTCTGCCACAATGGTGTAAGCACAGGAGAAAAGGCAGCAGAAAGTGCACAACAATCTGGAAGTCTGTTGGGAAAATAATCAATTAAGGATAAGAAGCTGTCAGTCACTGGCTGTGCCATCAGGTTTTTTCTGAGCATGCCTTAGAGATGGATGTGTCATATCTAGCATCCCCAAGTGTTGCTCAACTAGACAGTTTTAAGGACAGAAATTCAATTGCAAAAATAAAAACCATGGTACATCCTGAATAATAAAAAAACCCTCAATCAATCCGGATTCACCAACCTGTGCACTCTGTAGATGTTTCCTGTTGCAAACCAAAATGAAAGGGAATTTTGAAAAACGTTAACAGGAACAATTACCGGAGTGGTAATTCTGATCATTTCTGCTCCATAGACACATATTCCATTTAGGGGAGTAGGAGAAGGGCTAACTCTGGAGGTTTATTTGCTCTGGAAAACCTGGTGCAGGTAACTCCATGCTGACTTCTCAATTTCTCACCATAGTGTCACAACTGGACCTCGGTAACAACAGCTCCTTTTGCAGGGAGCTTTGGGAGACATCTGTCAGAATTAGTCTTGCAGGCACAGATTGTGGCACTCTATAAGGTGTCCCAGGTTCTCTACCACATAAATTGCAACTGCAGAGCAGTTGTTCTTAAAAGGCAAATAATTTTTTAGCAATTTGTTGAAGACAAAAAACAAATAATTGCTTGTTTTCCTTATAGACTATAAAATAGTGCTTTAGGCAAAAAGTGTGATTTGCCATTAATTTCTAGGTCAGTCGATGTGAAATATTTGCAGTACAAAGTGAACATGGACCCTGTCAAAGCACAGTTTTTTCTCCTGTCTGTTTAAAGGTACCAGAAAGGAAAGTGCAAAGGAGCAATGTCCCTAAGGAAGGCCAGATAAACTCTGCTCACATTGAAAAGAGCCTGGAATATAACGTGGTACCAGTTCTTGGAGCCAACCTTTGCGCAAAGAAATCGACGTTAAGGCTTGAAAGGGGAAACTGAGAGAGGTCACTCTGCTTTTATTGAACTTCTCCTTCATGTCAAACTAGCAGGCTGTGTGTTATACTCCTCACAGGTCACTGAGAGCCTATCACAAAGCCTCTCTGTTTGGATGCCATCCCTGAAACCTCACCAGCCAGCAGAGCAGAAACACTAAGGTAGAGCTACCGTCCAAAAAGCTTCCCAGCACAATAGATGCTGCTGTCATGGCAGGACAATAAAGTGGATTTTATGCTGGTATATTTTTCTCATCATATGCATGACAGAAAGTCTAATGGGCCTTACTAGTTTCTTAGTGGCTTTTAAGGCCCTATAAAGTAGCCTGCTATCAGTTTGATCTGTGTTGTCAAGATGCCTGCCTGAACATCAGAGAACTCCAGCAGGAGCTATGTTTTTATTCCCTCAACCTGTAGGGAAGAGATAAGCTAATTAGCTGAGAAATTAGAGAGGGAAACTATTAGCATCATGGAAGTGAAAAAGGAAAGCACTATGAAAATTATTTATAGATGGGGAAGACCTACCCCACCCGCTGCTCTCTAAGGTCTGGAGGAGTTTTGTAAAGTTTGAACTTTATTTTCCAGTTTCTGCCAACAGTCATGATAAGAAGGGGCTCTTAATATTGGTGGAGAAACACTTTGTCCTTGAGTAGCCTACTTGCAGTTGGGTCTCTGACTTTATGTAGTTTCAAAAGGAGCCTGGTTCTAGAGGGCAAAAAGGTTGTGCTTCACAATTACTGATGACAGAATTAGCGAGTGGAAGGGGAGATGTTTCTCTTCTGACCAATACACCATGTCTGGCCACTGAAGTCATACCCCTCTCCTTTCTTTCTCAGCAGCCTGGGACTGTTCTATGTCAATTCACTTGGTGTCAGCTCCTTCTGGGAGACTGGCAAATCCTCGCCATTTCCCTGTGTCCATTGTTATCCTTGATTCAGGACAAAGTACAAAGCTCATCAGTTTTTCTCTCTCTAAGTCTTGGTTATGGTTGGTCCGACCAACTGCAGTGGAATCCACAGAAATAGTACTTCAAGAACAGAAGACAAATGGATTGCATAATCGTTTTCCAGCATAATTTACAAACTTCATTCTTGGAAGACAAAGAGATTGAGTTCTTCTGTTTTCAGTTTTACACAGATTCAATGCCTTGCTTCTACCCAATAACTTATTATTGAAAAGATGCAAATAGGCAAATAGAATCGGAATAAGTCCACCAGATATTTCACACAAACCAGTCACATATTTACAAAATCAGCTGTCAAATACATAATTTTTAACTTCTTCCCTGAGAGGTATGGCTATCCTCAGGACATCTCTTGGAGAGACATCCTTGGCTTTAAACACTGCAGAAATGAAGGCTGAAGGTAAGATGGAGCAGAGAGACTGGAACAGACCTTGTTCACCTAAAGCAATTTCTCTCAGAAGTTTTGCTCCTAGATCTGACCACAGGTCTTTCTGACTGAGATCACCTTTCCCATCACATCTCCTGATACATCTCTTTCCTGAGTTACTTTCCAGAAGGTTCCAGACCTCTAAGGGAGTGAGTACTGCCAGACCTGCTCCAGACTTCCCTAACAGCACTTTGTTGTGACTATTCCTGCATTTCCTTCTTGCTGCTGAAGCAGTTCTCTTTGTCCCTCCTCGTCTCACAGCAGATGCATTCCCAAAAATAGGTAAGTACCAAACTCATTCATTTTAGGAGTTTATGGGAACTACACTTTGGAATGAATAATTCTTCTTTTATTTTCCCCAAATCCTTTTCCAGAAACTTCCATGCATAACAACAAAATTAATGCAACCATCAATGCTGTGTCCCTTTCCACTAGATGTTCTTTTAAATACCTTCCTTCAGATAAGCTGAGCTTTCCCCAGGGCTGTTCCTAGAGTCCCTCTTGCCCTCACGTGGTCCCACAAAAGGAAGTGACCACCTAGGGTGCAGCATGCTCCAGAAGCCAGTTCACACAGGGAAATAAATACACAGTTCTGCTGCAAGAGGGAATTCGACCACCCACCTGCAAACCCACCCCACCCGTGCTTCAGGCTGAAAGTGTGTACGAGCTGTCAGTGTGCACAGACTGCCCTGCTCAGGGAGGTAATTACAAGTTAATTTTGCACCTCCCATGACAGATATTCCCCATGTTACCCTATACAACAAAGCCCTGCAGCTGCCACCAGGGCTCTCCCTGCAGTCTCATGAGGCAGGGCACAGGCAGAAACCCATGGAAAGGGAGAGACATCTCTGTTTACCCAAAGTATCCAGGTCAGGAGAGATGAATATGCATCACTGGGGCACCCAGGCCATTTTCAGGACAGAAAACACTTGTTTTAATACCTAAACATATGTATTACAGCAGTACCTGGCTCTGTCACAGACATCTGGGAACAACCTGACTTTTTGCACTGCCCACCCCTCTCCTATGCATTACAGTGTAAAGACATGGGATTATGTGGCCCAATGTCCTACAATAGTCCCTTTGAAGAACGTGGAAAAAAAAGTAGAAGTTAATAAAACTCTCTCAATACCCTCCTGAAAAGGCAAAGTTTTTCAGCAACTGTTAAGGAAATGCTTCTTCTGTTGACTCATACTCTCACTAAACAGATATATATTTACATAAACATTTTGTATATTTACTGTTGGCCTTGAGAGACATAATGCACATGTCACGGAGGTCAACAACATTTTAATTCTAAAGAATTTTTTTTTTTTCCCAAAGCCACCTGGGAATGGATAAAACAGGATACAGGGCTTTTATTCCTGCCTGCCTTCAAGAAGGCAGCTCTATTCTCTGCTGTACACACGATAGTTGCTATGCATACAGATAGAGCCCTAACAATACTATTCTGACATTTAAGTATTTCACGCTCTGTGCAGGACAGCCTGTTTGTATTTTTAAGCCTGGTTCTTGGGCCAAATGCAAAGAGACTACTGTGTGACTCTGAGCTTATCTTCTGTACTCCCATCTAAAAAGTTAATGCTTGGGTGTGTCAGGTATCACCTGGGGATTTAAGCAAGAGGCTTTTTGCAGTTAACCCAATCCCGTGACCTGCTCTGAATTACCTTTGATTTGAAGACAGTTTCGTTAAGTACCCAACTGCCCCTTCCATTAATTGGAATCAAATTCTCCTGAAATGTGGGTGCACAATAATTCCTATTTTACCTCCTTAATGGCTCTATACATACTCTTAGAGAAGTATACACCTTAGAGAAGAGGCATTGGTGAGACACAGGTGGATAAGGTTGTTTTGTTGTGCTCCCTTTATTGAATCTGATTTTCTTTGCTGAATGTTTGCAAGATAGCAGCATCTAGTTAATCTAGCAGTTGTCTATATGGAGGTTAGTGCCTCCTTGATAATAGTGCTTTCTCATCAGCAGACAGTTTATTCATTACTGGTTTCTGTTTTACCAATATTATGATCAAACTAATTTTTGCTCATCTTGCAGCATCTGGAAAAGGAGGGTCATAGGCATTAGCTTTGTCTCATTTCTCATCATTACTGATTGAAAAAATGGTATGCAACTGGTGTAGACCGGTGGCACGACTGCCTTGCAGGCTAAATAAAATCTAATATATGCCCTCAGTCAAGGGCTGCAGCAGGATTTTGTATTGATGCCCCAAAAGAACTTAGCAGGTAATAGAGGAACACCACCTTAACAGCAAATTATACCAAATGGTATAGTCAGTGGCTAAGTTATTAGCTGGACTTTAGACTCTGGAAGAGAGGATCTGAGGGATTTTTCTGAAAGGATTACTGCTCCAGGGATGCTGTGAGCCAGGCTCATTGTCCCCCCCGGGTCATTCCATGCTGTCCCTGCGTTGGCCCACAGAAGGCACAGGCAGCTGTGGCTGCACTGACATGGCTCCTGCAGTGTCCCACAGCATCCCTGAGGTCAACCCTGCCACCACAGCCAGGATCAGCTTCTCTAGCAACTCATATGACTCCATCCCTTTGCAGCAATACCTCCTTAGCTGTAGCACAGTGCCATGAACTGTTGCACTGTGCAGAACAGGCAGCTAGAGGAGCATCTAAGAAGTTATGTTTCAGAAAAAAATAAATATTTGATGCAACACCAGTGACAGTTACTTTCAACAGTTTACCAAGTTATAACTGTTTCATAAATCCTTAGTTATGGTGAGAGTAAATAGCAACTGAAAAAGGAGCACCAACTGGAATTGTGCCTGCAAAGCTGGTGTGTTTCTTGTCTCCATGCCTCACTGTACCTGCTGGTTTTGTCATGCTGTAATTACACTTTCAGAGACATGTGGCATGTATGCCACCTCTTCCTTGTGCAGGCTGACTTGCCCACTTAGGGACTGGTGTCTGTGATAGATATCTCATGTATTATTTCCACAACTAGTGCAGATAGAGGCTTTACAACAGAATCCCTTACTTTGACCTAGGGGACTTGTGGACATGCATGTACATGGCAATTGTTATCATTTTGCCACTCAGATAATTCCTTTAGGACTGGTGCTTTTTGCTTGCTGTCCCTTAGGTTTTTAGAAGCAGACAGATTACTGGTTATGTTTAAGATACACATTGGATACAACTTTTGGTAATTGAACAACACCTCTTGAAAATCCTGCTAGGAATTGTCCCCAAGGTGTTTCCTCTGGGACAACCTAACTCAATTTTTGTGATTTAAAGGTTCTGTCTAGTTCTTTTAAATATTCCTTTGATGTTGCAGTGCTCTGCTTGTAATAGATTGTTATTGCCCTATATTGAGTTTGCAGAGTGAAGGTAAATCTTTTGTGATGTGATTGTGCTACCCCAAACTCAATATTGTTCAGAGGTCCTTTATAACTCTCTGCTTTCACTGCAACAAGCAGGACAAATTTTCATTTTTACTCTTTTAGATTTCTATTCTCTGTTCTGAGACTCTAAGGGACAATATTTACAAGCAATGTCTAGTGCACTTCTCATGAACTGAGAACTCAAATGTTGTGGGGGGAGTGTGGTTATTCCCCCATCTCAATTTACAATATACTTAGGGACAGAGAAGGCAAGAGAGACCACATGTGAGTCCTGGCATCCTACAGTAGTATTCCTAATAGTGTAGGAAACAAAAAGCTTCCAGTTCTTTCATATCATGGCAGCTCTTGACACCTTAGGAGAGGAAGGCTCCCCTGCTGCCCAGTTTCCTCACAGAGGTTTAAATAAAACCGAGCAAAATGTTGGAGGCAATCAACTTCAAATTTCCTCTCACTTAATTTTCAAATATTTGGTAATGACAGTGCATGTAGGATGGGGATTTAAAATTTTGTCAGAGAACCAGTATATTTTTGCATGAGCATATTTTCATTTTGCATTCTGTCAAGTAGCCTTCTAGACATAAAAATAAATTAAAGACAATTCTCAGCTTACAGAAGGATTTACTCAAACATCAACTGCCCCCAAACCCTTGTTTCCCTAAATGCTGTGACTGCTTTTTAATGTTCAGGTTTAATTTGGTAAGCCACTCAGACTGCAGAGACGATGTTTCTTCTGAGGAAAAAAAGGAGCATTCTTTTTTCTCATCACTATTAGCAAAAAATATCTGCACTGCCTAGGGCTATTTAAGAGAGAGACTCGGCATTTATGCTGGTTAATAAAGCAAAGAAAGGAAATAGTTTGTCACTATTGTATAGCTCATCTTGTTTCATTTTGGTTTTCATTTGGGGTCTCCTTTTTTTTGTGTGCACACATACTTCTAGGGGAGGTAGGATTTCATTAGAAATGCTAAAGAAAACCAGTCCTAATTAGTCTGAAACACATCAGTAAACTCAAGCTTGCTGGCTCAGAGTCATGTAGTGTGAAAGGCCGACACACTGGGGTCAGTCATGGTGAGTAAGGGTTTAGTAAGACTCCCATGAGTCTACCTCCCCAAACTACAAGCGGTCAGCAAGACAAAATAGCCTTGATCAGCATTCAAAGTCATGCCTCTCTGGACAGGATGGTTAGCTACAGTTTTCTGCCTGCTAATGTTGCAATTATTTGTGGTGCCCTTTGTATCCTGGGTCTCCTATTCTAAAATGTTTGGCTCAAACCCTTTTCCCAGGTGAGTGCGGTTTGACTTTCCCTAAGTTAAAGGTCCTTTGTGAGAGGTGGCTTTGACTCAGAGAACACGATCTGCAACCATTTTATGAGACATTTTGGGCTAAAACCCACTCCAATATTCAGGCAGGCACCCCATGCAGTACAGGCAGTGCTGGCTGGGCCGACAGATGTACCTGCAGTGTGCCAAAGACCTTGGAGTGAACAAAGCTGAATTTCATTGAGACCCTCAAAACATTTAGAATACAATAACAAGTTGTTGGTTGTTTCTGTTGGGGTTTTTTGTTTGCTTGCTTTTTTAAACATGCTGAGATGAAAAAAAAAAGAGATTTTGGACTTGCTGGGAACACTTGTAGGAGGTTGGATAATGACAAGCATCAGGAAACAGAGAAGCCAGTGAGCAGGGAAATGCCAGGCCAAATGCAGAGAGGGTCTCTGGGTTGGCACTGTGGGCCACTGATGTTACAGAAGGGGATATTGTCCTCATTCTGACCAGGAACTTCTCCATTTCAAATACTGGGACTATTCCAGCAAGAACAAGGGATTTAAAAACCAAAGTATCTTGAGGATATAATTCCTCATTTGGTGACTTTCCTGGTCAAAAAACTGAAGGTGTCCTGGGAGGGAGGATTAAGAGAGAAAGAGATTGCTAGACATTTGGAGAAGAAGCTTGAAAGTAGAAGTTTCAAGGCTATTATCAAAAATTCTAGGTTCTACAATAATGTGAACTGAGATAAATACCTGGTATCAAATTAAAAAAAAAAAAAAAATCAACATTGCGAGACACAGAGCAGCACTGCAAAGCATTGGCACCTACAGCCTAAACAGACCCAACTAAGATAAGCATCCACAAAGCCCCAAATGTGTTCCAATCCTGGCTATTTCCTGAACAATAAGCAGCCACTCTCCATAAAAAAAACCCCAAACTAAAATGTCCTTGCATCCTCATGAGCTTCTGCTTCCCCTAAGAAGGCAAAGAAGGGACATGTTCAGGTGTCCCTGCTGACCTGGCCAAAGAAACAGCTCTGGAGAGACTTCAGGGGGATGCTTATTGGACTATGAGAAGCTGCTCAAATTACTGCAAGGAACAGGGTAAAACTGCAAGGGGCTATTGGAGACAACCCCCAGCCCAGCCCAGGGCAGTTGGGCCACTGAGCAGGCCAGGAGAAAAAGGGTGCCAAGTCCAGTTTTGCCTATTTTGTTGTGGTTTTGGTTTGGGTTTTTTCCCTCATCTGTATCTATGTGGAGATCTCTCTGGCCGATATTTAGCTTTCTTTGTAGCGATTTTATCGCTGCTACATAACACATCTCAAGGCATGAACAGAAGAATAAAACCTCTGGGGTGACCCAGCTGATCACCCGGCTCTGATACGAAGAGGTGCCATCATCTGTCTTTTAACTGAGAGCCTTGACTGAAAGGAAGCTGGAAATAGGAGGCGAGGAGCCAGTGCCCAGTGACATTTCAGGCACCACAGGAGGAAGATCACCTAACGCATTTTGCTTTCTTATTGTCAGCTTTGTCTGATCTCCAGGTACAGGTGCTGGTAGGGGAGTTTTCCTGGGGTCACTCCCCTCTTCACACTCTGCATTAACTCCTTCGCTGTCCTGTGGTGGCAGCTCTCACACATCCCATCTACAGCACTTTGAGAAGTTATGTGGAAAATAGACAAAGAATTTAAGCAAAATCTTCCAGTGGTAAAGCATTTGGAATGGAAAAAGCACATTGAAAATAAGGAAAATTGTACCCTCAGTCTTCCCGGTGCCTGGCTTTTTTGGGGTCACGTATGCTCACTTACATTTAGAGATGTCATCTCTTAAGGAAGATTGTAGCTTAATTTATACAAACTAGAATTTCTGAACCATGGAGTTATTCTTTCTGCAATGAGTAGCAGAGAAATAAAATCAAGCATCACCTTTCCCTCTGTTACATGCCCTCTCCCCCTCTTCCCCAGACTTTGTGATGCTTTTTCCAAAGAGTTAAACTGGGTGTTTCTCAGGGGTTTACAACAGGCGTAACTACTGCTGAAAAACAATCTGATACATTCAACTTAGCAAGGCCCTGCTCTTTCTCTCTAATCTTTCAGCAGGACCCAAGGGAGGCTGAAGCTGAGATCGGTCTATTCTCCCCTCCAACTTTGATTCGCTATTAAATTCCGCCTAATGACGACGCCTCTGCCATCTCACGTTCGTCGGCGGGCTCTGCGCGGAACAATGCAGGCCCAGCAGCGTATAGAGGGACATTGTTCCTGCCTCCTGGTGTCTCTGTTGGAGCAGCATCACGTGGGCACCCTCTCAGAGCAGGGACATGTAAAACCAGCAAGGAGTATTACTCTCCGGGGTGCCACAGTAACTCAAGTCATACCCTGTGCGTGGGCGTTCGTATTTGCGTGATCGCCTGTTGAGTTTAGAAAAACAACAACAAAGCCTACAAAAGAGTAACGTACAAGGAAATACCAGAGAACTTGGTGGAAGGTGACATGCAGAGCTGTGGAGAAGCAATCTTGCTCGTGTCTGCTGCCCAACCGACTCAATGATCTGTGGTAAAATCCTTTACTTCAATTTGTACAGCTATGCGTGGCAGAAAATCACTTTTATAACCTTCTAAATACCTGATTCCTTATCTGTTTATAAATAGCACAGCCTTCAGCAGGTCAGCATGTTCCTCACCACTACACCCAAACACACATGCAGATTTCTATGCCGTTTTACAAAAGTGCCCCAGCCTAGAGCAGCTCTCGTTACTCCACATAACAACTTGGTTTTCTTTTCTGTCTTGAGAGCTATTGATTTCTGAGATTTCCCAAGCAGACACGTGTGAGTGTGTATCTGGTGTGTGATATCCACAGGTGCCACATGGATTGTGCCGTGGGATGCTGTACACTTGAGGTCAGCACACACAGCAGAACTATCCCTGGGATTGGGGGCACACACAGGGTCAGGAGGTGGCCAAAATCCTCTCCCCCACCTGCATTATTTCACTAGGTACCAGCCCTATCTTACTGTAATAAGCACAGCAGTTCTCAGTAATTGTCCTTTTGTTTTCTACATCCCTACACACGGCAAGGAAACAACAAAAGCCTTGCATTTGCTAAACTTGCTTTCCTTTTCACACACTGTAACTCTTCCACTGCTCTGCTCCAATAAATGACATCACAAAAACATTGTAAACTCTCTAAGGAACACCCCATGACTGGGAAGATGTAGTCCAGGCATGAAGAGTTTTTGATGTTACTAATGACTAGAAAACAAGGATTCTGTGCCTTTCCATCATTCCCTCAGCTGTCTCTTAAAACAATCCTACACCTTTACAAATTCAATTTCAAATAATTTTCTAAACTACTAAAAAAGTAGGTCAGAAAAGAGCTAAATCTTACATGGTAATTCAGCTTTTTCCAGTCCAGCTCAAAGAGAAACCACTGGAAACAGGAGTCCTGTGCCTTCTATTTATCTTCCTGCTTTTTTGTACTAGCAAACACATTTTTAACTATTCCATCCAAGACATTCAATCCAAAGGAGCTGTTCAGTACCCACTGACAGCAGCAAAGCAAAGTATGAAAAATGAAAAAAACAACCCCGTGCCACATAGCAAAAAGTGTTAGAAGCTTCTCTGCAGGCAGACACGTCAGCCTGACTCAGGAACACAACCTCTAAAGTCATGCTAGCATCAACACTGCTCAGGGCTAAACCAATCCATTCCCCAGTGCAAAACTTAATCTGATTTTTCTCACAAAGGCTACCATGAGGTTTTCACTTGAGTCAATAGAATGAATGGTTGCGGATATCAAATCTGGTACTTGACACAAATTTACTGAAAATCAGATATTAACAAGTTTGTGGAAGTTTGGTATACAGCAATTAATATCCAGAATAAATGATCAGAAATAACTGCTGAAAATAGAAGTTTATCCATATCACTAGAACAGCCAAGTTTGAAGCTACCTGCTTAACCTAGGCTCACATTGCATGAGGGCACTGATATTTGTGCCCATTAAAACACAAAATACTGTCATGATGTTACCCTCACGGGGAAAAGGAAACTTAACTTCAGAACCTAGCAGTTTCTTATTATTGACTAAAAGGTCTTTTAGTCCTTTTTCTGATTATACCAACAAAAGAACAAAGAAAGATCTAAGTACTGGCAAAGAATGTTTTAACCCATGTTCCCATCAAAGGGAAACAAATTACTCTGCCCTTATCTCTGAAAGGAGATCCAGTCCCAGAATAACTTGGCCTCATGCAAGGATGTGCCCAGCATCAAAAAGGAGAATTTCAGAGTAAAAAGGAAAACTTGTTTGGCTTTGTGATTATTTCTATTACCTGCTACATTCTTTTCCGTATCAGGCACACACACTGGAGTTCACTGACAAAGTGGTCACAATTTCCTTCCCTTTTTAAGACAGTGAAAAATACTCCTCAGCTCATTTTGTGTGCACCTCTCAGCCATTCTGAAAGATAAGCCACAGCCCTGCTGTGGAATTACCCCTCAGGTTTGTCCCTAGGTTTATCAACCAAACTCCAAAAGAGAGAGCCAGTGGGCTGCCCACTGCACCGGGGGCAGTGCTTCACTACAGCCTGCCCCGGGGAGAGCTGGCATGGATGAAAGACTGACAAGAAAGTCTCACAGATATCTGTGCTTGGCAGAAAGATTTTTGAATGTAGAAACTGAGAAAGGAATAGAGATGGAAACAAGTTTTGATATAGAAGAGTAACAAAGGCCTAAAGGAACTGCTCAGCCATTCTTACTGGATAACTAAGAAGGCAAAGGGTGTGTTGGTTAAGAAAGGTTTTTATGACTTAGAATAAAGGATAAGCCCACCTCAAACAGAAGAGGTTTTTTACCAAGCAGAAAAATACAAGAAGTAAATAGCCATGCTGATGTTGTAAGTAGAAAAAAGGTCTCAGAATTTTCCACTGCAAGAAAACTGAAAAACCACTTGTAGCTTAAACTGTAACACACTGACTTGTTGTGATTGGAGAACAGTGACATGAATATTGTAATGTCAGTAGTTATGATAGGCTATAGATAATAGTGAAGGTATTGATTGGTGGTTATGTATTAAGATGCTCAGCAAAGCAAAGTAAATAATGTATTGTAACCAGAACTAAGATGACTTCAGACATGCCCACAGCTGTGGCTGATGGCTTTAGGCTGGGCTCTGTCACCCACGACCTGTGATTGCTGTCTGGGTACAATAAACAGCATTTTACAGAGCCCTCTGGAGTCCCACATCTCTCGTTGTAGGCTCTTAGAGGGGAGGAAGGCACAGAGCCCTGTGAAACACCTCTGCCCTGCCCTTGCCTTTTCACTCCTCAGCGTGCCTTGCTCTGTCTGGCTTCCCAACTCCTGCTTCACAAGCCTGTTTTGTGCTCTGCAGGGTGACTGCAGCACACCCACAAGACCTGTGGCCTCCCATTTTCAGCAATTTAAATGGGATACAAGGCAGCTCTAGGGAAGCAGTGGCTCTGCCAGCGTCTCACAGATGAGTCCCTGCTGGCAGTGTGGGGAGCTTTTTCCCCACTTTCTCCAGGACAATCAAGTCCCACCCTCATTCCCAAAATCCCCTGAGTTCACCCCTCACACACCTGACTCCCAACAACTTTATAGGCAGCCTGTGATGGGTTTCACATCAAAAATTAAATTCCAGCACATCTTGTATGGAAGCAGGGCCCCATCCCAACTATCATTCGGCTCAAACCACCTTGAACCATGGTAACACCCAGACTTGTCATTGTGACAGGGACAGAAAGTGGCATTTCTTTACTACATACAAATATTTAGGCAAGATCCACTTGTAATTAATAGATAAATATTTCCTCAACTCCTAGAGCCAACCCACACTGTTTGATGTTCGATGACATTCACAGAATTATTCTGAACCCAGGACAGGTAACAGACACAGGAAATCCTGTTGCTGGTCCATAGGAACCAATGTACATTTTAAGTATAGGCCACTTTTAAAAATGATCTGTGAACAAGATATAACTGCTTTAATCAAAAGTATTTTTACTTTTTTTTCTGTTTTCTTTCTTTTTTTGTTGGCAGAAGTGTTTGCAATCAATAATTATTTCATAAAGCAAACATTATTTCACATAGGAGGTAAATTTCAAATCTCCAGATGGTCTATTAATCATAAAAATCTCAAAATCCCCAACTTTGGGTCAATTGTTCACTGTGCAAGTGAAGCAAAAAGATTGCTGTAATATCATGTTTTCTTCCATCTTTCAGTCATCTTTCAAAACTCGGATGTGAATGGATTTTTCCCCTCTCAAAGCCTCTCCCCTCTAAATGCTTGTTGTCTCTACCACTGATCAAGTTTCTGAGAAATGACTTTATGTAAGAGATTGAGCAAGATAAAGTTGCCACATTTCGTTTTATCTTTTTGGTTGAATTATTAGGACTTAAAGTTGTGGTGACAAGACTGCTACCTTCTAATAGGTCTTGTTGCCATGGGAGTGAGCTTTTTGAAAAGAACAAGACCCATGGCCACCAAGACCTTTTTTACTATTATTTCCATCCTTGGCCAATACAGAAATCCTTAGTCACAGACAGGAAAATGTGGTGTAGTATACACAGTAACACTTGCTGACAGTGAAAAACAAAAGGAGTGGAAACTAATACTGCAGAAAGCTGAATTGCATCACAGCCTACAAGCAAAAGCGTTTCTCTGCTGTAAAAGAAATGCTTTGTACATCCAAACAATTCCCTCACTCTGGGACTCTTCAGAGATAAAAAGCAAAGAGGGCTATCATCATACAAAGTAGGCATTCCAGACCTGACAGGAATTTATTTTCCTCTGGAAGAAGAAAACACCATGCAGCAAAAGCAGGAAAACAATCAAAAAGAATCTGCCAGTGGGTCCACCAGCTCTGATGCCTGGCCAGCACCTACACCTGGAGTGGGATTAGCCACATGGAAAGGATTGACAGGGAAGGATTGCTGTTGGTAGGCAGAGGGAGACCTGCTTCTGCCACCCCCATACAGAGAAACAGAACCATTCAGATACAGAACCATTAAAGCCCAGCTGGTGAGCTCAATCCAGAACCACCCACGGGAACACAGAGATCAGGAGCAGGTTGGAAAAATCTGGTGCCTTTCTATGGGCAAAGGTTTCACAGGCTTGATCTTTGCACACAGTTAAACCTTTAATTAAAGAGGTCTGTCAGGTAAAGCACCAACTAAAACCAGATTTTTGTGGCTTAACTCTTTCTACATGGCTGAGAATCCTGAGATTTGTCTGTAGTTCAGCAAAGCACCCTGCAGACTGCTGGTGAAAGAGGGGTCAAGGGCGTGGTGGCTTGTGAAAACTGAACAGTTAACCTGTGTGGCTGACACTCACTATTGTTCTCTATTAACAGCTATTAAAAAAAAAAAGAAGTTTTATCAACACCCAAGAAATCTTTTTGAGGAAAACACTAATTTAGCTGCAGTCTAAGATAAAGAAAAAAAATTATCAAAGATAGAAACTGTCTTGCTAGAAGTTCAAGCCCCACAGTTGTGGGAAATGCTTCTCCTATCCTGCAGTGCATCTCCTCCATTTTCTACCAAGTCCTCTGAAACTGAATTGTATGCAATGGTGTTGCTACAGCTTGCAGGAGAAGAGATTGTTTCAAATGTCACCAAAGGGCATAGCCCTGAAGAAGAGTTTAATTGGATGAAATTACTGCTATCTGGTAGTGTATTAGAAGAACTCCAAGAGCCTGCAAATCTGTAGGTAAATAAAGCTGTTCACTTGATACATCTGTGGATCTGTACTAGTTTAGTATTTTAGCACTCTGTCCTGAGCAGCCTTTATTTATTTATTATGTGAGTGAACAAACAGCTGTGCTGGCATGAAAGAATATTTTTACTTGGAGAAGTGAGAAGCTGATCGTACAGGTCAAGCTGGATGACTCAGGACATCTCAGCAGCTCTGGAGAGGAGGCCAGAGCAAGTCTCCTGGAGCAGTCAGGAGGTGGATATTGATGGTCCAGGGTAGGGATCCAGGGGTCTCTAAACAAGGTGATTTCTTCTCCTTTCTCTCCCCCTTTCCCACTACTAATCTGCACTGTTCCTGCAGCACCCTCCTCCTAATCTCACATGCAGAACACCCATCTTCAGTCAATGTCTTTTATTCAAAGAGGGTCTGTATCTTCATTTACACCACTACTAAATACTCTCTTCATTCTCAGGCTTCAGTGCATCCCCCAGCCACTTCCACACATCTGCCAAGTTTTTGAGAAGAGGGTTCCTAAAGGGGTTGGGGCTCAGAGCAAAGTAACAGATACACTGCCAAGCAAAGGATTGGGACCAAAGAACATTCTACTGCTGCAGCCATAGGAAAATGGACATGGCAGCTGTTGATGTTTGGGATAAAATGTGAACTACTGGTGTCATTCTCAGATGTTATATACATGACTAATTCTTGCTATGGGTGTAAATAGGTAGTTCATAATGAAACAATGAGCTGTCTCTGAATGCCTGTTTAATGTGCTTACATTTGGACTCTATAATCTCAAGGGTCTTTTCAGGACTAAATAATCCTGTGATTCCTTTCTATGATTCTGTGAATGCAATGTTTAATCACAAAGTGTAGACAAAAATAATGAGCTGAAATAGTTCTGATGGTTCTCAGGACCTATTTTCAGAATACATGAAATATGCAAGCAAAATAGTCTCTGAGTAATATCAAAAGAAAACAAATAAAGCCTATAAGACATCAATAAGTTACTCAAAACATGTTGCAGAAGGATACACATTTGAAATATGAAAAGATTCTATAGGAAACTGAGGATTGGATGGACCAATAAGATATTCACTTGCTGAAGTATATCACTGTTCTCTACTTATTCTTCTACTACAAAGTGGGGGGAAAAAAAAAGATTAATTTCCTGGAACATCCATGCATGTAATGTTATTTCTTGCACACACAATGTTGCTCTTCCCACTGTCATATTAGAAATACTGATTAATATCAACAAAATGCCAGCACTTTCATTGAGAGGCACTGGGAGGTGTCTCTAATCCTAAATTACATAGACATCACTTCAACTTAATTTATGTAGGAGAAATGTCAAGTGTCCATGAGAGTGGGCCTCCTGGGAAGCGTTCAGAAATGTAGATGCAAGGCCCATGCCTGTTCCTGTTTAACCACATACACCCTTAGAAGCAGAGACTTGAAACAGAGTTAGGGATATTCTTTGGATCATCAGCTTTTTCCAGGCATGTATTTCAGAACTGGCTCCATTTTCAGTCTCAGCTTACACTGAGTGTCTGTCCCCTGTAGTTCTATAAGGATCTGGATACAGGTCTCTGTAAAGAACATTGTAAAGCAGACATCTCTCTAAGTACCACTGTAATAAGTCCCAACAATGCTTCCAGCTAGGCTCAGGTGCCTGAATATTTATATCAGACTCTTCCTCACTGACCCCCAGCACCTCCTGTGCAAGTAAACAGCTAAAGAGACCCACATTTCCATCTTACCTCCTGCCTCCCCACCCCTACAAGCACGTGTTTTTACACCGACTTTCTTCTTTTCTCTGAGGGAATGGTGTACTGGGGGGAAGCACAAATAAAAAGCCATGGTCTTTAAATTTGATTTGAAGGTGGCAAGTTTTGTGGTGGTTTTGATCTCCTCCAGGCATTCCATAATCGTGGGCCAAGTTGCCTAGAGATCTTTGTCTCCCACACTTCCAAGTCTCTCTGTTGTGGCTGACAGATCCATTGTTTTGGAAGCATGTAGCTGTCATGGGAGGTCATGATCTCCCAGGCGTGAGGCAGTCCCTTCCCTACTTTGGGTTGGGCTTTGAAGATAAAAATGGTAAATTTGAACTTGGGTGCAAGCGTGTTTGATAGAAAACCTTCCCTTGTGCTCCTTCAAAGCTTGTGCCAGCAGACAGTGGGCACTGCAACAGCAAACCTCAGATTACAGTGATTTTTATTAAATATTACAGTTTAATAGCTGAAGCCATCTGGGTCAGGGCCCACAGTGCCTGGGATAATGCAGACACATTGTAAGTAGCAGTCATTTAGCCAGAGCGCCTACATTTGACCTTGTGCTCCTTCCACTGCCTCCCCTCACTCGTCACCAAAAAATGTCTGCACTGACACCAGTGTAGTACTGATGTAGCACTGCCTTATAAATTTAATCTAAGACAGTTCCTGAAAGTGAATCCCACTTAAGAAACATACATGTGAGGCTCATGCCTGCTCCTGTATGACAAAACTAAGGAGCAAACATGTTTATATTACACCCCTGTGTGGATTCTGTGTCTTCCTACAGCGTGTCTGTAACATACACCATTTCAGGGCTTATCACCTCCCTCTGCAGAGGGGAGATAACACAAATATAAATACAGGCAACATTTGCTACCACTGAGCTGACAGGCACATGCTCAGGTGGTCCTGACCAGCCCTTCCTTGTCGCTTTCTCAGGAGCCAACCCCGCCGCGCCGTGTGTGACTTCAATTATCGGGGTTTTCTTCCTTCCTACACTGATGCTCTGTCATCCACGGGTACCAGCAGAGTGGATTAGAGCTGCCTGTCAGCTTTCTCTGCCCGTGTGAGCTCACAGTGTGCTGGCCCTGCTCCTCCTGGCAGAGAGCTGCGCTTGGGTTCCTGGCAGCGCATCCCCCTGGCACATGGCAGATGTGGGGCTGGGCAGCCTAACAACGGCACTGGGCCTGTGCTTGCCCAGCTTCTTCTGCTCTTACAGTAGAAGGGGAATGAAGAATATTTGTAGGGATATATCAGCACCTGTAGGAAGGACGGTACAGCAAAACCGCACTGGAGTAGAATGTAAAACAAAAAAAACCTAAACAATGGAACAAAACAAACCAAATTCTACGTGGTTTTAGAAAAACATCCTTAAAAGCAACAGAGTTATGTCACTCAAAACCTGGTTAACAGTGACTGCACCCAACACCACACACCTGCCTGCTCTCCAGCCTGCCTCAGCAGCTCAAGCTTCAGCTGAATGTTGGTGATAAAAACAGAGGCAGAACGTGGAAAAAGCAAGCAAAGGGAAGCATTACTTCTCCAGCATGCTCTGAGACACCTGAAGGAACTGCAAGACAATCCCTCTGCTGACCACTGTCACACCTGAGAGATGCTGGATCTCTGCTTTCAAAATAGACTCCCCCAGCATGCACCCTCTTGAATTAAAGGCCAGAGCTGGACACATTAACCAACAAACACTGCCTCAAATGTAGGCTACTGCTGGAAAGGCAACCTGTTGCTGGCCTGCCAACCAAACAGGCAAATCCTGTGGGCCATACTGAGGGCTGGGCAGGAGGCTGGCAGCCTGCTGCAATGTGACACCACTGCCCAGCACCTCAGAGGGCACACTGTGCTCTGGGACAGCTCTGCACCAGAGGGATTTGGGAACGAGCTGGTCACTAGAATCTGTGTCCCCAGGGGTGTCCTGAGCAGCAGCATACAAAGGTCATACTCCCCCCTCAGACAGGGAGTGCTGCTGCCTTTATGAAGCCAGGCAGAGGAGAATATTAAATTATAGTGGGTGAACGCAGTCATCTCAAAGGTCAGTTTGGGTGAAACAGGGGGAAAGGAACCTTATTGTCATTGCTTGTTCACTCACAAAAAGTTTAAATTAGATAAGATTCCAACCACTACTTATTTATATGGTTTACCAAATCCAAACAAAAATACCTTCTTGTTTAGGGATGGAAGAATTGTACGTGGTCGATGCTGTTGGTAGCTCAAGGTGCCAAAGGAAATCTTATTGAGCCAAGCAGAGCCTCCTGGGAGATGCACTTGCTAAGAATTCCAATATGAACCCTCATTCCTAACATGAAGGAAGGTTTTGTGTTGCTTCTCCCTCCTCAAGTGCCTCTCTGCAGAGGGAGAGCTGCTCTCACAAAAGCCCAGAGCAGCCTTCTGCCCTCACTGGGTAGCATCTGCAGGTCAGCAGGCTTGGGATGGAGCAGCTCCACCACCAGGGAAATTTCCAGCAGGAACCCAAAGTTCTGAAGTACCCCAGCCACTATGGTGGAGCAGGATGTTCTGGTTTGGAGGCAGACATTGTGGGTTTAGATTTTAATTTCACAGAATGCCATAAAAATATTATGGAAAGTATTAATGAAGACATGAGATCTTAAAAAATCCTAAATCATTATCAGCATTTCTTGCCAAGAGGAGGGGAATAACAGTTGTGCCCAGCTTTACTTGCATCACTATCTATCAGGCACGAATGGTACAATTTTTCTGCCTTTTTTTCTTCTTTTTCTGCTTACACAGAACAGAAGTGCTAGTACTTGCAAGTACGGTGAGAAATAAAGAGCTGCTAGTAAAAAATTAATATCTTACAATGCTGAATTAGTGCAAAAATTGTCATTCCTGCTAGCTAATGATTTTTTAATTTTAACTAAATTAGATTTTTTTTTTTTAGGTTAAAAAAAAACTATTGTTACTGAGTTAAGCTTTTAAAAATTAAAATTCATCCATAATTCAAGCAATTAATTACTTTGAGTAATACTGCCTGGAAGCTACTTCATTGCATTATCATTGTTTCTCTTTTATAATCATGCCTTCTCCTGCTGTTTCATGGCGTAAGGAAATGAGGCACCTTTGGTTAGCCCAGGCTCTGGAGTTTTCCAGGTGTGGCAGAGGACAAGGACTACCATCCATCATGGAAAAGGAGCCTTATCACGGGGGAAGAGTACAGATAAGAGTGGTTAAAGAGCAGGGGTAACCATGGTGGAGAAGCTGGAAAAGGAACCTGGTGCGGAGGAGATGCCGCCTTCCGTGAGATCCTGGCGTGTGAGCAGAGGGATGGAGCAGCAGGGAGAGCTCCCAGGGACCCATTTGTTCCAGCAGGACCTTCAGGGCCTAATTCAAATGTCAGCTAAACACTTAGGCTGCCTGTTGGAGGACCTGCTTTGAATTTTTATTTTGCCGGTTTATTTGGTTTGCCCTCTTTGGGTTTATAGCACGGGCTCTACTGAGGGTCACAACTGAGGTTGCAACGCAGAAAGAGAAAGTAAAAAATTCTTATTTTGGAGCAGAGACTGGGGAAAGGGAGTCTTGGATACTATGAGACAGGAGAAAGCAGAAAAAATAGTTTAAATCTCAACCATGGCAGCAATAAAAAACTTTCTTAGTCTTTAGTTTAATGTACATTAAATGTAAAAAAAAAATTTCATAGGTAATGTCCAGAAAGGATGATCATTTGAGAATCAGGCTGGGACTAGAGGAAGTAAGCTCACCCAACAAAGTACAGCAGACAAATTCAAAAAAGAAATGAAAGGGAAAAAAAACCCAGAAGAGACAAATTTGGAAAGGTCTTCCAGAAGGACCAATATTCTGAACATCTATCTTTTCAGTTATTCTCTTTTACGTATCTTTCATGTTTTTTAAACTAATTCTTTTACAGCCAAGAGGGCTAAGGGAGTTTTCATACCTAAAACTTAAGGCAGACAAAATGCTTTTTCCCCTTTAAATGGAGGGGAAAGTGATGCACAGGTGCAATCATTTGTTCAAGGTCCCCCAAGGAAGTCACTGACAAAGTCAATTAATATCTTGCCCACTCAACCACAGTGCTCTGCAGCGAAGGCTCTTCCACGTGATGTGGGTCAAATTCATTGCACAAGCCATGCCCAAAACAGATACTTTGAGTTTATTCCTCAAAGAGCTGGATAAAGCACAGATAACTCATTTTTATAAGTGCTCTAAAACTTCATCCTGGATCAGAGCTTCATCCTGCACCAGTGTTCCACCATCATATGTTACATTTATGTAGATGTATGTATCACTCCATAAAATATCCTGGTGATGCAATATTTCCATTGTTAAGCTGTCAGCAAAACCTTGACCTTTGCTCCTTCCAAAACAAACTTTCCTGTCAATCACGATCTTGTCGCACATGGATATGACATTAGACCTGCGAATAACAATCTCCTTGATGGACAGCTCGTCTGCCACCACTCTCTCTTTAAATTGCCCAGAGTTTAAAGCCTTCAACAGCCAACCAACCACACTTCCCTCTAACCTGAGAGCTACACTTCAAAAAAAACCAATTAATAGCCACACAGACTCTAATTTTCCCCAAGCAAACAAGCAAGTTGAAGAGTTGTAAGTGTCTGAGGCTACATCTGAAAAGTAGAGCAAACAGAAAATGTGCAGGAAAGCAGCAGATGATTTGACTTTTTTCCCTCCTCCCTAAGGGGGCTGATATTTAAATTGGGAGATTTTCAGCACACGACTTTTAGCAGCTGCCAGTTTGGGAGGAAGTGAAACAAGCAGTAAAACAGATTTAAAAATAGCTGATTTCTAAACCAATTGAGTCAGTGACAAAAATCAGAGTCATGTGGGAGCCACTGCAACTCCCACCAGCTTGGTGCAGGGACTCTGCAGGAGACCTCACACCTTCTTTGTCACAAAAGTGGTAGTGAGGAGCTAACACCATTGTTTTACATTGCATTTTTATCACCCAACAGCTGAGTGTGTGGTTACAGACAAACGCCTTGACTTCAGGTCACAGGGTAATTTGGGTTGAAAGGGAGAGCAAAAGGTGCCTAATCCAACCTCCTACTCAGATCAGGGTCAGCTAGGAGATCAGACCAGGTTATTTACCCAATCTGGTACTGAAAACCTACTGATTTTGCTTGAAAATGATCTCAATTACTACAGTACTTCTGTGGAGTATGACTTCCGAAGAACTCTGGACACTGCTACCTTTTATCAAATAGGAACACCAGAAATGACTGTGATAGAGAGTGGGAAAAAAAAAAATATTTGTTCATCAGGATAAATTGGAGAGGATATGCTTGTTTGAGCCAATCATCCTAGCTTCCAAACAGAATAGAATACATTTTGTGCCATTTTGTCCATTCTGCTGCCAGAAGGGCATCAAAAAAGCTTATCTGTTTCTGTCTATACCATTCACAGGCAAATGCAGCAGAGGAGAGAAGGCTGTTGCTGCCATTTAGGGCACTGAGAGGGCTTTGGAGAAGAAACATCAGAGGTGAGCACAGCACTGTGCTGCTGGCACCTATGAGAGGCTTTCAGCACCACTCAGTTTAACCCATGCCCTGGCCAACAGGATTCCAAGGAGAATAATTCTCAAAAGACACACTGTGGAGGGAAAGACCCAACGTGTCAGATGCTGAATGATGCAGGAGCACTTATTAAAGTGCCCTATCAGACCCTCACATCAATATCATTTACGTGTGCCAAGACCATTTAACCTCACAGCTTCCTTTGAAGTGCTGAGGATTTCCTTCAGGTGCTCTGGGATTAGGAAGTGGGTTCTCTCCTGAGAGGCCACAGTGCAGCTTTCTCCTCTGTTCTTCTATTATCTCTCACACATACTCCCTTAGCTTCAACTGCAGCCCATGCTCCAAAGCCACGGAAAGGGAAAGCTTTGGGTAGCAGAACATGGCTTGATAATTTGCCTTCCTCCCACTTCTGCCAGCTTTGCAAAGGTAACTGGTTATTTCTGTTAATGTGAATTCTCTAGGTACAGGGCGAAGACAACACACCTCAGCTTTACGTAGAAAGAATGAATGTCCTTGGGCTCTCCAAAGAACGAAAGATTTGGGTTTAGGGGAAGGCTGAAGTTAAACCATCCACCTCCCTGCGCTGCACAACTTGCTGAGCACAAGGACATCACTGCCCTTGGTCAAAGTGTGGAGTACAATGACTGGTATTCTCTCAAGTTTTGACTCAATACACACTTTGAGGTGACTTTTTGAAACTGCTAAGAAACTGGATTTGGGGACAATGATTGTTATGCTAGTTTAGCTTTTGCTGTATAAAGTACTACAAGTTGAAAAGTACTGGCTGCTCTTTAGCATTACCAGACACATTCCTGCTTCTGTGCAAGGCAACAAAAACCATGTTCCCTCAGCTACAACAACAGCAGAATCAGATACAGCCAGGTGGTTTGCAGGACAGGTTTTCTCATACCTCCCCCAAGAGCTTGGCCACAGGGCTCCTCCAGTCACACCTCTTCCCTTTCTGCAAACCTCTTAAAAAAAAAAAAATCTAATACCTCAGACAAAAGATAGTCTACATTATTCATCAGGACCACACCACAGGTCCTTATGGTTTATGGATCCTCTAATTTAGGAGAAGGCAGTGAACAGGGAGGGGACTGAAGATGGAATTGAGAAAAGGGAGCATTATGCTAACCTACACTCAGTAACCATAATGCTGCAGACATACCACTGGAAGGAGCAGTATTTTGATGTAACATCAGAGAAGATGCACTTTTACTAAACAGAAAGTTTTGAATTAATGGAAGATGAGAATTAAGAACTATACCCTGCAAGGAATCCAAAGGGGGAAAAAAAAAAAACCTGAACCCACTGAATGTCATACCTGAGATATTAGAGTCAAAGTTGTGTTGTTTTTCTGGGTGTCGCTTTCAGATTTGGGAAATTACAGGCCCCGTGATAAATATTTCAGGCAGTTGATTACAATGAAAAGTAATTAAACCAGCTACAACAACAGGTGTTGTATGGGGAAATGCTGGCTTTTATCGTGAAGTTGTGGGTGCATGTGCTAAATGCATTCGCCATTTTCTCCTTTCTTTTATTCAGAGAATGCCCTGGGGAAAGTGTTCTAGTGCCAGCATTTATAGGATATAATGAAAACCCATTAAATATGTATATGACTGCTAACAACAGCGTAGAGAAAGAGTAACTTAACTATGGTTATGTAAGGCTGCCTGTTCAGCTGGCTTTGGTGGTGGTGGTAGTTGTAATCCCTGTTGTAATCCCATTTGAACTCCTTCACCCTGTACTTAGCTGCTGGTGTTCACCTGAGGGAAGAACTCTTAATTTTTGTGTAATTTCATTTTCCAGTTAGCAAATGCACACAACAGGATTCAAAGCTCGGCTTGCTTTAACAGAAAGAGTCCAAAATAACCCTAAGTATGAACATGACTGTCTTTAAATAATTCGGGAAGAAAGTTCCAAGTGGAGAAAACAGCTGTTCAGAGAGCTAACACATAGCACACATGTGGGTTTAAATGATGTTGTGCTTGCTCAGAGCCTGCTCCTTACAGCCAGGCTCAGGCACAGGCTCAAGAAATTGGGAAGGGAAGATGCTGTAGTCAGTCAGAGTTGGACTCAGATTTCAACTCTTTTCCTGCAGCAGTCACCCTTACACAGAAAATGCCAGTGGACATTGCCACCTTCCTTCTTACCCCCCCAAATAATGCAAAATAGATGCACAATCTTCATTCCTCTGGTCCTCTCAGCATTTGGAAGGAGACGAAAAAACCATGAGTCTGCTTTTCCTGCTCTCCTCCAGTTTGGTATAACCTTCCCCATGCTCTGAGAGTCCTGAACAGGAGGTGACACACAGGTAAAAACCAGAGTAGACAAGACAGATGAGCAGCTTCGGTAGAACTGATTTTACTGACCCAAGCTGTCTTCTCCTCCAAACAAGAACCCCATCCTTTTCCTTTTTGCAAGAGATGTCTTGGGCTGCCTGGGCCTGTGCAGGCTTGGAAAAGGGTCAAGAGAAGCAGTTTACCACAGGGCATCCCCTGTGCATACCAACTCCTCACAGCCCCTGGGGAAAGGACATCTCCCAGGTCCCACAGGAGGAAATGCACACAGGCAGCGCTGGTGAGCTGCAAACTCTCTGATCTCAAGCACTTTGCACTTCCTTTCCCATTTATGAGTTATTTCTCATTTAGGACTACAGAGCAACATGGAAAGGAAAAACATTAGTATAGACTGCTCTCATTCTCCTCACCACTGCTGCACGAATTCCTTAAGGAAAAGGGCAAAGGAAATAACATTTATGACTGCCTTTGTTATTTTTTCTCCAGAAGGAATAGATACAGGGCATGTGTTTGCAAGGCGGGTTTGTTTGTCTAAAGATAAACAGAGTCATCTCCCTTCAGGCAGCTCCATTATTTATGAGGGAAGACTTCTCAGCCCCTAAACAGCCTTAACAGCCCCTCAACATGCTCATAAAGTGTAACACTTCATGTTGCTCCTGTCTGAGGCTGCGTGAGTTCAAAAGTCATCTCCCACTTGTGCAGAGATCGCTGCTGCCTCAAACTGTGAATTTACGGGGAGCAGGTTACATCCACTGACCCCTGGAGACAAAAGCTGAACCTGACACTGATTATTTAATATCTTACTGACAAATGCAGCTCAGAACAAAAAAAAAAAATTTAGTTAACTCTGGGCATTTTTTTGGGCTTTCAGGTTTGGGTTGGACTTAAATTGTGGTTGGTTGGGGTTTTTTTGTTGTGCCTGCTGTGTTATTTCCCATGATCAAATGCAGATGGAAGCATCTGACTAGAGAAGAAAAAAAAAAGAAAAAAAAAGAAGGTATTTTTCTTATCACAAAAGTGAGGTGGTTCAAACAAGCTTCCAGTCATATGAAATTAGTGTAATGCTTGTGGTGGCTTTGACAGTACAGTTTGGCAAGTGGAAGAGAAAGAGGAGACAGTGTGAGGCAGGTAGAAAACCTCTTTGGGGGTAAAAGACCCTTTCCCTCTAGCAGCTTTGGGTTTCCATGTTAAGCACCAATCTTCAGGCTGCCACCTAAACAGCCACAAGCAGCTTGCAACCCGAGTACAAACACATTTATCTGCCAGGTAAGGCGTCTTGGGAAGCCCGTGCCTTGACAGCTGAAGATTGACTGATAAGTTCAGCAAGGTCTGTTATCTGGCAGGGAGTTGTTTGCCCCTGGTGTTGGGTAGCACCTTGTTGGTGTGTGCACACACACTCATGCCCTGAGTGTGTTGGAAGCAGGGCTGTGTCCTGGCAGCCTTCCCCCTGCAGGAATATCAAACCTGAGCTCACACTGCTGCCCTGCCATCGGCTTCTCATCCTGCCTGGAGCTGCCCCTGCTCAATGTACTTGTTATTCCTCTCTCACAAACACAAATAAGAAATTAAACCCAGCATTAAGCAAACTAATTTCACTAAGAAAGTGAAGTATCTGTAATGACAGGCAGCAGTAAAATAAACTGCATGTCTGAAATTAATAAAAACCAGCCCTTTTAATGTCCTTGGGGAGATTTTTTTCCTTGTGTTAAAAAATGAAAAAATTACAAGCATTTTACCTAGTGTCCATATTAGTATTATGCATCGCATAATTTTGTTCCTAGACTGTAAACAATGCATCCCCTGTTAAACTGGACCTGGCATTCATGGGCAAGGAACATGGCCAAATTCTTCACAGGTTGAGATGCCATTTCTCTCCCTCCTGGAAAATCCTGCTTCTGAAAAGCTCAGTGGCAACAGCTGGAGCTGAAGTAGTGGTAGATGCATGTATGTGCCTGCTACAGGAACATAAACATCTTGGACTGAACACCCCAAATTGGTCCAGAATTTTAGAAATACCCCATGGTTTCTCTTCCTGCCTCCACCTGTCAAAAAACCCAACTCCACACACACCCCACTGCCTTGTCCCAAAGAGTAGTCTTGGAGCTAAACTGGTATCTGGGAAGCACTTGAGATAGTGAAGAAAAAAAAAAAAAGTAAAAAAGCACTGTAGGAAAAAGACCCCACAAATGAAATAATTGCGTTGTGTACAAAATAAAACATAAACTGCATGCATTAAGGGGCCAGTTACCCAGAAATTGAGCTAATTAACCAGTAATAGCATCTTGCGCAGAAGAACTGCACTCTATGGCCACATAATTTAAAAAAAAAAAAAAAAACCAAAACCACAAATACACAAAAAACCATCTCAAGTATTTAAAAACGTTAAATTTCCTAAGTGAAATCTTAGGAAGTGTGTTTTCATGACGAAAGTTAATCTGATACCCTGTAACTTCTGAAGTCTTTGTATTTTCACCTTTTACATTGTTTAAAAAAGACTTCATAGGTGGTCAGTTTTTTGTACATAACTGAGTGCAGAATGCCCTTCAGAGGGGTGCACCAGCTCAGCTCCCATACACATGGGAGTTATATTACTCCTGGGAACCAACTGCTACAAGACTGCAGAACTGCAGAATTTTTTTTCCTGAGTGTTTATAGACAGCAGTTTATATCTAAAGAGACCCCCTGGGGGTTGCTTTTAACTAAAAACCAAAAATTTTTTTTTAAATTGGGATAGGTTTTACTTTTTATTATTAAAAACAAAAACAAGGCAATAAACAGACAAACAATTCTTGTGTGTCACTGACTCAAACCTCACTTTAGCTAGGCAGCAGGCACAGAATTTGTGGCACAAGCTGTGGAGAGATGCTGAAAGTGCAGCCTTGGCAAAATAAAGGTTTGGGGGAATCTATCTGTAGTATTATTTACAGACAGGACAGCTGTGCTGGTGACTGAAGTAAAACACCCTGACTAAACATAATCTGAAGCCAGAGATAAGTGAGTGTTTCAAAGCCGCGTCCCTACAAGAGGCACATGTTTAGCTTTTCATGCATCACAATGGATGTCCCACATGAACTTTTCTCTTCTTCAGGTTTCCTTCAGCCCCCGACTGTCCCTGTCACCCTGTGCCAGATGGGAAGTGAGAGCTAAGCCGATCCACCTCTTTGTGGTGGAAACCCCCCGAGCTTCGGCTACAGGTTACTGAAGCCTTCATGAAAAATTCAGAGCTGGTATAACAAGCTTGCTGAAAGTAAAATGCGTGTCACATTATCCACCCCTCCCCTTTTTGAGCTACCACCGCTGAGAGGAGGAAAACGTGCCCGTAACAAACTTGCACAGGGATACAGATGCAAAAATGAACATTAAACTCAGTCCCCTTTCCACCCTTAATTTTTTTAATATGGTGTGAAAATTAGGGAGCAATTAAAGAACACAGAAAATTGATTTATAGAAACACATAGGAGAAGTGGTCACTGAAAACTGCTAAGTTGCTAAAAAGATTGGGGTGTGAAAGTAGTTTGTGCCTTTCCCAGTTAAACCCCTGTTGTATCACATTAGATGTGATTTATGAGTGCAGCATGCCACTTAATTTGTAAAACTATTTCAGAGGTAAATTTGGTGCCTATTAAAGGTGTTATTTGCTTTAAGAGATCAAGCAAAACAGTGGAAAGCAGAACAGCCTGGTAGAAATCAGCTTTGTCATTTGGCCCAACCTTCCTCTATGTGCTTCTGCCCCGCAGGTGTGAGGGCACACACACTCCCAGCAGTTACTGAGGGTCAGTGTCCAAGCTTGTCCCTGCTTTCCAACACCCAAAACCCTGGAGGTGGGCCATTGAAGTAATAAAAGTACAGCATGTGGCTCGGCTCATTAAGAGACTGTGGGCTCAGGGAGGTGGGAGCAGCCTTCCCCTTTCAGCCTGCCATGTCACCCCCCCAGGACCGTTGCTTCTTGCCTCCATACCCTGTACTCCAGGATTTGCGTGGAAAAGCATAAATAAGATGTGGATCAACCAGAGAGAGGCTGTGTAGGGATATAACCAGATTTAACCAGAAAAGCAAGGTCAAAGAAGGTGCAATCCCCTGATATGCAATGGTGGAAAACTGGTGACAGTGGATGAGGGGAAGGCTGAGATACCCAACAACCTTTTTTGCCTGTCTTCAATGACAACTTCTCTTCCCACACTTCTTGAGTGGATGGACAGCAGGATGGGGACATGGGGAGCAAAGTCTCTCCCCGTGTGTGCAAAGACCAGGTTCAGGTCCACTTGAGGAACCTGAATGTACATTCATCTGTGGGACTTGATGGGGTGCACCCCAGAGCCCTGAGGGATTTGGCTCATGCACTTGCTAAGCCACTCTCCTCATGATATTTGGAAAGCCCTGACAGTCAGGTGAAGTCACCAGTAACAGGGAAAAGGGAAATATTGTACCCATCTTAAAACAGGATAGAAAGACAGAGCCTGGGAACTACCACGCTGCCAGCCTCACCTCTGTGCCTGGGGAGATCATGGAAGAGATCCTCCTAGGAGTACACTGAGGCACATGGAGAACAGGAAGGTGGATTTGGGACAGCCAGCATAGCTTCACCAAGGGCAAGTCTTGCCTGACCAACCCCGTGGCCTTCCTCAATGGAGTAACTGCATTAGTGGACAAGAGAAGGGCTACAGATGTCATTTTTCTGGACTTCTGTAAAGCCTTTGACAGGGTCCCCCACAACATCTTTCTCTCTAAATTGGAGAGTGATGGGGTTAATGAGTGGATTGTCACATTATCCACCCTCCCTTTTCACTAGCACTGAGCTACCACCACTGAGAGGTAGAAAACCTCTCAGTAGAGAGTAGATGGATAAGAATTGGTGGGACAGTTTCATCCAGAAGGTAGTGGTCAATGGCTAAGGATCCTGATGGACATTAGGGACAAGTGGTGCGTCTTAGGGGTCCCTCTTGGGGCCAGTGTTATTTAATACCTTCATTAATGACAGAGAGGGGTCCAGTGCACCCTCAGCTGATTCCCAGGTGACCCCAAGCTGGGTGGTGCAGTTGCCACACTTGAAGGATGGGATGCCATCCAGAGGGACCAGGTCTGGCTCGAGAAGTGGGTCCCTGGGAATATCATGAGGTTAAACAAGACCAAGATCAAGTGCTGCCCCTGGGTCAGGGCAACCCCAAATATCAGCACAGGCTGGGGGATGAACAGCTCAAGAGCAGCCCTGCCCAGAAGGACTTGGGGGTGCTGGGAGATGAGAGGCTGGACATGACCCAGCAGTGTGTGCTTGCAGCCCAGAAAGCCAAGCCTTCCTTGGAAAACAAGGTACATCCTCAAGGCATTTTATGTGCTGTGACAAAACCTCCCATTTGCCACCAGTACAGATGCTGAGCAGAGCCTTCTCTATGGGATGGTGGGAGCCAGGTGGAAGAGACACTTCCACCACTCTTTCCACACTAGTTCCTTGCAGAGGCTGACACAGCAGACAGGAAGGACCCAGGAAAAAGCTTTTACAGCTGCATGATGCCTGGGGGAAGCAGAATTCAGAGGAAAGAGCACACAGCAATCAGTGGATTTCAGTAACTCTGTAAAACACAGGACCTGAGCATGCAGCACACCCCAGCTTCACAGCAGGATAAGCAGTGTTGTCCCCCTTGCCCTAGACCTTTCTCCTGGGAAGCAAAATTCCTGGAAATCACCTCACTTGTAGTGCATGCAGGCAACAAGTGTTGCTCCATGGTGTTTACAACAATTAATTTCTCCTGCAAAAACAGACGTTCGCTTTTATTAAAGAGCACTTGGATTAAGGTATAATTGCATGCTTGCTTGGGGAGTTTAGATAAGAAGTTTTAGGCTAAGAGTAAATTGTGTAGATATCACGTTATTTCTAGTGTTTCTTGCTTTTCCAATTCTTTCTTTTCAAGAAAACTCCAGCATAATTTCTGCATGAGTGCTCACTGATAGGATGCCACAAAAGACTGCTGTGTACACAAGCTACTGAAAACATGTAAGAAGTCTAAGACACACTGGAGGGAAAACACAAGGAATAGAAACTCATATGACCACATAAGTCTTTCAACTCACTACTTCCTCCTTTTGCCAAACTCAGACATGAAAAAGGAGGAAAGAAAAACACTGAGCATTTTATCTTAACCTCCTGTGAGACTTGTGACATGTTTTTACTGAAACTTGAGGTTATAAAAATGGTTGCAACTATTTTGCTAAGTTACAACTTAACTAAGTTTTATCTTTACTAATATTTGTAAAACTGTCTTTTGAAGTCATGTCCATTAGATGCTACTCTGCCATCAAACACTGGCACAATTACGTTAATGGAAGCAATTAATAATTCACTGGTGTTTTACTTTTATGGTATAGGAGGGCTTGTGACAGTTATGAATAACATTCAGTTTTGTTTGCTCAGGATTTTTTTCCTTATTTTCCCCTATCTCTGTTATCTTACAACATCATTGTCTCCCTGCCTGCCCTGGCTGCTTTTACACGCCCTCATTGTTTACAAAATGAATAATTAATAGTTGATAACCTGCAGCCAAATCCCTCCCACCCTATTTCTCCTGCTTGGTCTATGCCATTTTCTAGTTTATTCCAGCAGCTTGGTTTACAGAACTTGATATCACTTACATGTTTGAAGAAGAGAAATGGGAGAGAATAGAAGTGTAACAAGGGGAAAGTTCACCTTAACCTGAGCTACAATACTTGCCTACGTGTAGGTCGTTTTTGTAGCGTTTGTTGTACAGTAAAATCAAATAGATCTAGACTTATTTTGTGAAGTAAACCAAAAATTCACAGCAAGAGAAATCACTGCAAATGCCTTGCTCACTTTCTGAAGCACTTCTCCCATTTTCCAGCACCAGCCCACGTCACCCCTGTCCCTGAGTGCGCCCTCCCAGCACCCACGAACGCCACTTGGAATTCTCCAGCTCTCGTGGCTCAGCAAAACCCTCACGCCCCCAATCACATTTTGTCAGTCAGTGCACACACGTGGAGATGTGATGTGTGCCCCAAGCAGCGAGGGACAGCTCACAGAGTCTATGAAGCAGAGCCATCCCACGGGCACACGCAGCCCTCCATGCGGGGACGAGCTTCCGCTTCCCTGCACAGCGACAAAAGCTGGGGCAGGGGATGCTCCATTTGGCTTGCCTCTGATGGCCCTGACTTCTGAAGGCTCGTTTTTAATTTGATTTTCCAGCTCAGCATCTAAACTGAGACCTGGCTGTCTCCTTCTTCCACTGCTTTTGCTGGAGCCACACATGGGCATCGCAGCACGCGTGCTCGGCTGGCCCAGATGTGTCCCTCAACACCTGCACAAGGAAGCTGAAGCTGTCCAAATAGCAGGTGAACAATAAACTAAAATAAATAATAATAAAAAGAACTTCACGTGGTCCGGACCAGGCATGCCGTGAAACTCAAATATTTGGCATCTGTTTTTCCCTTTCAAGCTGAAGTTATGTGTATTTCTTTTGCCATCAGAGGCAGGCAAACCTGGCAACCAGGAGCATTCAGATACCTGTGCTAGCAGTGAGTGCACACCAGCCTAGTTTAAACCTGCTGAAGGGGGCTTTTGTTGCAGATCAGTGCTGATGAGCTTCATATTTTTCACACACTATCCATTCAGCTGGGAGTTTATAAACCAGAAGAGTGTCATAAGTGTCACTGGTTTTGTTGGTGGGTCAAAAACTTAAGACAACATACCTTTACAGTTTTCTGATACATTTCCTGCAAACAACTACAAAGCCTGTTAAAATTGTCAACGTTTATAATAAAATGCATCACACACTATAAACTTACTGACAAAAAGAACATGATGATAAAAAGAATTAAATGCAAAAGGCAAAGCTAAGAATTAATAAAATGCACATCAATTGTAAATCTGGTAATTTAGAGTTTACAGTTTTTCCTGGGAAAGCCAAATTAATGCCTGCTACCAAATAAAAAAGGAAGACTCTCTTGACTCCAATTAATTTGGGGCCTGATCATCTGTAATGGCCTTAGCAGAGGGCAGAATCAGATTTCTGGGCATTAGCAGCACTTTTATCAACACAATGAGTTGCTGGTAAATCCTCTGTCTTTTGAGAGGGGGAAATTAGTCAGAATGGCTGAAGATCATTGCTTTGAGACTTGATTTTATTCCAGCATCCATTCACTGGAAATTCAGAGAGGGACATGGTTTTCAACATGCCACCTCCAGATTTCTGAAATGAAATCTATTTTGCAGGATGCCCATGCAATGAGAGAAATGAGTTTGTGACAGCAGCTGCCTGCAAAGTCCCAGGCTCTGGACACATCATGCTGGGTCCAGACACTGCCACTGCTTCAAACCACTTCTTTTTCAGGCTCCCTCAAGATAATCCAAGAATCCCAGACTGTCCTTAGGGGATTTCAGAGACTTTCACTCCCCCAGGTTAATGATGACCCTGGCATTAGTTGCATCCCCCAGAGACATTGACACTGGAAGGTCCAAATCTGTTTCTTACAGCTGAACTCTGAAGAGCAGAAGACCTTCAAGCCTCAGAAGCTTTGACAGACAGACAACATACCTATATCCCAAGAAATATTATGTGAACCTGAGAGGTTTTCTGCAGAACAGTTTGCAAAACACACTACAAAGCAACATTTTTTTTCCTGCCAAGTTATTTATTAGAAAATTCTGAAAAGTTTACTTGTTTAAAATTAGACATTAGAGAGAGGGGCATTTGAAGAGGTTATCAGGGCAGGATAGTAGAAGATAAGAGTAGTGAGTGGGACATGAACAATTGGCACTATGTTCAGGTTATTACCAGCCAAAATACCATTGCTGGTGTCTCATTAGGAGGGAATATCAACTTCTGATAATTTCTGCTTTCAGAAACCAGCATGCAGTGATAGGATGTTCAACTACAAGCCAGGAGATCTTGGCTTATTCCTGAGAGTACCACAGAGCTTAGAAAAGCAGCTCTGAATCAGATCTTCCAGATCTAGAGCAGAGATGTCAATTCCAAAGATAGCTCAGCAGGATACTTCGGATTACTCAACATTCTCCATCCAAGCACATAGTAGGACTTGTAGTTTTAGCATGACAAGTGCTGTGAAATACAAGCCAAGTTTAAAGCAGTCTGGAGGGACTGTTGAAAGGGAAAGAGCAGGAAGAAGGTAGAAAGCTTCCTGCAGCCACAGGCAAATGAAAGGGGTCAATAAAAGATGGCATAGGTATACAGCAGATAAAGAGAGTGTGAACATTTTTGTATGGAAGGTGTCAAGAGACACAGGAAAACAGGATAAGATGTGAGGATGTAACAGGTAGATGGAATGAAGTAACCTATGAAACTGCCACATGAAATGAAGGGCAGAGAAGGAAGCTTTTAGAAGGATTTCAGAATAAGGAACACTATTCTAGTCTAGTCCAAGCACTACTTGTCTGGTCTAGCCCAGATGCTCAAGAAAAAATGTGTAGAATCAGGAGAGAGTTAAGCACTGGGGAAAAAGAAAGGAGCTATGGTATCATCATGGATATATCTTAAATCAAAGAGTAATACATTCCTTAGCTTATCAAAAAAATCAAAGGATTTCTGTAGGAATATCTTGTACAAAGAAAACACATGGCTCCCTAATCACCAATTAAATCCAAGAGCTAAACATATATTCTTAGCATTAAAAAAAAATAAATACAAAACACTTTCTAAGAAATCTAGTACTCTAATCCTCAAGAAAGGCTTTTTTAAAAGGATGCTTACACTCAGCAGTTAAATAATTTCCACTAACAAGACCAGAAACATACAAAGATATTTTGAAAAATTATATCCACCTGTGTGTTGCATGCAAGGTTTGGGTTTGTTTGTTTTTTTTTTTTTTTGTAGTCACAGTATTGCCAAAGTATCTGAGAAATGAAAGGAACCTATCAAGGAATTCAGTAATTTTTATCTTCTCTTTCTGTGACAAAAATTAGGCACGAAGGCTCAAAAGGAAATCCTTCCTGTGTGTTTTATTCCAGCCATAAAATACGCTTTATAGTAGCACTGAAATGCAACAAGACACATTTATGCTGTGCTCACGTGGCTTTTTGCCACCTGGCCAAGAAACATTGGTAAGGCAGTCGAGCACACACCCTGTCGTGCGTACTCAGCTTTTATTGCCCCACCAGAAAGCCTTGTTTTCATCATTTTGAAAGGGAACAGAACTCACTCCAAGAAAACCCCAACCTGCATAAAATTAGAGCCAAAACGCAAAAGAATCTGAATGCCAGTCTACCATGGTGGGAGAATATTTAGCTGTGCCATTGACTTTTGCATTTCCACACCCTACTCCCCTGTTACAAGCAGGACTAAACCTTTCAAACCTCTTGATACCACATGAAGCTGCTCTCTAGTTATCCAATTTAAAGCCTTTTCTTAGGAAATACTTCATCTTTTGAGACTGGAAAACAGCACACACACGTGCAGCTACCTGAACTTTCAAGATGGGCCCAGGAATGGGCTGGGCTCAGTTCCACATGCCAAGCTCTGCCTGCCCTCCTGCATCCCCATCTGCCAAGTGAATAGGTATTCATTCATGTAGGAGGCTTTTGAAACAGCCCTTCTGCCTGTGTAGGAGAGAGCAGACACCCACTACAACCACCATTGTTTTGGGGCCCTCTGGTAGGAGTTTCACACAAATTTGGAGTAGCAGCCCTCTCCGTGGGCAGCTCCTGCGACAGAAGAAATTGCTGTGCTGGCCATTTAGCAGTAAAATCTGCTACAGAAATGGGAATTAAATACATTCCTAAGGGAAGGAGGTGATTTCTCCTATTTAGTTCTCTTCTTTTTTTAAGCAGGGGTCTGTTCCACATGACCCCAACAACAGAAATGCTCCTGGAAATAAGTACCCTGATACGTCGGTAAGGATGTGGCAAGAGATCTATTCCATCATGTGTTTTATGATTTAGAAGATCACCCAGTTTTCAAAACCTAAATGGCAAAGATGAACTTTCACAGGGCTCTGTCAGAGCACACCATTGAGCTGGCTCTGTGCAGTGTGAAAGAGAACCTCGAGGCACCGATCTCGGGATACATTAATACGAGGAGTGCACAAACCACTACCAGACCTGCAAAGCCAGGGCTTACCACCCTCATCTGAGCCATCACAAACTCCTCAACGAGACATCTGCAGGCCTCCAGCTGTGTTCCTGCAAGAATGGCTTTCCAGGCCCTAAAAATGTCCATTTGAAACCACCAAAGCTGGAATTACACAGCAAAACATCAAGCACAGAACACACCAAGAGCGTGTTAATACCGTTTTGTAACATCAACAACAAGGGCTTTTGCTTCATGCATGAGATCCTTGTTTAAATTGCATTGGATGACCTGTTTTGGTTTGGTTTATGGGCACATCCTGTGCACTCTTGCACAGTTGAGCAATCCCATCCAATTCTAAAGGCTCATTCATGAGCATAAAGACAACTTACAGTAATAAAGAGTTACACCCTTGTTGTTCCAGCACTCACCTGCTCACTGAGGATCTTATCATAATGCAAACAATGAAAAAAAAAAAAAAAAAACCAAAAAAAAACCTCAGATCCCATTTTGAGCTGTGCCTGAGCAAAGCAGAGAAGGATAAACAAGGATCCTATCACAGCTTCCAGTTCCTGTAGTGGTGTGAGGCGAGAGAAGAAAATTTGAACTACAGTCCTTAGAAGGATGAAACATTCTTATTTCACTGTGGATTCAAGACTCACACATCTGCCTTTTTTTTTTAAATAGAAATGAAACACCTTTTTTCAAATGCCATACTTCTAGGTTTTGTTTGGGGTTTTTTGTTTGTTTAGGTTGTTGTTGGTTGGGATTTTATTCACACTATGGGTATTGCTTTTTATCATTATATCAAAACTAAACTCTTATGCAAAACAACCTAACTTTATCAACATGCTGCTTTGGAATATTCAAATGGATTATAGAGATGAAGGAACTGGGTTTGTCTATTTCCACCAGTGATAAACCTCCCTATTTCTGTCCCACTTTTTTTTTTTTTTTATTTTTTCCCTACACAAAGTACACCTGGCCTGTGAAAACTTTCATCCTGTTTTCTTCTTCTCTCTCTGGGATGGAGGCCCTGCTGCAGCAGAGGACAGACAAACAGCCTGGGGGCAGAGCCAGCTCAGAAGGAAATGGATCTTCCCCTGCCAGTCACATACTGCTGGGATTCTTCCTACACAAAGGCAATTCAGGGAGAGGCTCCTGCCAGTATAAATCCAATTGGGCTGTGTAAACACAGAGGAGGACCAGAGACTGTGTGCTCCAGAGAAAGATTGCTTCCTTGTGATAAACTAAGCTAATAAACAAGTCTGTAAAAGACCAAGATGTCTAATGTTGAGATCTTTAAAGAAGGATCAGGTTATGCAAAAATTATGGGTGATATTCTTTGGGAAAAAAAAAAAAAAGGTACTTAGCATCAGCCAAATGCATCCTTTATTTATGCTGACAGGAATAAAAGGAAATGACCTCAAGTTACATCAGGGGAGGTTTAGATTAGATATTAAGAAAGCAAAAATTACAGAAAGAGTTGTTAAGTATAGACTGCACAGGGAAGTGGTGGAGTCACCATGCCTGGAAGTGTTAAGAAAATATGTGGATATAACACTTGAGAGCAAGGTGAACATTTTGGTGGTGCTGGGTTGACAGCTGGACTTGGTGACCTTAGAGGTCTTTTCCAAACTTAATGTTTCTATGGCTGTGTGACTTTAGATTGATTCTCAGCACAGCTTTTGCAAGAACCACTTATATTTCATTACGAGGTTTTATTTTACTATCTCTTTTTTCATATTAAACCTCATAAATTGAAATACAGACTGGAACAGTATTGCCTGTTTTCACTTGTGTCATAACAGAAAGCTGTAGACTCCAGAAGAAGTTACCACTGTGTAACAAGCCAGGCTTTTATGCTTCATATACCACCAAAGACTTTTAGCTAAGGATGATATATTTAAAAACATACACTGCATTAAACAGGGGTGAAAAGTTTGCGTTGAGGTGTTTGATGGGGCTGGTTTTTGGTTAGTTGCCTTTTTTTTTTTTTTTTGGAAGGGCGTGTACTGGCATGAAGGGACTAAACTAAGGAGAGAGGGAGAGGAGGAGAGTGGAAAAATGAAAAAAAACCGAGAAAAAAAGGAAAAAAAGTAAGAGAAAACTGAAAAAAAAAAAAAAAAAAAAAAAAAAAAAAAAAAAAAAAAAAAAAAAAAAAAAAAAAAAAAAAAAAAAAAAAAAAAAAAAGGAAAAGCGCCCCCGAGGGTCTCGGGCAGAGCCGGGAGCCTCCCGGGAGGCCGCAGCTACCATGGACAGAGCCCGCAGCCGGGAGCGGCTCAGGCTCGGCTTTATGGGCTCCGCCTGCCGCGGTTTTATGGCGGGGGGGGGGCT
>VWZP01010741.1:173099-186881 GCA_013396995.1 Dicaeum eximium
CGCCCCGCCCCGCCCCGGGCAGGCGCGCGCCGGGCGGGCTCCCCGCGCGCGGCGGGGCGGAACCGGGTGGCGGTGCCGGGGAGCGCCCCGACGGCGCGTCCGCACACAGAGAGAACCGACACCCCGTGGCACCGGGCCCTCCCCGCCGTTGCGCTCTCTGAGGACGCGCCCGCCTGGGGAAACATCCTTTTCCTTATAGCCGCCGCTGGCCAAACCTCGAGGCTCCGGTAAATGCCCTCCTTGGCCTCCCTACGGCTGGCGGGAGTAGCCGTCGGTCCTTCCGGCTCTCGCTGAGGCCGCGGCGACCCTGCCCGAGGTGTCGGTGCAGAGCGCTGCCCACCCGGGACGGTGCAGGGAGCGCGGCGCTGCCGTGCGGAGGTGCGGCCGCGAAGCCGCCGGGGGAATGCCCTCGGTTTTAGAGCGGGAATCCCGGGGACACGCGGGAAGCCCACGCGGGACCCGGTAGGTGAGGAGCGGTGGCGTTCGCAGCCGGGACGGCACATTTCCCCCGGCGCTGCCACGTTTTCGGCAGGGTCCCGATCCCCCGCGAGCGAGTCCTTTTGTTGGGCCAACAATAGCTGGCCAAAGGTGGTGGAGAGGGAAATAGCTCCGTGCACGCATCTTAACTTCCCTTCCGCGCTGCCTCCCCTCCCGCCACCGCCGCCTGCCTGGAGAGGAGAAGCGGAGGTTTGCCCGTGTGAATAGGCGTGTGGAGAACAAAGTGATGGGCACAGTATGAGGTAGATATGTTTTTTCAGAAGTGAATAACTCGCAAGCCGAGGAGGGAGCGAGGGAGCCCAGCAGCTCAAAGCCGAGCGGCGGTGACATGGAATGAGCAGCCTCGCTAGTTTAGGAAGCTGGCTGGGCACACTTGGCGCATGGCAGGCGCCTGGGGCCCACCTTCCACAAACAACTGGATGGCACTGAGAAAGCGCTAAGCTGATGGTTTGGTTTCTTTAAAAAACAAACGGAAGCAGACCTTCGCTATTCCTTTTTTTTNTATGCTTCAAAGGCAAAAGCTGCTGGATTTCCCCAAAACAAGTTGTCAGTTTCTGACCAAAATGGAAGTGTTTACTCGGTAAGAAAGATAGTAAGGAGCAAAAGTCAATACCTTGTTTCTGTATAGTATCCATAAAGTTGCCGGACCATCTATTTGTATCTAGTAAAAACTTTAATACTCTCCTATTGTCTAACACCCCCCCGCCCCCTTTCAATAAATGCTTCTATCATTAACAGGGGAAAAAGCCCTCAGCGCTGTGCTGCATGGTGCTGTTTGCTGGCTAAATTTCCAGCCCACGGGCTTCTCTTCCAGCCCGCAGGCACCACGTGCTCCCTTCCTGGGTGCCCGCGGCACAGGTGTGCTTTGCCAGCAGCCCTGCTGGGCTCTCCTCCCCAGAGTTAAGCCTGCCTGTTCCCCCTTTGGGCACCGGGTGCCGTGGCTGTGAGCTGTTCCATGCAACAACCATGGGCCAAGCCTTGGGAATGCGTGGGAGCTTTGCTAAGGAGTACCCACTGACACCCGTTTCCAGAAGCCTAGCAAGTGCCCGGCATGGGGAGAGCCAGGCTGGTGCAGTGTTGAAATCTAAAACGTCTCCCTCCAGGCTGGTGGGCTTTGTGGCTTTTGGGCCTCCTTGACAGCAAGCCCAATCCTCCATCCCACAAACCATCCACTGGCCTCTGGGCACAGAGGGAAGCAGCATGCCATTAGCCTCTCCTGTGGATGCAAGGTGGCTGATGCCCCAAAGCCCTCTGGATACCCCAGGGCTGCTGTCAGGTGCTGGGAATTCCCCTTAGCAGTTCCTCAGTGCCTCTATTAAGGGCTGGAGAGATCGGCCCAACACCTCAGCCTGCTCCTGGGATGGGAAAACTTCCCGCCTGGGAAACACTAACAGCTGCTTATTTTTCAAGTGCGTGTTTCGTGAGCGCATGCACGCTTTGAAACTGGAGGCACCTGAGACTCACTCCACAGTTTGCCTTTGAAAGGACACACACAAAAAGCCACTTTCCCCACCAATACCACTGCCCAGAGGGGGGAAAAATGTTTCATTGAAATCCAGTGGTCTCTGTATGCCTATATCTGCTGTGTGTGCACACACCCAGAGTCAAAGTCAAAGGCAAAGGGTGGTTTATGTCGGCTCTGGGTTTAGCTCTGCTCTCCCAGAATAAGATAAATGTAAGCGATGAAGAACTCCTGGGGCTGGCTGAACTCATTTTGTATTCAACACTGCCCGGCCCTTTTCACTTTCCTTTCTCCCTCTCTTTGTATGTTCAAGCCTACTTGAGTTTCTTTTTTTCTTTTGTAGAAGTTAGTTCTTTTGAAGCGGTTCGAGGCACGCCCTGCTGCAAAGGGGACTTCACGGGAGTCGGAAACACAGGCACACCGGTCTGAAACACTTACTGTACAATAGCAGGAATGTAGGAAGCCTTGGAAATGAATCTGCTCTAAGCAAGTGTCAAAGCTTTCACAGAAAAACAAACTGAAGTTATCCCCATATCTTTATGCATGTTTTCCCCCCAGTCCTCCTTTCCTCTCCCCCCTGCCCTCCCCCCTCAGCCTGGTTAAGAGCCCAGGCAGCAACTCGGGGTCAGGAACGTACTAGTGTTACAGAAAAATGGGTTACAAAAGGGGGGACAGCAGACTTGCAAAAAGCAAGCTAGCATTACAGCCAGAGACATTTTGAAAGCACACAAAGCACATGGGTCAGTCCTCAGTTTATACTCAACAGTCTAATTGCTCATTCAATCCCATTTCGAGATCAGCCAGCTTCTCTGCAGGCATCACCACTGGTCAGAAAGTATTTTATTCCTTCTTTTCCCTTTCCCCAAATGTTCTCCCATTTCCTCCTTTCCTTTTGAAAAGTACGTGGGGGGAGACACACAGCCCTCTTTGTACCTCCCCTGGTCTTCAGGCAGTAAAACCCACAAGTGGATGGAGAGCAAGGTGTGAGTCTTGCTCACTGAGATCAGGCAATCCTCGCTGAATCTCAACTGCAACCTGCCCAGGCCTCCTGCAGGAGGAGGGAAGGGAGATTTCTGCCTTCCCAGTGGCTGGCCTGCTCCCTGGGATGACAAACCCCATCTAGGAGCTACTACAAACATAAAAAAGACAATGTACAGCTGAATTATTTTCAGCCTCATGCCATCATCAGAATATTCACCCAAATAAAGCATTCATACTTATATTATTTAGAGCAAGATTGCTTAAAGCAGAAAAGGATGCAGCAGCAAATCTTTCTTAGGCTCCTCCTATGACCAGTGTCTTATGCTTTACTGTCAATCGTGGTTTAAATACACATTAGAAGTGATGACTGCAAGGAATGCAAAAGCACAGGTACCGAGGAAATCCCATTTCTGAACCCTGCCCCTTTCCACTCAGGACATGCTGCTGCCGAAGCAGATGTGCCCTCATTTCTGCACAGCAATCTTCCTGGGCAGATTGATGCACTTACCCAATGCCATTTGCTACAGCTCTTGGAGAAGGTTTGTAAAACTAATTCCCATTTCTTGGTGACATTTACCTCCATAAATATCTATGCTCTGGAACTAACCCTGTGGACACTTGCAGTTGTGTACAGTTAATTCTGGTGCAAGTACCTCCACTGCCTCCAAGAGAAATGCAAAGCACTGGTAGAACAATACTTGCCCACCTCCTGGGGCCATTGTCAGGCATAATGAATTCAGCCTGGTGATACAGTTGGAAATTTTATCTATAGAATTTGTACCTACAAACATTCTGTCAGTTTATTTAAATGGCTACAGCTGTTACTGAGATGTTAATTTATGCTTATATTTTAAAAAAACTCCCTTCATATTCAAGGCAGCATCATTCATAATAATTTTCCTTTGCTCATTTTGTTTTAAACCGTTTTTTGTTTTGCACTCATCTTGGCAAGGAGATTCCACTAAATTTGCTAAATGCTTTTAGTCCCATGAAAGTCTTGGACAGCTGAGGCATTTCTCAGCTGTGGGACAGTTTGAACAACTGTGTTATTCCAGGTGTAGCTTGTTCACCCTTTGCAGCAGGAACATTTCTGCAGGGCCTGTGCATGCTCACAGGCACCACCCACAGGTCCGTCGTTTTAGTTACTCTTGAAATGAGCAATAAGAGAACACGAATTACCACCCCTGCTTTATGAACAAGTGCTTTCTAACATGCTTTCATTATGTTGATATGTTTTCCTAGTATAAATCACTTAGGCAATAAAATCACCACTGTGATCAACAGTTTTACAGTGTATGATCAATACTTTATTTAATTTAAGATCAGAGAATTAACATCAATCCATCCACAGAAAAAATATATTTCCTTCAAATCACATCTGGTCACTTCCTTTTGCTCTCAAGGTCTCTTGCACAGGAGCCCAAAGAGTACAAGTATTCCAGATTTGCTGGCACTAGATTTTTTAAATTTTTTTTTTTTTTAACTGATTGCATCAGCATTCCCCTTTTCATTGTGACTTTAGCCACTGGACAAAGTACAGTTATAAAGGTTTGCTCTGGGAAAAAAATCTAGTCATAGCTTGATGTATAAACAAGAAATTTAGCTTTCAGGCTTGTGTGGCATAGTAGTAACATATAAGTGAAAAAGAGAGAGAGAGAGAAAAAAAACCCAGTTGACATGTAAGCAAGAGAAAAAAAAAAGAAAAAAAAAAGAACATTTGAAATAGTGTGCCTTGCCTCTCAACAGCAGCATTACTTGAGCAGTAAGCTGGGAGCACAGGGGGCTGCTTCAATTGTACTGGACCCTCAATCTGCTGTTCTCACATCCATCACCCACACAGCTCTTGGCAATCAGGCAGCCCAGTCCCCGAAGGAGGTTTCTTAGCTGTGGAAATGCCAGCCTGGAATCTGAACCTTTGCGAGTCTCCTGAGGAGGGAAGGTTCCTAAAATGTGAAGAGTAAATATTTACAGTCAATGAAGCCAAAACAGCGTGGAGAACAGTGGTCCTCCTAAGGGGAGAAAATCAAGTGAATGGACACAGTCTGGAACTGATCAGCATCTCACATCGATCCCCAAGAGCTGAGTATTTCCCCAAGAAAACCTTGTCAGCCAAGAAAAAATACTACCTTGCCATTCATGGGAAGTCCTCTTATTTAATCCCTGAGAACAAAGAGCACAGGGCTTTTAGGAACAACCCATTTCCAACACAACACAGCACCAACAGAGCTTTCAGGAACTACTCCTGTGAAAAGCTGTGAAAAGAAACCTTTCTGAAGAAATCTTCAGCTGGTCCCCTCCCTTGTAAATTACGATGTCTTAAGAATTTCTACTTGTTAAAAAAGCAGAACCATTCCTTTTTTTTTTTTTTCCCTTCATGGGGTTAAGAGAGAAAGACATACACAAAAGTTAAGTATTAAACAGAATTAAGTTTTAGGTGCTTCTCAAAATTCCAAGCCATGCAGAAGACTCTTCCTAGTCTAGGAACATCAGACATCAGGCAGCTTCAGCAGAGCATTGCTTGCAGTGCCTGTGACAGTGTCCTCATGGGTTTTGTTCAATCAGCAATGCTCATCTGCAGTCCTGTAGCTCCTGGGAAGCAGCTCTCCTGTGGCAGCAGGCTTGCAAAAGCCTGACTGCAGCAAGACCTGTACCTCTGGCACAGCCCTGAGCTGCAAGCTGACCGGTCTGGAGAGGGAGGGAGACTTACAAGCATTTCTATTTTTCAGGCATGAGGGGTGATTCGACCTCCATTAAAGTTTTAGGAATTCCCAAAGGGCAAAGGCTAGCATTCATCTGCAGAGAGCAAGAGCTCTGTTGAGGCAGAAGGTGAAGCTAGACACAGCTGATGGCCTGCTGATGAGGGTGTAGGGCTCCCATGTCACAGATGAGCTCAGTGAGAACCCAAGTGGCTCAGTTTTGGAGGGAGGGATGGCAGGAGTAACCAGCATCCCACCCTGCCCGGTTCACGAAGCAGAAACCCTCACTTCTACCTTCAGCAGAGGTGTTGCACCCACGCTAGGAGGAATTATCTGTGCTGGAGGCCTCTGGGCTTCACACCCCAGTGAGAGCACGAAGTGACGCCGACGGGAAAGCAGCACACAAGCAATGTCCAGCCAAAGCTGCTTTACTGAACAAAACCCTGGTGCCTCCACGGGTCCGTGAGTGCCCTGCCACAGCCGTCTGGGATGACACTCGGGCCTTTCTCTCCCAGCGAGACAGGTCCCGCAGGCTCGGAGCTCTGCTCTGGTGGTGCTCGGTGGGCACCGCTGCCCAGCCGGGCTGGCCGAGCCCGCAGCACGGCCCTGAAGGTGCCCCCAAAGGCCTGGCCCCGGTGAGACCTTTGGCGGCGCAGCCACCACCCGGTCCCCTCGGGTGGGGTGTGCGCCCCGGGGCCGCCCCGCTGCCGGCAGCAGGTTGAATATTGTAGGTGTGGGCGATTAAAGTGTCGCCGGCACAATGGCGGTCTGTGTCTCATTCGCCACGCCCGGGCTCCTCTTTGGAAAGCGCACACAAGAGGTGACAGGGCGCTGGCCCCCGCCATTATCCCGGCGGCATAGCGGCGCAGCCCGCCCCGTTTCCCGGGAAATGGCGCTCCCCGGCCGCCGCGGGACCACCGCGGCCGCGCCCGGCTCCGCGCTCCCCCCTCCGCTGCCCCGGAACGGCGGCCCCGTGAGGGGGGGTGGCGAGCGCCTGGCGAGGGGGAGCCGCAAGGCCACTGCCGGCGCCCCCGGGGCACTTTTTGGGGACAAGAGCTGCCGGTCCCGTCGAGGCACCAGCGGCACCGAGCGCCGCCCGGCCGCCGCCGCCGTGAGGGAGCCGGAGGCGGTGCCGCAGCGCCACCGCCCGGGCGGCGCCGGGCAGGGCAGGGCAGGGCCGGTACCGCCGCTGAGCCCGCCCGGCACCGCCGCTGAGCCAGCCCGGCACCGCCGCTGAACCGAGCCGGTACCGCCGCTGAACCGAGCCGGTACCGCCGCTGAGCAGGGCCGGTACCGCCGCTGAGCCCGCCCGGCACCGCCGCTGAGCCCGCCCGGTACCGCCGCTGAGCAGGGCCGGTACCGCCGCTGAGCCAGCCCGGCACCGCCGCTCCTGCAGCGCGGCTCCGCTGCGCTTCTGAACAGTGTTTTACCCCGTATTTTCCTTCTTTTCTTGTTTTTGTTTGTTTGTTTTTGTTTTGTTTTGTTTGTTTTTGTTTCGCTTTTTGTTTTTTGCAAGTGCATTCACTCAGGCGGATGAAGTGCGTGGCAGTGGATGGAGATCTGCCCTCAAATGCACCGCGCCTGCCACTTCCTCGCGTGGCTTCACCCCCTGAAATAGAAATTCGTATCTCTGCTCCCGGTTAGCTTCTATTTATACACTCCAGCGAATTACTGTATGCCGTGGATAATAAACCCTCATGAGTAATAATTTACTCGCTGGGAAAGAAAATCTGCTTCTATGTGTCAATACTTATGGAATAAATGTTTAGGAATACTTATGGGTATGTTTTCTCTTTTCAAACAACTCATGTAAGACGCAGCAGACTTAATATACATATGGATAGACCTACATTTGTCAGGTGATGTAGAAAGTCTTAAAAAGTGAAGACTGCAGTGGTATTTACTGAAGACAATAAATGTGTCTTTCAAAAGGCAGATTTGCAGGTGTATCCCCTCTACTTCTCCCTATCTTTTATCTTGATGTAAGAAAAACAAAGCTCCCTGTGTCCCATATCAGCTCTACTTTCTGTATTGTATAGATGAGCTGACAGGATAATTTTTGAGTCATATAAAGGGGTTTATGGAATTCTGTTTTGTTGGCAGGGAGGAGGTAAGAAAATTTCATCTGCAGTCTCCTAAACCTGGGGAGACATAAAACCAATCCAAGCAACAGCAGATATGACTGAGAAAGGTCTGTAAAAGTTAGAGCAAGACAAACCATTCCAGTGTTGCCTGAGCACTATTTCATAAAGTAACATGCTTTCCTGTTACACTACATCAATTTCTTGCTGTGTTTGCTGTCATGCCGCAAAGACCATTCCTTAAAAATGTGTCAGATAGAAGGAGTAGCAAGTAACCAAATTATTAGCTTTGTTCACAGTATTTGCTTTCTTTCTCCCGTTCCCCGTGTGTAAGCAAAAGAATTAATTAGTAACAACATGGGTCAGCTGTGCTTACTCTTACTGTGGTCCACAGTGAATATTCATATCGAGGGAATATTCAAAACCAAACAAGACCTCCCCACTGTGTGTGTGAAGAAGCATGTCCCTGGCCAGTGGGGGAGAAGGGCAAGCTTACCAGCGGTGGCAGGGCTACAATGTACTCACAATGGCTGCTCCTCCTGTTTTTTTTTTTTTTTCCTGGCACTTGACAGGGACATGAGCAAGACTGGCAGAGTGCAGCAAACGTAACACACAACCCACCAAAAAAAAAGTTTGTTTGTTTGTTTGTTTTTCTCAGCCACGCTTTTCAATTTCTAGCAGTTGTATAGTATTTATCACCCTCTCACTCCCAGTAAAAACGCTTGTGTCAGGATCTTCTGGCTGTGCCGAGTGGGAAAAGAGGGTCCCTCTGCAATCTAGGGGAGTGACACCTCTGAGTCTTTCTTTGGGTTGGGATAAGGACAGGGAAAATCACTCACCCATTACCATTGTTGGCAAAACAGACTTGACTCAGGGGAAGAAAAGTGTAATTTATGCCCCATCAGATCAAAATAGGGTAATGAGAAGTAAACATAGATCTTAAAATATCTTCCTCCACCCCTCCTTTATTCCTGGGCTTAACTTTGCTCCTGATTTTCTCTACCTTCCTGCCCTTCAGTAGTCCAGAGGGACCAGGAATCAGTTCATGACTGGTAGCCCAGAGGGACCAGGGGTCAATTCATGCCACATTGTCTCTGCTGTTCTTTCCTCCTCAAGGCAAGACTCCTCATTCTCTCCCCATATTCCAGTGTGGGGTCCCTCCCCATCTTCATGAGCTCCTCCAGCATGTGTCCCTTCCATGGCATGCAGTCCTCCAGGAACAGGCTGCTCCGGTGTGGGTCCCCCACAATGTCACAAGTCCTGCCAGCAATCCTCCTCCAGCGTGGGCTTCTCCCTCCTGACAGAACCTGCCAGGAGTCCACGGGCTGCAGGTGGATCTCTGCTCTGCCTCGGACCTCCGTGGGCTGCAGGGGCACAGCTGCCTCACCATGGGCTTCACCACTGCCTGCAGGGCTGGAGCTCCTCCTCCCCCTTTTCCTGCCTGACTGGGCGTCTGCAGGGCTGTTTCTCTCACCCATTCTCACCCTCTCTCGCAGCGGCAATTGCTCCTGGGCAGGAACCTTTTTTCCCCCTATTAACTCCGTTATCCCGGAGGCACTAACACCATTAGTTGTGCAGCGGTAGGTCCCTCTCGGAGCTGGCTGTCCTGGGGTCGCTCGGACATGGAGGAAGCCTCGGGCAGCTTCTCACAGAAGCCATCCTTGTAGCCCCCCACCCCTGCCACCCCTCCACTGCCAAGATATGGCCACACAAACCCCGAACAGCGCTCATTTACTTTACTGCCACATCAGATGCTGCAGGGGCCAGGAGAGCAGCCTAGGGAAGCACCTGCAGCTGGGTGGTTACTTCAGGAGCTTGGTGACTCTCTCATGCACCCTCAAAACCTTTCATTAATTAACGGGCTTGGCTTATAACTCTTTATTTTGATTTGGAGTGTCAGCCTTTTAATGAATGATAGCTGGATTTGCAAATAAAGTTGTTGATAACTTTTGTTTTGGCACTGTGCAGCACTCCCTTGTCCCAGCTTGTGTTGGTGCGTCGCCCCCTTAGAACGAAGAATGGGGCTAAAAAGTTTACTTTTTGTTAAGAAGGGGGAAAAATGATCATGCACTGAAAGACATGTTGGCTCTACTAGTGCTGGTAGGAATAATTAGCCACAGAAGCACTGAGCTGTGATGTCATGGTGGAGGACTGTCCTGTGCTTGCTGGGCTGCATGTAGCTGTCTTTTTCCACTGGTATGGCAGTTATTGATCACAGAAAGATTTGTTTTTCCCCTTACAGCAGTGAACTGGTTCTGAGATGCTGAATTCTCCCTTCTGCCCCAAATTTCCTGTGTGACCCAGAGTACAGTAGTTAATGACTTGACAGTTTAGCTTTCCAGCTGTGAATTTTTTTTTCTTTTGACAAATGTTACAGAACTAGATTCTGTGGTACACACAAAGTATTACACTACTGTGATGAATAGGACTGGGGAAGCACCGATTTTGTAAGTCTGGCAGGTAATATCTTTATTTTTATAACTACACCTCTTGAAAAGTATTTTCTTTCTGAATTAGGCTCTTGGTTCCTGCAATTTTGAGGCACTGGTAAATTTTTTTGTGTTTAGGCATTTGTTAAGCTATTAATCGCTTCCCCTGCTCTGACCTTTTTTTGGAGGCTTCTATTTCTGACCTCATGAATGATGCCTTGGGTGAGATACAAGCTGATAGATTGTGATGATGTCTTCACAGTTGCCCACTGCTATTGATGTGAAACGTGGATGCATGTGTTCATCAGGTCCCGGTGTTTACCAAAAATTTTGTTTATGACTTAGATTAAGGAGGAGAGACTTGGTTTTGACATTTATTTCAAAACAGCTCTGCAGAGTGAAGAAACATTCATTAGTATTGAGAGAAAAATGGTTAAAGCAGGGCTGTGTTGGTGTGATGCCTTTGTTGTTTTGGAGGTTATTTTTATTGTTAGCTACACCTATGAGCATGCACAAAGGAAGCTGGTTTATTTTTCATGTCATCAGCTTTGAGCAGAGTTAAGAAATTAAACTTTTTGGGGGCATTAACCTCCAGTAAGCTGCAATGACCCAGTGAGTATTCACAGAAAGGATGTTCTCATCACTTCATAGCATCCTACCTAAGTAGGAAAGAAAGAGAAAAAGATACTCTAAAAAAATCTGATTTGTTCAGGGAAACAATCCTAGCAGTTTTTTTGGTGAAGTCAAGAGGGAGACACAGGGGACTTTGGCACTGGTCGTGCTGCAGCTGTGTCCCTCAGGGCTGCAATCATTCACTTGGTTGGCTCAGCAGAACTGTTTATCTCCAGGTATTCACTGCTGGTCAATAGAAACATCTTTCTAGGTGACTCTTTGAAATCAGATAAACGTGTTTTCTTCCACTACTCACTTTTTGTTTGTAGCTGGTATCTCAAAAAGGTTGTATAACTGCAGATAGCATCCAAACATGGTATCTGCAGCAAACAACTCATCTTTATAAACAGCTGGCTTGTATCTCCTCTGCAGCTACTGCAGCAGAAACACTTGACAGCCTTTAACACTATCACTTCCCTGGAATTTGTTGTAAAGAAGGGGAAGTGTCACGCAGGGTTCACCATGATGTAGCCCATTATAGAGAGTACATCTGTGATATCTGTAAAACTCTGGCTCTAGGGAGGTGTGTCTGTGAGTGTGATGGGGACACAGTCCCTGTGCCTCTGTATAGGTGAATGATCCCCTGAATGCCTGCTGAGCTTAATAGAAAATTGTAACAGCTCAGGAATATTACTTAAGTGAATAAAATACACTGAATGTAAAAAGCCAGGAGACAAACTTTGGATGCTGCAAGTTAAATTGTCATGGGCGGTGTTACTGCAGCACAGCTTGCTAATGACTAGGTCATTAGTTTAAAATGTTAATGAAATTTAAAGATTAAGAAAGCCATCATGAATGAAATATGGGCTTCTCTCACACTAAAACTTTTGTTTTAGGCAATGTATGTCCAGTATCAGAGAAAATTAACCTCTGTGCAAATAAAGATGGCAAAAAGTGATTTTATAAAAATAATGGCCATGTCCAAGAAAATTCCTACATTATACTAGAACAGATGAAGGTGGGATGCAGTATTTCTAAAAATGATGCTCCATACATATTAGTGCTAAGGAACTCTAAACTCCAAAATGCTGTTCCTAAATGCTCTCTGAAATCTAAACCTGACATTGATAAACATGGTAAACTTTGGTGTTTTCCATAGATGCTCTTCACTGAGCTGACTCACAGTAGCCTGAGGAGCTCATTCCATCTCCATGGGCTAAAACCCTTCAGTGGCAGTGCAGCAAATCCATGAGTACATTCCCTTGCCATAGGCTGAAAATCCCACAGCACTCAGCAATTGAACAGGAGGAAACGCAAGTTTAGAAAACAATTTTATTAGACAAATTATTTAGACAAATTATACACAGAAAGCTCTGCCACTTGTAACTGAGGCCTCCAAAAAGTGTTTTGTGTATCTGTATAATAGGCAACACATCAAAATAGGCCTATTTTAAATATCGTACATGGTTAACAGGTTTTTTTAATAGCTAAAATCACTGCAACATCTGGTATGTCCCTATGTAGCTTGTTGGAAAGAAATTTTCTTTTTTTTTTTTTTTTAAATCTTTTTTTCTTTTACTCAGAAGTGTGGATGAGTTCATGAATGTTACAAGGGGGAAGCAAGTTGTGCATGCTTTTAGACACTTGCTACCCTGGAAACAAAATGGCCTTTTGCACGATAAGAATTCGTTCTGCCTTACACAGTAGACAATATTTGAAGATTTAGTACAAAAAACAGTGACAGTACAAGATTCTCCCCCAGAACAGAATTAGCATCAAAATAGAATAGATCTGAAGAATATACCTTTTAATTTATCCTAAAGCAAATCACATAGGCTGATTCCTATTAATCTTAGCCAAAGAATGAGTTAGATTAAAATAAGTGTATGGTTGCATTAAAAAGAAAACCAAACCAAAAAACTCACAGGATAAACTGCTTGCTTTCTACTTAACCGCATTTTTAGTTTAAGGATTACAAATTGAAAGCTCTTCCTACGTTTCTAACAGGTAACAGTATTACTTGAAAAAGCTGGTGCCAAGGTGTGCACCGGTTTTGCTCTCACTGCTGTTCTTTTTCTTGCTTTATACAGTTGGCACTAATGTAAAAAATACATAGCTCCTCTAAATCTAACTTAACATAGAAAGGGTTAAACTGAGTGCCTGTTCACATTTTTTTTTCACTTAGAACAATATGTGATTGTAATTAAGGCCACATCTGTGCATCTTGAGGGCTTTTTTTTCTTTTTCCTCCACTAACGCCGTCATTGTATTGATCAACTGTGCTGACTTGGAAAAGGATTTATTGATCTTTGATCCATGTTTGACTACTCTAGAGCTATATCAGTTGTTCATGAACATGGTGTACCTAAGAGAGAGTTCCATTTGTTTAATTAATTAAAAGGAAAATTATCAAGATTAGCTTTATAGAATGCTCAAAAGCCAATGCAAAACCTAACCAAAGGAGTTACATCTAGGTACAAATGTTAAATTGCCCTGGATGCTCTAAATAGAAAAGTATAAAATATGCTCTGTTGGCAAACGATGCAAGTCAGAATAATGTTAAAGCAACCTGTCTTTTCTAAATGAAAAGACACCCTGCACTGTACATCTCTCCTGTATACAACACATTTTTACTAAAGCTTTATTAAATTAATTGCAATAGCAATGGCTGCCATTTTATAGCTATATATACATGTGTATATATATATACACATACCTGTGTGTATGTATGTGTATATATATATATATATATGTATGAGATACTAATTTATTTAACACAACAGAGGCTTTTGCCATATGATACAGTTTACTGTACATAAGAAAAACTTTTAACACTGTACAATCACATAAAGATCATATGCACTGTTGCAGTGCAAAAGTAGATTTAACTGTAGTCTTTACTGGCATAGTAATGGCTTTTTGTAATCCTACAAAACTGCATTCTTATATTATGGGGCCTGAATGATCTTTGAACTTAATTTGTTTTCCTTTTTTTTTTTTTTTTTTTTTTTTTTTTTTTTTTC
>VWZP01010741.1:186887-380337 GCA_013396995.1 Dicaeum eximium
TTTTTTTTTTTTTGTCTTTTTGCCCTTTTTTTATAATTTTTCATTTTTGAACTGCAGGGTTTGCCTTTGGTCCACAGTTAAAAGGACGCACAGCAGTGGAGCGCTGACTGGATGCAGCAGAGTACATGAAAAATAATTCAGTTATTGCAATTATAGTAAAAAAAGGCGGTGGGGGAGGAGGAGCGATTGCCCTTCTCTAAAGTAATCCTCAGGGTGTTCCTATGCATGAATTGCTGCTCATTTCCTATATTTAAAGTATATGAAAAGCCTGAAGTAACAAAAACCTAACATGGTGATAAACTGAAGAATAAGTGATTCAAGTAGTACAGAGAATAAGGGGAGGCAGAAGAGACCAGACTAAGAAAGCAGAGAAGAGGAGGAAGAGTTGCTACTAATAATTCTGATTCTTAAATAAAACAAAGAAAAAACCCCCAAAACAACCCCTGAACAGAAAATAACCCCCAAACAAATTAAAAAAAAAAAACAAAACAAACAAAAAAACCCCCAAACCCAAACCACAACCCTCAAAACCAAAAATAAAGAAAAGAAGAAAGGTTACATCCATGTTAGTCCCACAATATTACAGCTGCTCCTTGCAAAGGGAGTCCTAAATAAGAAACAGTGAAGAAACTTGTTCTGACGCTCAGATGGAGGTGCCTCGGTCTGGGTCGCTGCCGATGTTCAGGCCCAGGGTAGGAGTTGGTTGGTAAGGGATAGAGGACATTGTTTTGATGGGGCTTCTGAAGAAGCCCCCGTTGGGTGCCCTGTGCCTGAAAGGGCCAGTTCGGTGCTCGGGCACGCTGCCGAAGGAGAATCCCGAGGCGGCTTTAGCAGACAGCGTGCGGCTCAGAGTCTGGATCTGCTCTGGTATGAAGGTGGTTGTGGTGATGTGAGTGTTCCTGAAGTCACTGATTTGCTCCAGTGCCTGGCGTGTGGGTAAAGTGTCAATGTCCAGCGGGGTCAAGTCAATCGAGGAGGTGGAGAACTGTTTATGGGGACTGTCGTCGTCTGTGCAGAGGCTGTTCACGCGCCTGTGGAGGTGCTCCAGGTCGATCTCCTTGTCGTCCTGGGGAATGAGAAAAACAAGAGGCACCACTCACCATCGCCATTTGTGCTGGGCTGAAGTTTCACAGGGTGATCAGCACTGCTCGGGGAGCACAAGGCACAATTAACTAGAGCTGGCTCTCGGCTGACGGTGTCCTGAATGTCACCAGCGAACTTCCCCACCGCCTGAAGCCAGGTGGGCAAAGCCAAACTGAGGCAGACCCTTACACCACAGCTACCTTCAAACAACAAAACTCAAAGTGCCACCGGTAGATTTTCAGGAAAAGGCAAGCTCGGAGCTAGGTGGGTGAGACTAGCAACAGCTGAATAAAAGTAAACTGCATAATCTCAAATGCCTGGAATGATGCCAGTTCTTCAACTCCGCAATGAGAACTAAATTTGGATGTCAACATGGGAGGCTCTGAGGGATCAGGTTGCCATCTTTGTCATCCTCTCAGGGTTTAAGGAAGGGCTAGAAACTCCTCAGGTTCCTTTTTGCCTTTATAATGTAAATTGTGGTATAGAAAAGCTGAACATACAGAGAAAAAACCCCAAGCACTGGTGACTCATTGACATCTCACAGAAAGGAGTACACCAGGCAATTTTAAATTACGGTGCCAACAGAGGGATCAATTATCTCCTCACCTACAAAGAAGCAATTCCATCTATTTTGATGGAATTATACTTTTGTGGGTGAAAAGAGAAGGCAGCCTGATGTATTTATTATAATATATCATTGCTTCTCTTACCTCTGTCCCTTTTCCTTCTTAAATCTTTCTTCCCAGAAAACACAATTGAACAGGTTTGTTTGTTATAATTGAGAATTTAAATACATAGAAGTTAAAAAAGAGGAGAAAGCCCTAGGTGACCCAATAAATCACCTGTGTTGTACATACATATTTCTGCTGAACTGCAAAGCTTAATTCAAAGCAGCATTAAGTACACACGTACAGGGATATTCCCTCAGTCTAAGTAGTGCAGCTCATTCAGAACAAAAATCAATTTCAACTAACCTTAAAATTTACCTTAATCTCTGTGAAATTTACTGGCTCTTCCAGGCCACTAGAAATATCTCACACTCTAGGACCTCACAGAGGATAATTAGGCAGCCAATAGATGTGCACTGATGACTTCCAGCCTTGGTTACTGAAATTCTTTGACTGGCTTGATCCAGAGCTCCCTGAATCAATGGCAAAACTCCTAGTATACCGAATGGGCTTGAGGTCCCTCCTTTCTCTAGGAATGAATTCAAGCCCTCTGAAAAAGTCCACACCTAGAACAAACTGCAGGAGTTCATCTGCTTAGCAGGATGGATCACTGAACGTTTGCGCTGGCACCACGCCGAACACAGAGCCTGACTGAAGGAGACTGAGAGGCCAGCTCCCCTCCAGGACTGCACCCTCTGAGAGCAGGAACAGGGAGACAAACCAGGGAAAAAGGGGAAGGGAACAGGGCATCAGGGATCTCCAGGGACTGGGTGATCACTGACCACAAGGGCTTTGGTTTGAGCTCATCACAGGAAGGAAAAAAATGCAGTGCTCGTTTCTCGGACTTAGCTTTCTGTCTATCGTTTATTCAGAGGTGGACATAGACATGGATGCACATAACAACCACACAGGTGACATCAAATCCAAACGCATTCACCAAACGCTATCTCCTAAAAAAAATTTGGAGCTGCATATGGATGCAGGAGAACTGGGGCCACATCAGAAGCTAAAGAAATATACAGAGGCTCGATCAGCGTGTGCAAGTCATGACTATGTCTCTGAGGGACAGTCCTAAATATTTTCCTTTTTTTTTTCTTTTTTCTGGTTTGTTTTTTGTTTGTTTGTTTTTAATTTTGGAAAAAAAACAAACATACAAATACTTCGTAATTTAAATTGCCAGTTGGGAAAATATTGGAATTTCAGAGTTTCTGAGCCTCTAAGAGTAACTCAAAATAGTTCTCTTTCTTTTACAGAGATGCATTTGGGGCTAGGGTCAGACCAGTGAAAATATATAAGCGGTGATAATCTCCCATGCTTAGCCCACAACCCCATCTCCACCCAATCGATACACCAAAATGAGACCCACTCACAGTAAGATTGTGCATATCTCCATAATATGATCTTTCCTCTTCTCTCTTGTGTGATCAGTAGTGAAATATTCAGCAGTTTTCACATCTAAATTATCATCAGGCTTCAGAGTCAACATCCCATTGAGATTACTGGGGCGGTTCATACTTCTCTCAGAGCTACAGTTTAGGGCTGTCTGCAGACTCAGGCAGACATCAGGGAATGGGTTACTTCTGGCACGCGACAGAAATGTTATCTTCGCAACCATTAAGACAATTTTTTTTTTTTTCAGTATAAATGCTTGCATTCTGGAGCACAAGATGGCAGCCACCAGGAAAAAGGGTTGGCTTGCTGACCACAAACTGGCCCAATCTGACCCCCGATTCTGGACTAGTGGCCTGGAAGAGCCAATGGATTTCATGGAAGCTAAAATGAATTTTAAGAAAGTTAGTTAAGATGTATTCTTTTTCTGAATGACCCCCACGTCCAGGATAATGGGGACATTCAGCACATACGTCCACGTTAAACTCAGTTTTGAGCCAAGCTTTTGAATTTAATGTTGAGATGAGTGTTTGAATGCTAAGCTAATGACCATATAATAAAGATCAAGGAGGCCAAATTATACCATTTGTGGAAAGTACACACTTGAATTTCTCAGCATTTGAAAATTGAAATAGAAAATTTTATACTTGTGTAAAATATCTGTGTTGGCATTTTTTTCTTTTCTTTTGATATTGATTTTCATGTTTTGCACCAGATAAATATAACGTACGAAGTTCTGAATCTTTGGGTAAACAACAATCAAGTAAATTTTAGGGTTGTTAAATAATTTACCAGGTGAAACTACATGGTTTCCATTCCTGATAAACCCAATTTAAAGACTAGAGATTCCTTTTTTTTTTTCCTTTTAATAATGGTCCGGTCCAGATCTTGAACAAAAAAGAAAAAAAAAAGGAAAAAAAAAAGAAGAAAAAAAAAAAGCTTGGGAATTAAAACAGGCAAGAAAAGATTAAATGTATTTTAACATCAGTGCCAATGTTGTCTAATTAGGTGGTGTAATTAATCCTGCCTGATTAGACAGCATTAGATTAGCAGGAATAAACACAATGGAGAAACTGCAGAGAAGGCAAGACCACTGCACACAAATTAATAGCAATACCCCACAAGCTGCACAGATGTGCCTAAGCTACACAGACAGAAAAGCTGTATTTGATAGTGCTACATTAAAGCTCTTATTTAGGTTCAGGTTTGGGTGTTGCTTCCAAGGATATTTTAATAAATAATTTTTGTTCCTAATTTCTTTTTAGCATTTTGTAGAGGTAAAAACTTAATTATGAATATAAGAAATTTGGTGCCAAGTTGCACAAGGCTCAGATGGCTGGTAGAGGGACAGGTAGATTACCCCAGGAAGGAAAGCATTACACATGCAGGCGTAGAAGCAAACTCATCTCAGGTGTAAAATAACGAATTTCTCTGTGGCATCTGTACATGATTTTCTGAAACAAGCTGGTATCAGGTTTCAGAAACATGTCTGGCCTGAACCTGAAAAATCTGATGTAGTCTTGCTTCCCTGGATTTCAGATGAAATAAAAAGAACTGAAGTTCATGGAAGTCTCAAGAGCTTAATGTTTCTGAAAACAGGGACAAGCTTATTCGAGAAGCTAACAGCTGATTAAGGGGGTAAATTTTGCAAATGTATTTTAAAAGACTCAGCCACTGAGCTTAGGGGACGTATTTTTCAAGAAGCCAAGACACCTAGTGAGAATTAGCTGTCATCAATGGGAACAATGAACTAAATATTGATGTATTAATAATGTACTATTCTACAAGAAACAATTGTGTTTTACTCAGAATAGTTGCATATTTATACATCATCAATATACATTTATTTTTATTCAACCTTTTCTAGGAAGAACAGCTAGAAAGATTTTGAGGAACATCATTTACCTTAAAAAACTAGGAAGCTAATGAAGTATCTCTGAATTGGATTCCCCACCCTCTCTAGTGCTATAAAGTCAAGGCAGCAATCTTTAGGGTGCATGAAAATTCCCCAGGAGAAATGGAGGGTCTAATACCTCTTTTGATGGAACCCGGGAGCCTTTCCTTTTATTCCACCACGTTTCCAACATTGCAATGAAACAGGATAGGACAATCCCTGCAGCGAGGATGCAGAAAACACCTGCAAAACTTTTTATGTCCAGGGCACCTCCTTTCTGTTTGGTATCCACAGATGAGTAAAGATCACACGGACCGTTCTTCGGCCACCACTTATGCTTCAGCACGTCCATGTCGCCATTCTGCTGCAGCTCCAAAATCCTTGGGAATAAAGCACAGAGTCAGGGGTTACAGGGGAGAGTGTGAGGGTCTAAATCTGGCTGCCTGCAACCTTCCCACGTGTCTTGGAAAGCCAAGCTCATGATGAACCTGCACAGATTTAGCCAGAAAAGAAAGCTTGGGTAGGGGCTTGCCTGTTAGGCTGAGCATATGGATATCTATGTTCCACTCCAGACACAGCAAAGCACACACAAACCTCTCTTTCCTTCTTTTCACAACCTCAATGAAAATGCTTTACTTCATATACTATGTTTTCTCAATTGGCTTTTACTAGTCTAGGGCAACTTACTTTCATTGTCCATTAGGTACTTGACAATATTTTGCATCCGAATCATTGGAAAAGAGACATTTCAATTAAAAAAAAAATCAGAAGGAATATACATTTCAGATTTACCACATTACACTTGACGTTGTTGTAAACTGAACTTAAATGTAGGGTTACCTACATTTGTTGCTTTGGAGAGAGAGCAAAGCCATCTTATTGCAGTCAGTGATGACCTAAAGCAGTCTTGCTTAATGTCAGAATGCAACTTGATGATCAGTGATTCCACAGGAAGATTCCTTGCTGTGGAATTCACTTGTCCTTGGACCTACACACCCAGCCTGCAGGCAAATATTTACTGGGCAGCTTGCAAGGGCAACATATTTAACTAGACCTCCTGTGGGATGAAATGTTTGAGAAATGAGAATTTTGTTTGGAAGAACATTTTCATATTTACTCCATTTATTTCTGAAGAGAGTGGGTTTTTTTTAAAAGCATCCAGAAATGACTAGAATAACAGCTGGGTGCCTCTGGTTATCCAAAATAAAAAATTCAATGATTACACCTAAAACGAATAAAACAACGGAAACATTTTCCTTCATGTAATAAATTTGTTTTTCATTTCAGTGTTGGAAGGCAAACAATTACTGCTGCAATCATTTGACACAGCATGCAAAAAAGTCCAAGTGCACACAAACCAGCAGAGGTCTGGGATGTTGCTGCCAGAGAGACTGTAGTGCCCTGCTGGAGGAAGGAAAGCTGTCCCACTGTGTCAGGGCTACCACAACAGCTCAGTGCAGGGGTCTACATCAGCCTCAAAAGGGAGCTTGGATGCACCTGGGGACCACAGGGCAGCTGTCCTGTACAGAGGTGACTCAGTCTCTGATGCTGCTTCAGCAGGTGGTTGTGAGCACCAGGACACATAATTTGTTACAGCACATCCAAATGACCACTGTGGACATCCAAATGACCGCATATTTCTGCTGTGGTCTTGCCAGGAATGGGAGGCTTGACAGAGCCACCACTGGCTGAAATCCCAGCACAGGTCTGGAAGGAGCTCTCACCTCCCACCTGTAGTATGCCTGGTGGCTGGGATCATGACCTGATCAGAGGGGAACAGCTTGTACTGTCCCAGAAGGAACAGTGCCCTAAAGGAACAGATCACAGGTGGTGCACATGTCCTTAGAGATGTTACAATCACCTTGTTCATGTAGCTTAGAGTTTGTAAGAAGTGGGACAAATCCTGTGCACTGCTCAAGGTCCCACCCTGGAAAAAGATATTGAAGGTCAGAGTTGCCTGGACTACATGTTGACTTCTCCCAAACCCAGAGACAAGTTAGGGAAGCCTCACTGTGAAGCTCTCTGATGGAGCAGGGATATCTCAAGGATGGGAGGATTCTCTGTTTTGTTGCAAGAGCCACCCATGTTCAGATGGGCTTGGGAGGGATGGCACCACAGGCAGGACTGCTGCTGCCTGTTGGGAGTGTGTAGAGAAGCTCCTGTTAGACCCAGTGACAGGAGGAGATTCAACTGGGATAAACTGGAAGATAAGAAATTCCAACCAGATAAGAGGAGAACTGGAGAGGTCAAACAATGGAACAGAGAATTTATGGCACCACCACTCCTGGTGAAATTCAACGACCCCGTGGGAAAGACCCAGAGCAAATTGACCTGCTCTAAACAAGGGGCTGAACTGGAGACCAGATCACTCCTCTGCAACTGCAAACAGGGCCCATACACTACCTGGATTATGGCATACAGTCATTATGGAAAAAACTCACCATAATTCTGGTTCTCACTGCCCTGGAATCCTGTACTAGGATTTAGGCGAGTATTTTGGCCCAAATATTCCATTCTGAGAGGTTAGCAGGAGCAGACAGCCAGCATAAACAGAACCCTTTTGTATAAGTTCTTGTGGAGTAATAGGAAATTAATTTTCAATGCCTCATTCAAACATATGTGGTTTTATATTTAGGAATTACTGTACTATCTACCCAAGGCAGTAACAGAACAACATCCATGGGGTTTATTTCTTCCAGCAGCAGCTCTAATCCCTGAGCAGGGCCATTTTCTCTCTTTTATTCAGTTGGGAATAGAATGAACCATCCAAATGATTGCTCTATTCTCATTAATTAAATGATTCTTCACTTGTCAGTATAATTCCTGATTACTCAAGACATCTTTTTAACAAAAGGCATTTGCATAAAGACACTGAGCTTTGGCTTGTTCCTAAACGGAGATTTATTCCTAATTGTACCCCTGGTAATTATTGGCAATTTTCTTTATGGATGTAACATATAAGTTCAATTCTTTAAAGGAAAACATAATAAATGGAAGTAGAAGTTGGGGATAGTAATAGTATCATTACGTGGGACAGCTCAAGAAGTGGAAAGCTTATAATGAAACCTTGTAAAATGGCAGCTGAAAGCAGACGTTGAGGGCTAAAATATATATTGAGAGAAATGATGAGAGCACTAATATCTAACTATAACAATGACATGCAGAGAAAGAGGGAGATCCTGCTTCTGTTAGGCTTCATAAACACTTTGTTTCAGAATTCACCTGTCAGTGGAATCCAAAGAATAGTTAACCTAATAAGGAGATTTAACACTTCTAACCTGTTCCTAGTTATGAAAGTCCCTATCTTCGTAGCCCATTTTCAGGAACTAAAATTGCGCTTTTACGGGAGTTCCAGGCAAAAACAAAGGAGGAAGGGAGGTTCCTTGCGAGCAGGCAGGCCGGCACACGGGCACTGCTATCCCTGCGTGCTGCCAGGAGGCTCCCACACGATGGCACTCTTTCCATAAAAATACATGGATTTGCCGCAGCTCCTGGTGGGCTCCCGATACGCTAATCAGAGGTACCTGTTGGGCGGCAGACACTACAATCAGTTTGTTATTCGGTTTTCAAATTTAATAAATGACTAAAGTAATAACGCATCAACTAAACGCTCTAAATGATAATGATGTTCTAATGCTGTAATTCCAGCAAGTGCCTCTCCTTCCTAGTCGCAGATTTTTACAACTGAACTTTTTCCTCAATGGCCTTGGCTCTTTTGAACCTGCTCATTAGTACAGAGTAGTGCAGCGAGACATAAGCCAGTGGAAATTAGTAAGCAGGGTGCATGAGTTCCTGATGTTTTGAAATACCATAGTCTTAAAAAGCTTACAAAAGAAGCCTATATATTGAAATAATCCGATTTGTCCAAAAAACATGACCTTTAAAACTCGCCTATGGATAAAGTACAGGTCTTAAATATATTCTTCTTTAGCAAGCAAAGTGTTAGAGTTACGTTTTTCAAGGCAATGATGTAAATTTATTGAGCTGCACAAAAGAAAATGTCTGTGTGCACTTTAACAGAATTGGCTCTGAATTCACAGTGCCAAGTGATGATTCGTGGATATAAACACAGAAAACTAAGCTGCCTGTGGTTTCCAAATCTAAAAGGGATGTGAACAAATCCCAATGAATCAATGGGAATAGGGCTGGGTTCCACTTGGTAACTACTGCTGGCAGTGAAATGGAATTACTCCTCCAAAACACCCACAGACAAAAAAACCCCAACTTAATATGATAGCAAGGTGTCACAAATGCTCTGAAATTGAGACCTCTGTGACAACACCTTTTTTGATCTAATTTCATTCTCAGCTATCGGCAGCGAGCACGAGATACGAGAGGCTGTTTGCAACGATATTGGAAATGCCAGAGCGTGTTCTGGGATGTCAAAGGTGTCTCAGTATCAGCTGCCTGCACCAGGAACATGTTGTCCAGAGGGATAACTTCCCCACTAGGAAGATAAGGGAGAGGATGTGATGAGGGGCTTGGCTCTAGTCAGCAGATCAGACTGCTGCAGAGAGCAGATTTGCAGAGCCAATGTAATGAGTGCCCGCTGTTCGAGGGCCGGGGGGGAAATGTAAATAATAAAAATAAAAATGCTGTAGTTGTGTACCTCGGTGGGCTCTGCCTCGGGAGCCTGAGCCAAGGTCCCAGCCCTTGTGCTGGCTCCCAGGGGGCTCACTTGGGTTGCCTTTGGGAGAACCCAGTGCTTGAGATGGGATTAGGCAGTGACAAGACCGCTGGTGACTTCTGCAGTGGCTAGGCAAAAATCCTTCCTCAGGCAAAACTTTCTCACTGGAGCTTTTCTATCAAAAATCTGATACAATGTCTGCAGAATTTGGTTCTCCTCTTCAAGCAAGATATAAAACTAAGCTGATTTGTAAAGCATCTTTCAATTAGCAAAGCAGACAGGTAGGGACCCACAAGGAGCATTTGTGGGTTTTTATTTCAAATCTTTCCTATTCACTGCAATAACTGGAGTGATGCCAGCTCCTGTTGCATCTCCCTGAGCAAGCTTTAGGTTTTGGCAAAGCAGGCTCCTCTCTCAGCAGGAGGGCAGCTTTCGCTGGTGCCACCTGGAAGGCTGGCTCAGGGCTGTGGTGCCAGAGAGGGATGGCTGCTGCCTAGGCTGGCTTGCTTCCTCATGGGGAAGGAAGGGGGAAATAAGAATGGAGAGAGGCAAGTAGGAGACACTTGGAGTCCTTTTCATCTCCTCTCCCACCAGTGGTACTTCACTGTCTCACTAAGACCTAGTGAGTTTTCATATTTTGCCCCCATCCTTGAGGGCTGTCAGGAGACACATACTGATGCTCAAAGCCTTGACTTTGATGCCTTAAATCATATTTCTAAGATTTACAGCATCCTATTTCTGCCATAAAAAGGACGTGTGGGAAGGTGTGGGGCAGAAGTCATTGTCCTGAGGTGAAAGAAAGGGGGGAGCACTGCCAGTGCCTGCTCCTGAGTGGAAGAAGCGATGTTGGGGGAGCTTGCAAAATGAGCAAAGCACCTGCAAGCAGAGATCATTATATCTATCCATTATATGGATATACCAGCCCTTCCTTTGACTACAGTTCTTGATATCTGTGAGAATTTTTGCTTCTGAAGAGACTATTTTCTGTTTTCCTGTGTGGATATTTTTTCTTAAGCCAGCTTTTTAATGAGCTGCCAATCATGGGCTCCATGAGAGGAAATTTTGTGCGGCAGCCAAATGCTGCCGGATTAGACGAAGCAGCTCTCCCTTTGCACCCATTCCCACCACTTAACCCAGCAAAAGAGTGCCCCTGGGTCCAGCCTGTTTTATGGCAGGGACTCCAGGCAGATTTAAGCCCAGCTAACTGGAGGCCCACGAGGGCAGGCAGGTGGCTGCCTTCTGATGGTGCTTGGCACCGCTGCTGTCAGTGGGAAGGCAGTGCACAGGAACAAGGATAAGCATCTCGCCTTCTAGAAGTGGCAGAAGGAGCAGTAGTAAACCAGAGCTGCTGTTCAGCATTAAGGATTTGCATATCAAACAATATTAAAAGACAGAAAGCAGCTGACCTTCTGTTTTGTTCAGCAACAAACAAACAAACCTTCTAAAGACGTAGCACTCATCACTTGGATCCCATAAATTAGTATCACTTTGTTCAATTTAGAGAATTTCTTTTTACTTGAATCTGTTGAACTTACATGGATACCCTCTTTCAAATGCAGAAGGCTAACCTTAGATGAAATGGCAGGTGCTGTAAAATGAGATGTTAACTCTATTTATTATATGGCTGGTGGAATTTGATAAGGATGGCTCTACAATAGTTTTGTTCAAGCTGAACAGCTTTGCTGAGTACATACTAACAATTCAGAAACCTACATAAAGATAAAAATCAAGTTATTAAAGATCTTCTGCTTACTTTTTATATAGAAAAATAGAAGTGAGCTTTAATGGCCTTTCACTGTGAAGAACTTTTCAGCTCAGGAGAAAGCGGCGATAAAAGTATTAGTACCTATTTATAAATCCCAAATGACAAGAGAACATCTACAGACAGTTGCATAAATATGATGAGTTCATTAAGCTCAGTGCTGTTATGGTAAACACCAAATTAATTCATTATGGCAAGTCACGGTACACCGCCAGCCTTATTAAAACAAAGGAATGTACTTTCAAGGTACATTGCTTCCTGTGCACTGCCCACATTCCAGCCCTCTTTTAGAAAATTACTTGAAAAATGACACTTACTAAGCTTTATAAAAAATCCAGTACTTCATGGCCACATGAGCACCCTGGACCTGATCTTCCTCTTGCTTTCATTACCATAAGCCAAAAAGCAAGAGCGGGGATGGCTGGTGGAGTCTGCAGAAGAACTGAGCAGGCTTTGATGTGCTCCCCTCTGCTGGGACAGCTCTGCTCTCCCCATCTCGGTTTGCCCTGGGAAATGTGTCTCGCTAACTGCCCATGCTTCCAAAGCTGCCTCCAAGATGCACAGGACTGCCACAGGACAGAGAGACAGTACTGCTTCCTAAATTGGCACTTTCTTCACGCTGTCCCCACAACTCTGGAGGTGCTCAGAAGTGATATGGTGGCTTATGAGCAGAATTTATGATTATGTGCATACCACTCGAGGCCTTGAGCTGCAGGTCCCAAGCAGTATGTAAGTCAATCAGGAGGTCCTCTCTTATCTGAAACTAAGCAATAATTTCACACAAAATCAGGAAACCCCAACGCCCAAAGTCAGCAGGAGTTTCATCATTAACTTTCAGACAGCAGAGCCCAAAACAGAGCGCACCTGGGAGCCCCAGCTCTTTGGATAGGCTGTGACAAAAGTGCCATTTTTCTGAATCAGTAAAGGATACCTTGCTTAACCAAAATTTGAAGGCTTGGAGCATGGCCTTTCAGCCACTGCATACTTTTTAGATGTCTTCTCCCTCAACTCTCACCTCGCTGAACATTTCCTCCAGTGTCACTTGTCAGCTGATCCCTACCTGAGAAGCCCTGTGGTTACAAACCATGTAAACAGCTGTTCCCCTGCTTAGCAGGAGAAAGAAAACAATTGAAACAAACACTTTAGTTTCACTTTGTTATTGTTTTTTTTTCCAAGACTGAGATGCAAACAGTTATTAGGCTCAATTACTATTTCAAAGTGCATTCTCAGACTTTTTGGACACAAAACAATAAGACAAACACCAAAAATTTGCATCAAGAAAATATCAAAATCAATACTAAAATATTTGTCTTTTAAGGAATTATTTTTTAATTAGATCATAAGGAATAGCTTTAACTGATCTATTTAGACCCTCTGCTGATGTGCTGTAAGAAGGATAAATAAACTAGTTCACTGAACCTGATCCAGCACTGGATGAACACACAAGCCTTGTCTTCAGCTAAGAGGTAATTACATTAAAAATCAAATTATTAACATCTTAAGAATTGTGGTGACTAGTGAACTTCAATTTTTATATGTTGTATATGTTTAGGCTACCATTAAAAAGTCAAGCACGTATTCCAGCTGTGACAATATGGTATTTGCTAATATCAAAACTGGACTGCTATGACTTGACAAGAGGCAGAATGAAAGCAAGTGGAAGAGACACAAGAGAGCTGGAAAGGAAAAGATAGGGAGTCCCACAGAGACCCAGAGCATATCTGCAGTCAGAAAGGCAACACCTTGGGTGGTCTTTGAAAATGTCAGCAGCATCCTTAAGCACACTGTGATATTTGGTTACTGAGTGCAGGAAAGATCTTTAATTTCAGTGCAGGAACCTGGACATCATCACGTTTGCTTGGAGTCATGCTTTGGGCAGTGCAAAGCCTCATTCTTATCCAAACTACCTGCACCTATATTTTGAGAAACAGAAGATACATCAGCTACACTAAGTCCCTTGAAGTGACAGTCTAGAACAGCTCTTTTAAAAAGAGATCTAGGTGGCCCTTGCATATTTGACATTTATCTGCTATTTACCTAAGTAAATATGACAAAAATATTTGGCTGATGATTCTCTCACATTTTAAACTGCTTGTACAGTGATTTTTTTAAAAGCTTTTAAATATTAAAACCAAAATCTTCAAAATTTCCTTTTTGATAGTGTTTAAATGAATGATTTAACTACCTTGACTTAAATATCATAACTTGGATTTTAGAGACCCCGAATCAATAGCTTATAGCTATCTCCAAGGTGAACAGAGTTGTTGGTAGAATAGGAGAGGCTAGACAGATAAATACAGAGTCTGAAGATCAAATCACAATAATACATTTTGTGTCTGAAATCTGACATTTAAAAATACCTCAAATGCTTTTATCTTCTTGGTACTTGGTTACACTAGTGAAAGCTTTCCAGATTCATTCCCATACAGGGTTTTAAAAACACTGAGGTTTGAAACCACTACTTGTGTACATGAACACTGCAATAACCAACCTTATACATTTGGAAATACACTGAGGAGTCTCTCCAGACAATCCTTTGGACAAACAAAGTAAAAATGTTTAGGGTTACTGTACAGGATATATTAATACTCCAAAACTTAATTCATTACTTTGATTTGCTCTCCCAAGCGAAAGCATTTCATAGAGGAACCATTTCTAGAGACACCCTGAAATACATTCCCTCTTTAAAGCCTTTCCTCAGATCATACCAATGAATACACTTTAAATACACATAGCAGTATACAGGCTATCCAGGGAAGCCTAAGAAAAAGCCACAATTCTGCCTAGAAATCTCCAGAGTCCCCCCCGAATTCACCAGAGGCACTGAAGAGTGGATTGGACCATACTTTAAAAAAAATGGTATTTCTTATTCTGAACCTGTGGTTTGAGGAATCCTACTTCTGCTGTTAAAGCTAAGCGTGTATCAAACCACACTTTTGACACAAGCCTGGCCCAGGTCACAAACAGATCTGCCTGGGATGGACACCTGGAAATATTGCTCAGGGCACCTTGGCTGGTTTGGGGCTTGCTCTGCCTTCTTTCCCTTCCAGCCTGCATCAGGTAAGACTTCCCCAAAGACATGAGCTCATAAATGTCTCTACCCCCACGAGCATTCAGAGCTTTTAACATCCCCCAAAGGAGGGTTTTAACCTCTCCCAAAAGAAGATTATGACAGATAAAGTAGTACAACTTTGCGAGCGAGAAGCTGCCGGAGTGCAGCGCTCTGCTCAATCTGTGCCCAGCACGAACCCATGGGCTGTGCTGCTGCTGCCTTCTGCAGCCCTGCTGCTCTTATGGATGGGGAGATAAGGCAGGAAGCTGCTCTTCTTCACCAGACTGAATTATTAGTTTGAGGAAGGCATCAGCATGCCAGGCTGCCACCTCTGTGTCCGTAGGTTTTCTACCAATGGGAGAACTTCCTAGCGATCTAAATCCTTTTCCGTGCTCTCCCAGGGCTACCAGCAATGTGGAGAGGTGAAAAAGTCTGGCACAGAAACCCTGCTAGCTGCTGGTGTTTAGGAAAGTTAAGAACTCATGGTTTATTTCCCACCTTCCACTGTTGTGTGTGTCCAGAGGGGCTACAGCATGATCGGCTACTTTGCATAATTGGAATCAGGCTTTAAGCAGCATGGTGTTTGCTTGAAGGATCCCACTACCTGAGATTTCCATGTTTTGAAGAAGTGTCTTGATAGGAATCAAGTGCTATTCAATCTGGATAACAATCTGCAGGAGGGCTGAGTGTTTATTCTGTTAATAAAGGCATCTCCCTGGTAATGTTGCAGTTTTTCAGGAGCTTGGCTGTATTCTTGTCTCACAAAATTTGCCTAATCAGGTCCTCTGGTCCCCTCTGCATTTCAGTAAGCAAGGGCTGTACCTGTTCATGTGTGTAATGTTAATTTTTTTTTTTTTTTGCCTCTATTTTAGTGCTTTGGAACAATGCAGAACAATCAAGACCTACCATTACTTTTGTTGCTGGAGGAAGCAGAGCAGAAAGGAGCTAGCAGGAAGATCTGAAGTTCTGCATTTCACCTCATACCTTTTTTCCCCCCTGAAATGTAGGTCCATATTATTCACACATTGATTACTGACCTGAAGGTTATATTCTATTCAGCTCAGGAGAATAAGAGAAAGGAAACATAACATAAGCTTGCATACCAATGACAGCACACATCACTTGTATCCTACAAGTATTCTACAGCTTGACCAACCAAGTCTTCAATTACAGCAGATGCCTTGGAGCAAAAATCTTTCATAGTCAGCCAGACCAGATGATGGGCTCTCTTGCCTTCCATTAGTGTACCTACAGTCATGTCTTTTATGGAATTATTAATCCCACTTGCAGTTTTGCAATTTCCACCATGCAAAGCTCAGGGGAGGAGCCTTGGGAGCAAATAAATGAACCTTTCCCTCCTTCTCCCTTTACTCCCTCTCCAGTAGACACAGCTCATGAAGCAGCTTCCCATGCAGCTTCCCAGAGGGGCCACCAAGCTGGGCTTGCTCGTTGTCCCATGACACCATGCCACAGCTGACTGGCATGGTTCACTGCTACTGGGAGAGGGCTATGCCAGGATTTCCTGTGTAATGGTACAAAACACATCCCATCATTTTCCTGTGCATTGTGCCAGATAAACTGTGGTTGAAAGAAATAACCCCAGAAATAAAATGCAAGGCATTCCCAGGTGTTATTCTATCATTCTCCCTGTGCAGAATGCCAATGGCTTTGTAGGAAATTTAACACTTTTATAGCATAGGTCAAAACCAAGAGCCTTGGCACTGAGATTCAATTTGGATAAGCCCATGAGCCTACTCAGTTGATCCTACTCTTTTTTCAAGATCAAGGGCATGAAGTAAAATTCTACAGCTCTTTTTTGGTAGCACAGAGAAGTGAGCTCCTTTTTGCAGGGAGAGGCTGACCTGAGAGCTCCTTTTGCTGCCACCCAGCATGTTGTGCAGCTCAGAGCACAGGGCAAGTTTGGTGACAAATTCATCAGAGACTCTCCCTAGTAATGGGAGTCAGATGTAGAGCAGATGCAGTCAGATGTAAGGTTTGGAGGAGAGGCAAAAGAGAAGGACCTATATAAAAAAAAGGTCACCCAATTTTAGAGGAAGAATCAAGACTGTCCTGACTTCTCTTGAAAAAGTTGTCTGGCAGGAGAGATGGAAGCATGAACACCAGGCTATTTGCAACCCTAATTTCCAAATTCCAGAAAGTAGGAATTTATTTGTGGGAGGGCAAAGGAGGATACTGACAGGCTTTCATTTTTACCCAGCCAGTTCACCTTTCTCTACCTCTGTGTCAGACTGAAAATCAGGATTCCACTGAATGTCCCTGTCGCCGTGGCGCAAATTCACAGCTGCAGAAGATGGCACACAGTAAATCACTGTCCTCTCACTGAGAGCTGCCATAAATAATGCCACAGGAGTTCCCCTCCTGCAAACAGCAGCTGCCTGCAACTGCTGGGAGCAAAGCTGTAATGTAGCCCCCAGGTAGGGAACAGAGAGAAGGTAAACCAGAACAGTCTGGAAAGTAAGATCCTGGCATTTATCATCACATTTACTTGTAAGCTTCTCAAAATATTTGTCTCTTTTCTTCCACAGGAGAATTTCTGTGTGAAATTTTCACAACTTTTGACAAATTTCAGGAATATCCTATGTAAATGCTCTAAAAGTATCTAGTCTTAAAAGTATTTTCATTAGCAGCAAGTATTACCACTCTGCTTGTACAGAGCAGAAAGCTGAGTCAGAGGCCATGAAGCAAGAAAAGAAAGATCAAACTTCAGCTAAGTGGTGAAAGCAGTGGTTGAACCCAGTTCCTGGTCTCTTTGTTCCTTTTTGCAGTTGGTAAATTTGTCTGTTTTCCTAAGAGAAGTGTGGAGGAAAGAGAAGGCAAGGGAAAAGAGCAGTTTTTTGGCAGACTATATGACAGGTGGAACAGGCTGAGGACGTGGCAGTGTATTAGCCGTGACTGCCCGAGCAAGCAGCTGACTCTATTGCTCAGTCTCTACATCACTGACATCTCTGAAGGTTTGTGCAGCAGCACAGCCTCCCTCTTGCTGCCCACAGGCATTTCCCAAACACAGCCACAACCCTGGGCTCACCAGCAAGACCAAGCTCTGGGCAGGACTGGCCAGGAGGGGAGCTCCAAAGCAATGATCCCTAGGGGACTGAGAGGGACATGATGGCAGCTGGGCACTACCACAGCCCCTGTCCAGCTCCCAAGGGATTGGAGCAGCACCAGCAGCCAGGAAGAAAGTACTGAGATCCTTCTCCACACTGCCAGCAAAGCTTCAGCATTTCCCAGCCCCTTACAGCACCACTTGGCACCTTGAGCTCTGCACCATTCACATCTTGGATCACCCAGCGGTCCTTAACTGCAATTTTCCCACCGAATTTGGGTCAGACGAGCTCCAGGGGATACCTCTCTCCCTGGGAGCCCTTGACTGAAGAGAGACATCAATGATATGTGTTGCACACTTCATGGACACAGCCTGCAGATGGGGCTAAATAGATAAAATCCTGAAGTAATGTCAGATTCATTCCTCTCCTGCTTGGCAAAAAAAAAAAGCAGGAGAACGGGCTTTTTCCAGTTCTGTAAATACTGTTTTTTGATAAAGATGTATTCAAACTCTGACAAGTGGTTAAAAGAACAAAAAACAAAAAAGACACTAGGAACTTTCAGATATAAAGATATGGCTGTGATTGATTGTGGAGATTGTGATGGTAGAAGGAGCTTTACATGGAGATTGTTCTGTGGATATTTAAGGTTGGGGAGATTCCAGTGAGGTTTGTTTGGTTATTTTATTTTGTTTTTAAAGACTAGTTTCTAATTCTAATTTGATGATAAACTAAGAAGATTAGTGGGGTTTCTTTCCCTTACAATCTTTTTTTTTGGTTGGATTTCAGATCAAACTGGATATTCTGACCAAATTTTTCAGAGAGTAAGATGCACATACAGGATGTAGGCAGACTGGGCTCCTATCCTTCTTGCCTGGTTCAAAGCAAGGACTGAAAGTGAGATCATTATAACAGAGGTTATCAGGTAGAGAAGTCATGCCAGAGACACAGATAAGAGTCTTTTGCCCCTGCAAGTAAATCTTTACTTTAGGAAGCTACTGCAGGGGGCAGGAAAATCAGATATAGGAATCTGCCTGCATTAAGGAAAGCTGTAAACCTCTGGAAAAAATCAGATACTGAAGCTTAGGCTTCTTCTTATTTTCCCTCCTTTGAAACAGAATGTTTGTTTTCCAGCCAGCTCTTTGAAAAACTGGAATCAAATTCCCAGCACAGCATTTCTCTGTTGGAGAGGGGCACCTTGAACTGCAGCGCTGCTGGACCAGAGCCTGCACCAGCCACTCATCACCCTCTCTGGCAAAGCTGGGTGTGAAAAGTCAAAGCTCACCCACGCTGCCTGCTCAGGAAAAGCTCTTTGTGGAGGGCCAGCAGCAGCACTGCCTGCTCTGCAGGAGTGAGAGCGAGCCCTCTGACCCTCACCTGCTCTGCACCCCACGAGCAGAGCGCTGCAGCAGGGACATCCCAAAGTGCTGAGCACAGGGCCACGCTCACGCCGTGGGGGTGACCCACACCTGCTGCCCAGGGGGCAGGGGCTTCTCATACAGGTGTGCCTCCAACTCCAGCAGCACAGGAAGGCAGCCAGCTGCAGAGCAGGGCAGCAGAGTTTTCCCCCTTGCTGGAAACCCAAGGCGGCTGCTCCCGTAACAGGGATGGAGGCACGTTTTGTTTTGTTGCCACTGCTGGCAGAGCCAGGCCAGGCAGCCCAGCACAGAAAGTTTTGCAGGCAAAAAGATAACTTATAAAAGATAGTAAAAATTATAAAAGATCATTTATAACTGGCTGATTTTCTTCCTATACTTGTTTTACTTTAGGGCAGTAATGCTGGCAAAACTGTTGGTTCTTTTCACATCTACATGAGAAGTCAGGTTTTTTGTCTTTTGTCCATGATAGATCAGTTCCTTAAGACTCTGCACGTATTTGGAAATTGAATTAATATTTAACATTGTAAACTTGATTTTCCCAAGCTTATTTTTAGTGCAAGCATTGAATCTCACCAGGTTTTAAGTGAAACCCTTTAGAGTTAAGAATGAAGTTCAAAATTATTGCTTTCTTTTAAAATCTTTTCCTTAAATAAACAAAGAGAAGAATAAATGCCATGTGAAGAATCATGAGCTGCTCGAGGGGGTTCAGTAGAAATAGAAATTCCCATTTACTTTAAAAATAATTTTTAGGACACTTTTAAGATTGTTCTTTTGTAATATTCCTCCAGAGGGCATGAACCTGTTTTATATTCACCTCTGTTACCTGTGCATACTCCTGTGAAGGGTACTCCTGGGGCTGGGAAGAGACTTTACTGGAAAAGTGGTCACATTACAGTGGCTTCTGGAATACCTAAGCTTTGTTTACCTGCTTAGATTTTTATGCCAGGAGGAGGGCTCTTCTTTCAAGACAGAGATTAAGGTCACACAGTTGCTGAGGTCTGAGTCCAGAAAACACATGGAGATATCTCCATTCTTCTAGGACACGCTGATCTTTTGCATTGGCAACATTTCCACCTCTCCTAATGAAGCCTTTTCCCTAAAGTATGTGCTGAGGAAGGCCAATGGAAAATTCAGGTTTGCATATTTTCAGCTGTTCAGCATTGCTCACAGTGTGCATTGCTGTGGGGTAGAACTCCAGAGCATAACTCTGAGATGCTTGAAAACCAGAGAGAAAAATGAAAGATGCATTTCCTTTTCTTTAATTGTATCCCTTTTGAAAAGCTGATCTCTTGTTCTGGGGGCCCTGATTCACAACTTTGTGTTGTGTGGTGCTTTAGACCATCACAGTTTCTTTTCAGCCTGCTGCCCTACGTCTCAGGGGGCACCAGTTGTGGCTGTTGGAGTCCTGTCGGGGTGAATCAAGACTCTTGACTCCAATATCAGAGGGCTGATATTATTTGTTAAAATGACTCAATTGTTCAGAAGGATTTGGGCTATTTCTGCCCAGGTACAGAGTTAGCATTTTGCTTCTTCAAGCTCCATACCCAAACTCTGCTAGAATGCCAGAAAATGCTTACAAAGTCAGAGATAGCAATTCTTTATATCATAGGTTGAGAAAAGCAAACCACATCTCCCATATCGGGAGACAGAGCAAAGGAATGCATTTTGTCCTTGAAACACACACACAGGGATTTGAAATCTGCAGAGAAAAAGAGCTTTCCCATGGAAGAAAAAACTCAGCAAGTTTGCATCCAAGAAACTTATAAAATGTCCAGTGACATCAGCCCGCAAACATAGGGACGTAATACACTCCTGTCTACCTCATAATACCAGTTCACTTTTGCTTTATAGATCACAGGTTTAGGAGGAGGCAAAATAGATCCCACACAAAGGTGAGAAAGATTAGGAGATAAAGGGTCATGAACTGAGGCCAAGATGAGCAATGGTACACTGAGAAAAGAGAGGCAGAGGTGGGACGTGAGTGCAGATGGGAAATACCTGACAGGAAACAGTGCAATCATGGTGAAGGGATCAGGCTGGTGGAGAGAACAGGCTGGCTGAGCTGAGACAGGGTGTTTAACCCAGAAAATGGGAGGAAAAGTCTCCCTTAGCTGAGGGAGATGTCCCTGGGTTGGTGGGTGCACTAAGACATGATGCTGGCAGAGTCAACAGCAAATGTTTCCCTAACTAGGGCACACGGCCTCACGGACATTTAGTGCCTAATTCTCTGCCAAGATTTTGACCTTCTGTGCCTTGCTGGAGCTGCTCTCTTCCTGGAGCTAAAGGTTTAGTGGAGGGGATGGGGCTGTCAAGCTGATTGACCTCATTTGACTGGAGAGGGAGCAGCGGCAATACGGGCAAGTGGCTGAGGGAAGTAAATGGACTAATTTTAGTCTCCCTGCTTTCTATCGCAGTAAATCCCAAATGAGGGCTTTTCTGACAGTTTGATAAAAAATCAGAGTTACCTGGTAAGTGGCACTGGAGAGACAGGTGCTCATGTGCTCCACAGAGACACATAAAAATGGCACAAAACATTCTAGTCACTGGGCCTTAAAATGTAATTAGTTTAATTTCTTTTCATACTGACACACAGTATGTAACAACAGTACATTATCTCCCAAGATGAGGATTATCAGGCCATGTTTTCCAAAGCAGCTAAATAACACGAGCATCTCAGGATTTTGTAAAGATACACCATAGGTTTAGGCAATTTACCTTTCTTGACACATTATAAGGCGCACCCAATCCAGTCCTAACCACTACAGAACAAGTGCTGCCTGTCACTGAATCCCTGACGGTTTTGTACTTTTTTTTTTTCTTTTTTGCAGCAACATCCCAGTGGAGCAGCAGCTTTTGAGAGGCTCTGAGAGAGGTTCCTGTCTGGTGGTGCTCATACAACATGAGCTCCAGGACATTTCTGATCCTGGCAGAAAATACAGAATGACTCCCCAGCTCCCTCCTGGTTGCAAGGGGCAGGTGGGAAGAGCAGCCACGTGAAGCTGCACTGACAGCATCAGATTTTCCTCCAACACACAGGACTCACTGTGCAGAGATAAAAAGTAGTGCAGCCGTAGCTACCTTGCCTAGCTGGTGCCTTTATGGTTTGCATCTGATAAAAGCCTGGTTCAGAAAAGGAGACACAGCACAGACACTTCATTAAGAATGGAGACCACAGCCTTTAAGAAATGGAGTCTTTTTATACACTAGATTATTATCTGTTCCCTCTGGGCCAAGTTAAGCAAAAGACACCCCTCAGCTGACTCATTTCAGCAGCCAACAGTTGCTCAGTTTTTTCTTATTAGCAACTTCTATAAGATTTCCCAAGTTAAAAAGCCCACAACTAGCTGGGAGAAATAAGATAAAAGACATCCATTGATAAAATAATTATCTTAATTACACTGCAGCTTTGTCCTCCAAAGGGAAGGTAGTTTTCCCACAAGACAGCATTGCTCTAATGGAGAATGCACTTTAAACAGGACTATGGTTTGCATACTGCAGTAAACTTCTAACCCCACATAACCTGTATTTACTGCATTTCAGAATTGTACTAGTGGGTAAAAAACCACCCTCCCCCTCCCCCCATTTTTTTTCTTCCCCCTGGAACTGCAGATCCATTGTGCCATTCTCCCCTATTATGGAACTAAACATCCCAGCACGCCACGATATTCCACAAAATAAATCCATGGAAGTGATATTTTACTTAGTGGATTTGTGGAGCTGTAGTATGGTTAGATGTTTGGTTTTTGTTTTTTTGCTCTCTCATTACTCTCTCCCATCCCCTGTTATCCTGTCCATTCTGTCCATCTCCAAGGTAAAGCTGAATGCACTGAATTACTCTGGGTGCCTGCTCCACAAGAGACTGCTGGAAAGGAGTTATTGGCAAATAACCTTTTTTACCTGTGATGGCTCTTTTGTTTTCTTGCCTCCAGCAAAACAGGAAAAAAAATCCCCCTTATTTTAGGTAACTTAACCTTCCCTTTGCTAATACCAGGTACTGCACTGCACTCTCCTGTTGGCAACTGATCAAGATGTTAATTCTGAAAAATCACATCAGCTGTAGTCACAGAACTTAGAACAAAGCTGTTGCTTTGCATGTTCAGAAATCCATTAAGGACATCCTAACATGCTGGATGATGAAGTGGCTCTGGCCAAAAAGATCTATAGCAGATTCTGAAGATATAGTCCTATTTTAAACAGCAGATATCTTAACAGAAACAGCATTAAAAGCATTTGTCTGCTACATTGTTTTCCCTGCAGTGTTGCAAATACTCAAATTTGCTATCATGGATATCCTTTTAGAAGAAGAACCTGTCCTTTCTAGATTTTGCATTAAACTGGCTTCTCCTGGGTGGGAGTCAAGACTTGGAGAGTCTCAGATTCATTCTGAGACTTCAGGCCATCTCATAAAGCTTACAGAGGAGATACAGGATGGAAGATTCATGCAAGCCTTAAACTGAAGTCTTCACACAGGAGATGCTCCTGATCACCAGTTGCTCTTGAAAGGCACAAGGGAAATTTCTTTTATAAAGGCTGGGGTGGACAACCACAGCTTTGAGTAACCCTTGTCAGTCAGGAGTGAGAAAAGTCACATTGGCGATTAGAAGGAGACGTGACAGCTATGAAAGATTCCTGAAGAAAACTGAAATGACTTCAAAATAGGAAGCTACTTAGAGATTCCTAGCACTTCACAGGTGGGAAAAGCTATTCTCTTGCCACCAGTTTAGTCTGGTCACCAGCATCACCAAAAAGCTCTGAGCTTCCAGCAGACTTTAGCTGGCACAGAACACGTTCCATCTATTTGCTTGGATGTAGATGGGACAGAAAGGAACACCGGGACCAAAGTACAGACCCACAACTTCCCAGGATTATCTCAGGAAGCTGGAGGATGCCACTCCTCCTTCTACCAGGGAAGTATTCCCTTATTTGCCCCAAGAGCTCCCCAAAACTGTCAAAATGAAGCGAGGGCTGAAGCACAGATCTGAGAGAGAACAGAAATGGGATTTCCACCTTTACCAGGCGTAGATACAATTGGAAGAAGTGTTGAAAAAGTGCACCTCCTGAACCCAACAAGAAAAGTTAGGCCCAAAGGCACTTTTCCAGTCAATTTTCACCAATTAGGTTTTCCTCTCAGTGGTCTACTTCGAGATCACAAAACAACTTATGACAAAGACATTTCCTTTTCTGTCAAGAATGTATCACCCACCATGGACCCGTTACTGATATGGACAAAGCATCATAGGATTTATTTTTGATATTAAGCACCACTTGGGAAACTAGTTGCAATTCTCTTAATTTATCTACATAAAAAAACCCTTATTAAATAACCTGCTCAACATCTGTTCAAGATTCTTTTCAATGAAAGCCATATGTAGTGCAAAATAAATAGGAAATCTAAATATTCTATGATAATATCAAGACACACTAAATATTGTGATCCTACACAATGCAGAGTGCCAACTGTGACAGTGAAGGCAGGATTTACTGCTCATGGTCCAAATACACAAACCACCATTAATTCAAGTGCTGCCAGTAGCTGATCTACTTTATGTAGAAAAATTACACTCAAATGTGAGTCCAAATTTGAGCTATGCAAGCTGACCTTGAAAGGTAAGTCTTGCAGTGGTTAAAAAAAAAAAAAGTACAAATATAGCAATTGTATTTTCAGCACCCAGCTTATACAATTACCCATTCCCAAGAAGGGAGTTTGGCTGAATTTTTGATAATTTTAATGCAATACTTTGTTCATCAGGGTAGCTTGTAGAACATCACTTGAATGAGAATGCTCAGACTTGCAATTCCTTTTTTAGTTCAAATAGAGTGGTTCATATTTACAATTCCCATTTTTCTTCATGGACTTCCAGTTTTTTGCAACATTTTTTCCTAGGGATAGTTGTAACATTTTTGAGCATTACAATCCGTAGAAGAGCTGTCTCCTTCTTAAAGATTCAGAGGTAATAACCAACCAACACAGATTCAGTTCTTTTGCCAAGGAACAGACACCCTCATATAGACAGACTGATTTGCAACCTTGTTGAAGTGGAGACAAAATAATGCAAAGCAAAAATTGATCTTTTATTCTGTGCTGCCAGGGAAAAAGGCATTTCCACTACAAAACCAGAATTCCTTTCAGAGTTCCCATGTCCTCATTCAGACACAATGAACAACCACATGGGTTACACCTACTCTCCTGTCTTGATCCATAAATATCATTATGGAAAGTGTTTCTGCAAGAAACCTTTGTCTAAGAGATACTGCAAAACCTGACACTCAATTCTAGAAATCTGTTTTCAAGCCATGGAAACTAAAATTAGGTCTGTATAAAGCTGATATAAATTGGCTTTCTTTCTGTTCTAGAATAACCTAAACCCACTCATTTCTCTCTCATTTTGATAAGCTGAATAGCATGAGCTTCTAGCATCGTTCATGAGAATCATGTTTCTCAGATTCCAGACTGCTTATGTAGCTCTGAATTTTTAAGATGCATCCGTAGCAGAAATGAACTTAGTATTAATGGCCAATATAAATACCACCAGTGTTGCATACAGAAACAAAAAGTCCTTTTTTTCCTGCACAGTAGCATCAAACTTGTGTATTCAATTTCCATTATTTCTCCTCAGGACTCTACAAATAATTAATTTTAGGGCCGGTTTGTAATAGAAAAAGATAATTTGATTTCTAACAAAATATTTAATCTGGCCTAGAGCAAAATGCTTTCTTACAGATTTAAGCACCAAAGGACTTCTGTGTTTTAAGGTGAAATAAAAAACAACTATGGTTAAAATTAATTTTGATTATAAAAAAAATGCTATTCAAATTTTTATGTAAATATTTACCATTCCTTTCTTGACCCAGTTTCTGAGTGAAAAAGAAGTTTATTTCACCATCCCATCTTTTTTTGAATTCTCTTCTCTTCCCTCCTGAAATCATCTCAACAATTTCTATGAGGGCAAATTGGAGCTAAGGCAAACTGCAAAACAGAGCCACAATGACTACAAAGATCTCATTTCTTCTGTGCACTTTACTCTGCTTCAGGGTGAAGCAAGTTGAGTAAGGACACAAAACATTTTGGGAAATAATCTTTAAACACAGTTGTTTGGACAGAGGTGGATTGCAGCAACCTGAAGGCAGAGCCCCAGTAATACCAGAAGAAAAGGAGATGCACTGGGTCACTCAAGGCAGGGTGCAGTTTGGAGGAAGTCTGTTAATTGTGAAGTCTAATTAATTGCTAAGTCAGCACTGAGCTGCAGCAGCTGGCAGCTAGGGAAGCAAAGAAAGAAGACCTGTTTGAAACGTGAGTGCCACTGACTTGAAAATTTTAAAAACTATGAACTCTGCACCCGGGGGTGTCATTTTATAGGTAATTTTCAGAGAGTAATACACAGCAGTCAACGCTGGAGTAAGCCAACATATCTCACTGAACTATTTATTGTCAGAACCACAGCTGTGATACACATGGTTACTATTCCACAAAACAGCCCTAGTATTACTTTTTGAAAGGGTAATGAATGCAATAAAAGGTTCTCAGCCACTGCAAGAACAATTGCAATATTAATGTAATTTGAAAAGATGGTCAAAACTCTTTGCTAACGCTCATGAATCATCAGCTGCTTTTGCAATGTAACTGCTGTGTTTGGAAATTGCATTTCCCAACTCATTCACATTACTCTGACCATTCCTCCAGTCTGTCTGGTTTTTAAAGTCGTCACATATCCAAGAAATAGCAATCATGAACCTTGAATGTGCTTTTGTCCTGCTTTCACTACAGAGAAGGAAAATACACTTGCAGGTGCCAAGAAAACCCATCCTTGCCAGCCAGCAGCTCTGCAATGTGACCATGAGCTGCTGATGGAGTTGCTATCCTGATAAAGAGGTCCTCTGTGGGGGACTTCTCCACTTGTGATGAGGTTCTGACAAAGACAGAGGAATGCTTGGTGTGGGAAGGAAGGATGGAAAGAGTTTCCTCCATTTTATCAGTGTGCAAATGAAGTTAAACAACATCTGAAGTGTTTTTGGAGAAAGCCCAAACCTGGTTTCTGACACACAGTGGGTTTCCATGCAGGCCAGGAGCAATAACCATACTCAGAAATAAAACAAGCAGAAGTGGAGTTGGCCCTGACCTGTGGAGTTTCCTGCAATCTCATGCAAGAAAGAAGTCATTACACTCTCCACAGGGCAATGAGACTAAAAATAAGCCTAATAGGTGAGCAAAGGTCTGGATGTGGCAGGGCCCAAGTGAGATTTTGTGTCTCTGCACCAGAAGCACAGAAAGAAAACAATATTTCGTCTTTTCTTGCAAGCTGCTTCCGCTTCTGTTCCTGAAGTTGCACCTTGTCAGTAATGCAGGCTGCTAAGGAGGGGAACAGCAGAGAGCAGGCAGGGAAGAGGGAGGTGGCCAAGGTAACCAGGGCAGAATTTCAAGGAGTAAAATGCTGAGCATGGGACTGCAGCACTTGGAGACTGCTGAGGAGCCCTCTTCCTTTCTGTCCTTTGGGATGTAGCCCCTGGAATGACAGCTCTCCTCTCTTCCTGCACACTTCCTTCTATCCATCCTGCCAGCTCCAGCTGAGTGGGCAGAGCCTCTGGCACAGCACAGGAAGGGCAGCTATGCTCCATGTTGGTGTTTATTAAATTATTTGACTTGTTGTATAAAATACATCCATTTTCTTCCCTCTCCCCACATCCTCATCTTAGATCTTCAGAGCAGACTTTTCCATGGGAGGGTGGGGTGGGAGAACTACATCTGCTACAGAGAGATAAATACCCTTGTGAAAGGCAAAAATGAACCAAAATCTCTATTTCAAAATACCAAGACAGCTGAAACACCAACAAGCAATAATCATTCTGAATAAAGTTTCAGTGAAATAAAGAAGGCTGGCGGGAACGGTTCAGAGTGTGAAAAATTGTGACTAATAAACAATATGAGTTCTGTTTTACTATAAAACCTCATCACATAAAAAAAATCGTTCCTGTGAATCATCCTTGATGCTGGTGAGCAGAGTCTGTTCAGAGCACAGTGTCTGCACTGTCCATAAATATCACCATGGCCAGTAAACTCATGGCAATGACAAGGGGGCTGTAAAACCACTGAGGGTGCCATACACTGCAGTGGTTGTAAAAAATGCCATAAAAGAAAAATAATCATTTATTAAATCTTTTGTTTGGGAGGAGCTTTGTATTTTAACAGGGCATTTAGCACCCAGGATAGCTTTCCAAAAGCAGCAGTCTCTCTGCCCTTAAACTGGATTTGGAGTCCTGTAAGGTTCTAAAATTACTTCAGCCAAGGACATTTCTATGTTTTCTATGTTCTCAGCTGAGACCAAACCTTCATTGCCTCGCTCAAATATTTTCAATTGAAACATGTAGAAGTTCAGGAAAAAAAAAAGTCACTATTTTCTTCTAAAAACTCAACACACATCTGTAAAAGCTCAGTAGGAGAGTGCAAAGTCTGACATTTAAAAAGCTGCACACGAGCCAATTATAACTAAACCCCATCCATTTTATCTATCTCTTGTAGCTAAAGGTAGGGCAAGGTAAGAAAGTTGTGTTGGGCCTGATGGGCCAAGTGCTGTGCTGTGGTTTTGTACCACAGATGGCAACCAGGCTGTTATTGCTCTTTTCCTGCAAGGGCATGCATCTGGAAGCACTCTGGGGTATCCATAAAAATCAGAATAGTAGGGGTTTCTGAAGAGCATCCATCTTCCAGGCTAAGGGGAAAATTTGGGTTTGGCCTCTAGACTGTTTCCTGGACTTAAGGCAAATAGTAAAGGACCATCAATGCCCTGAGCAGAGTGGAGACAGCTCACAGGAAGATGCAGATATTATAAAACTCAGTTAAACTGCCTTCAGTTCAGCTATCAGGACTGACAGGTTTATGACCAAAGCAAAGGAATTTTACTATTAAAACACCAGACATGGCACTTTCTCAGACTATACAGACAGATGTTGATTATTTCAATGATATAAAAATAAGTATATTGCTAACAAAATAAATTCATATTTTACAGTTTTGATAGCATTTGTCAATATGTGCAATCTTAACAAAATACCATATGCTCTAGAGATTAAGTATGGCTCTTGTGTAATGCCAAATGAGTACTCTGGGAGTTGTTTTTGCATATTAGAGGTTTAGAAGTTGTTCCTTAGAGCATTAATATTTCCTTTGGAATAGCACATTAACAACAAATCCAGCAAACTCCTTCACACTACACTATAAAACAAATCTAAAACAAACTCTACTCTCACCCACAGAGAAGGTAGGATAATCTTAGGATAATTCCACACTTCTCATTCCTATTAAAAAAGACATAAATTCAATCTTTATCATATTTTCTATTCCAACACAGTCTCTCTCTATTAGGACATGCAGACTCTAATCAAACACAAATGCTTACTTAAACTAGTCAAGCTCTGTGTATTTTGTACTAAAGCCAGCATATCATACCTAATTAACTCTTCTGCTTTTCTGGCTGTGTTGCTCGGATTGCTCTGAACTGAGCACTAAACCCGACAATGAAATTTTAGTGAAGATCTCACGAGGGGAAAATTGCACTCCATTCACCTTAGCCTTTTGTGGCATAAACCAGTAGCATTTTTAATACAGCCTGTATTCCACCAAAATGCATCCCACAAATACTTCTGGAACAGCACTAAAGGGGAGGAGGGCAGCACTACTTCCCCCCAAACAAGATTTGCAGAATCACACTATAGGATATAAGGGCACTATTTGCTCCTGCAGGCACAGTAACTCAATTTCCAGGTTATAATTGGATGATGTGGTTTGCACCATCTCCAGAACCCCTTGATGGAATTACATCTGCCTGATAAATTATAGAGTTTTCAGAGCGGTGTTTTACACAGAGCACGGAGCCCTGGGTCCTAATGTCTTGATGGGTATCATCTACCTTCTGCTCCTGACATCCCAAGGGAGGTTTAAAATAATATGAGCTGCCCTTTGCTTGGACACGAGGCAGAGCAGGAATGCCCATGGGAGAGCTCACAGAAGCCTTCTCCTTGCCAAAGGGTCTCTCCTTTCACAGGCTGACATTCATCCTCCCTCCCTGGGCTAAGGAGAGAAACGGGAGGCAGGAGGAAAAGGGATGTCTGCTGTTCTCTGCAACTCCTTTTCTTCCCACAGAAAAGCAGAACAAATCCACAAAGCATCAGCCACTGGGCTTTAATGTGCTTGGCAAACTGTGAGCGTGGCCAGCACCAGGGACAGGCTGCTGAGGCTGGGGTGACCCAGTGTAATGTCTTCATTGAAGTGTCTCAGTGCTCTTCTATGAAATTTCATCTAAAATTTCTACCTGAAATTCTGATGTGTTGAAACAAAGCAAGAGTCAAGCAGGATTACATTCAGGCTTCCTCTGATGCCTTTATGCAGAAGTCAGTATATACTAAGGGAGTGAATTTCAATCTGAGAATATAGAAGGAATTGAAAAAAATAACCTATATATAGCTGCAGTAGTCCTAATGGCAGCCTATACCCCTGAGAACCCATGCAGAAAAAGGGCCTGCCTTCCTCTGTCTATCCCCTGACTAAAAGAGAATACACAATGAGGTTGGACAGAGAATAAATGAATGAGAAAATAGTCATTTAGTATACTTATTTAATTAGTTCTTTCTGCTTCTAATGGTAATGTGGCAGAATACGAGACTGAACAGAACAAGGTGGCTGCCTGTGGCATAATGAGGCCTTTTAAGGGGGGAGGGAAAGACATCAGTCTGCACAAGGGGCTGGTAGGGAAAGCAACTTCAGTGAGCACCCAATTTCCATAGCTGGAAATACACAGCTTCTTTAATGAATGCCTCAGATAAAGCATTTAGGGGTTTTGTTATAATTTTTAAATAAAACGCAACTGTTACCCATCAGGTGAAAAGCTGGGTTTTCTTGTTTTGAAAAGCTGGGTTTTCTTTGCAGTCCCCAAACCTGGGGCTCTCTATTCATACTCCCTGAATATGTAAAAGATGACTTTAACACCTGAATGTTTTTTTTTTAAATAAGAGGTGAATAAGAATGGGACCGCAAGAATGGAAGTCCCCAGAAGGAAGGACTGCCCAAACCTCTCTTCCTCCTTCCCCTCCTCCCCTTTAGAGCCCCAAATCATCACTTTGTATTTTGACTGAGTGCCCTGGAGGTGAGCACTCTCACTTTCCTAGTACACAGCAAGTGCCCTGAACACACAGACACACACCTGGGCTGCCACCCATCATTCCTGCAGGAACCTGTGGAGAACCAGAACCTTTCCAGAAGCCATTCAGGCTGTTCAGGACACCCCTGGGGACACTCAGAAGATTTGGCTACCAGCAGCTTGTATAACAAAGGCAGGGTAGGATAAAGAGCTGACCTTGTAGGAGAGGGGTGGAACATCTGCATGGTTTGACAAACACACTCCTAATAATTCTAGTTACGACAAGGAAGCAGCCTTAACTAAAATCCTTAAATGAAAAAAACCCCTATTTTGTGCAAAACATAAGTGTTTTTCTTGGGCCAAATGCATATGCATACTTACATATCCTCATCCCCAGGTGAAGTGTAACCCCATTATAACACTACTTCTGTAGCATTAAAGGCTAAAAACTCAGATGAATTGTTTCTTTAAAATGTTTTTTTTTAACCTCTTCAAAGAATCCAGCCCTAAATCTGTCTTTGCTGAGACTTTTCCTGATGTGTCTAGGCCCCAGGCAGCTTCAGTATCCATCTGCAATGTACACTGGAGCTTGGCAGAACTCTTTCCCTTAAAATAATCAATTTTGCTCTAACCTACACTCCTGTGAGAATCAGGACAAGCATTATCTTAAGTGCATCTCTGTTTATTTAATAACCTCATTTAGGGTACAATAAATACACACAAGCACTGATCAGGTTCATGTCTACAAGAAGCTGCTGTGGCTGAAGTTGATAAATACCTAGCAACTGATTTTAGTTGAAATTGGATTGAGCTTCCCAAAAGGTCAGTAAAATTAGTATCTACCTGAAAATTACTATAACCACTCCAAATTTTCACATAGAATTTCTAAAATTAACTCACAGGATAAAATGAGGAGTTAATGTCAGGGCACCAACAGAAACCTAGAAAGCAGCATTAAAAAATATGGTCTGATGGTGACAATATTTTTTTCCTAAGGCAATGACATTAATGTTTATGTCTTTATTAATACTAATAAACTTGTATTTCCCTGCAACACATTGATCCTTCAATCTTATTTCTCAGGTAGATAAGCACATCATCTTTTTTTTTTTTTTTTTAACTTAGCTATGCTTGGCTTGGCATTGCCCTTTCATCTCCTGCAAGTCTAATTAGGCAATTAGGAGGTTTTTTCCTTTTTTAAAATTCAACTCAGCCTTGTATTTTGGCACATTATCTTTACCTGGGGAGACGAGTAACAGCTCTACTTAACTTTTATGGTCAGATTTTCAGAGTCTGATGCTGCTGAGGCCATTCCTGGCAGGTGTTTGGTACCAGGCTCGCTCCTGTAGGCTTTACTGTCTTGTAAACACAGGAGGTGTTGGATGGACACCCAGGGATCTGACTGCATCCCAAAATTAGAGTCTCTCTGCATGTCAAGATGTTGTCCACTGTGCCTATGTGGGGGTCCAGACCTAGAAGTGCACTGGTGGTAGTTTTCCTTTGGGAAATCAGAGCTGAAAGAGGAGGTCAGGCCCAGCAGGCAAGAATTTACTTTCAAGAATACCTTTGTTTTATTTCTAAAGGGGAAAAAAAAATACCAGCAAAGAAGCTGTAGGTGATGGGGAACTAAGCCAATATCTGCTAAATTCCTGGGAAGGAATAATTGACTTTGGTGTGTTTTGGATCTCTCCCTCATTTTTCAGGGTTATTATTTTACCCTACCCGTGCCTTGCTTTGTATAAACCCTGGTTCCACTTCTGCAAATACCCTGCTACACCTGATTTTGAAAATCCAGAGTAAAGTACAATATCTTTGGAGAAGAGAGAGAGTTGATATCAAAAAATAGCATTATCTGAAGTCACTGCCATTCCTTTAATCATAAGTTGGAAGAGAGGTTTTGCAATTTTCCAAACAAGATTTGCTCACTGCTAAGAACAAAAAGTGAGCAGAGCTAACATTAGACTGGGCAGTGCACCTTCTGAACATATTTGTAAGCTTCCTACTGGGAGAAAATAGTCACATGTTTTTCCAGTCATGCTCCTTGGACAAGGAGCAGCTCTTTCCCCTTCCAGATGGGTTTTATTTACAATGACACATTTAGTGTTAGAGATATCAAAGGGAACAAAATAATGAGTAGGTTTTCTTTTTTTTTGTCCAAAGGATCAATTTAAAATTGCTGTGCCCAATATCACTTTAAAAACAGAATAGGTGAACACAGTGGTACTGTTTCCAGGCATTTTTCTAAGTTACCAGAATATTGGGGGTTTATAAGCAGAATTTTAGAATCTCAGCATTATATTACAATACGTAACATGGAAACATTTAAAAAAAGAATTATGTAACACTTATTATTTGCTATCAGCAGAAACAGCTGCTATCAGGGCTGGGTTCATGGAATTCATGGCAGAGCCATGTTCTAACCTGAATCAAGCCCTGATAACTGACAGAATTCTTTCTGAATATGCAGCATATTATTTCTCAATATGCATATTCTTTCTGAATATGCAGCACTGATACCAAACCAGTATGGTGGAACAGGCACCCTAAAACTATCCTTTGAAAGGATTTTGGTCCATAGGTTTCACACAGTGTTGACATTTCTTCTGTCCTCCCTTCCATTTCCTGCTCTTGGTGCCTGCTAGAGCCTGGCACTGCATGTGATGTGGCTGTTCAATAGACCAAAGTATGAAAAATACTTAATAATGCCTTTTCCCCACCATGGTTAGCATGCATGAAATGAATGAGGCTTCCTGCACAAGGGATAAATCTATAACTAAATGTCAAAAACTATAACTCTCTCTGAAGGTAGCTTATTAACAATTTGCTGTGGTTCATTTTACAGTGACACTTCCATATTCGGGAGTGTCACAGTACAGAGGAACAGGCTGGGATCAATTCATTCTGACATTAAGAAAAGAAGAAAAGAAGATTTAAAAAAAAAAAAAAGGAAAAGGAGGGAGAACAGAACTGGTATCTAACAAAGCATCTGGACTCATTCAAAGATAAAGAAAATTCAAGATTCATTAGAGCCCCCCAGTCCCAACCAGACAGGCTTTGTGACACAGTCAGGGTGATTATAGCTCACTGGAGGAGCTCATAGCAGCCCTAAAGCCACATTTGCTTAAAGAGCATGATATGGTTCTTCCTCCCAAATCATGTATTAAAGCTCTGCAGAAAAACAGCATGGGTGAAATACACTGTATGCAAAGGACAGAAAGACCAGCACCAAAGCTGTTGAAAGGAAATTAATGAGTATAGGAAACTCAGGTTTCTGATACAATTCGTTCTTAAAATCAATACTAGAAGCAATGCAAGGTTTTGCTTAAAGGTAATTGAAAAAAGCAGCTCTGATTCTGCAGATTGAAAGACAGCATAGGTTTGGGGTTAACAATTAAAAAAAAAAAAAACCAGTTTTAGGGGCTGGCTAAAAAACTGCAAGTGAAAACTTCCCCTCTGGAACAGGACATCGCTAGAGCAGTGTGCTAACCTGGACACTGACATATTCTAGTTCCAAGTTTTCACATGGAGCTTTACATCCTAGCACTGGTAAATGATAATAAGATAAATAAACAGCCATCTCTTATTCATTTTTATCTTCTGGGGTAATTTTTAATGCCACATGAAACCTGTCTTCTAATGAACTAAAGTCCCCAGCACTCCCAGACTTGTACATCTTTTATGGAGGTTGGTCTGTAAGAGGCAGTTTATGAGAAAGAAAATTCCTGCTTGGCCCAGAGCTTGGACTCTTAGGTGCTACCTGCCTATAAATTTGCAGACTATCCACAGGAAATAAAAACCACAGGGAGAAAAAATCTGGAACACTCTTAAAGGCTCCTAAAAGCAAGAGCAATTGTAGACCACTCAAATTACCTTTATGTTCTTAGGTGGGAATACCATTATCAGTAAGAAAGCAGAGGTATCTCTAATAAAATAGTAATTTTCTCTTGGGAACCCCCATCCCATTGGAAGTGTCTCATCTCCCTAGCTCTGGATTTGGGGATTAGCAAGACTGGATGTGGCTGGGAAAGGAGAGATGGTGCAGGGCTGGGAGAAGCCCCCAAAGAAAGAAATCGGAGAAGAAAGTTAACAGTCAGGGTCTCTTCTAATCTCCTTTCAAAAACTGTAAATAAATGTAAATGCAAGGAATAGAAAGTCTGGTCATGCCATGAGAAATTACCTGTGATTTCTAAGAGGCAGCTTTTCACTCTCTCTATCAGAGAAGATGCCTCAAATGGATCACAATGGCATTACCTATGCAAGAACAGCTCAAGTGCTGCTGATTTTCCCCTCCTTATGAAAATGAGCAGGATCTGATGTTAAAGAGTCACCTGACACTGCCAAGGTGCTGCTGCTGCTGCATCCAGTGCCAGTCTGCCATATGCTTTATACTATCTATTAACAGAGAGAAAAACTTCAAATAGTTTCAATATTTTACACAACGAACAAGCAAACAACTTTCTACCACAAATACAGCGAGATCAAGCGAGAACAGCAACGACAACGAAAATTAAAAGAAATTATTATTTTAAAAAGCATGCTAACATTCCTAACAGTTGCTAGGGACTTTCCCAACTCCAGGGAAAGCTCCCCAAGCCCTCAAGGAGGATGCTGGCAGCCTAGTGCCTGGGTGCCTCACTGCTTAGAGACTTTTCACATCAGAAAAGTTAATTACACAAGCACATGCTTCAGGATAAAGCTGAAAAATATTAGATAAATACTGCATTTGAAAAACCCCTTCCACTTATGTTTTTTTTTGATTTTTTTTTAAGTGGCTGTTGTCTACTATAGTACTTTTGTGTGTTTTTAAACACAGTTTTTGAGTAGAGACAGAATGTATAACTAAAATCTATTACACATCGATTTGATTTTATACTAAAAAGATTAAAAAGACAACTCCGATGAACATAATGAAATATGGGGTCTGTTCTCTCTCCAAGAGGCAAGGCAGGAGATTTATTCTGGAAATGTCTGGGTTGGAAACAGTCACATTTGCAAAGGAACAAACTGAGAGACTCTTCTCATATCACCTGACATAATTTTCTGCCTGCTTTCTTCTGTTTTAGAAGAGCAGCTTTCTTGCTTGTATAGAGAAAATACCTCTTACCCAAAAAAGCTTCTGTTTTAATCACATTAGCATTAATTAGCTGAAAAATTTTATATTCTAATGATGATACTAATTGCTTGCAGAGCTCTCAATACCTTCAAAGCATTGCATGAGAATGAACAGAGTAATGCATAACTGTGCATGCCTTTTATCAGCTCCAGCATTATTTGATGCTCATTAAGTATTTTCTGGAATTAAAACGCATGGCAATTGATAGCTGAAAGCCCAGTTGTTTAAAAGAATAGAAGCCACAGAAGTAGCTTTCTGTGAGGGAAGAAAGTTTAATTTTCTCATCAGAGGAACAAAACATGTTTAGCTTAGCATGTTTACTGTGTATCTCATTATTGCAGTGTGCCTGTTCTTCAGAGGGACTGTGGATAAGTACAGTTTATTAAACCCTGCTGAGGCAATCTGTTGTGTCTGTCTGTTTTAATGTTGTTATAAGTCAGTTAAGCATGTACCATACTTGTTAGCTGCATATATACTAATTTAATGTACTGATGGGCTGTCAGTACAAATACCTAATGAATATTAAAATACAAACTGAGATACAGAAATGCAAAGCAGAGACAGCATGTGGTCAACGTTTTGAGGGACAGGCAGAGAAAGGAAAAGAGCAGAGTTCAGAGTAAATGACAGTAAACACTCATGAAATGAACCTGAAAACAAATCACTAGCGGCTTCCCAGGAAAGACGGAGGAAAATAATAATTAAGGGTCTCAAAAACACGGGCTCTAAATATACCCTGTGAACTTTGTCTTCTGCCAGCTGATTTCAATATAAATGAAACAAAGGGTGGTTAGCAGACCAGTATGCCAGTAAGACAAAGGGAACTAGAGAAAACAGAATAAAGACACTGTACCAGGGGAGGGAGGGGAGGGGAGAAGGCAAAATCTCCCACTGTCTCTTGGGCAATGCTAATTTTCTGTTCAACAATGGCTCTAAAAATGGATAGCAGTCGATACTTTGCATGCTCTGCATAATACAGTCTTTCAGCAAAGGCATGTACGTACAAATCTCCCCTGCTCCAAATGAATGTGGCAGGAGTTTGCTGGGCATGTTGCTCCCTATTAGATCATACTCAGAGCTGCAGCCAGCTGCTAGTTGGAGATTGAAAGGCTTGTGCACCATTCAGGCCCAGCTCAGAGGCATGCTGTCTGTCCTTCACCAGGTTTGAAGTGAAGAGTGAATTACAAAGAGAGAAACCCTTGGGCCAGAGGAGGAAATAGCAAAGCACTGTGAGTGGGGAGGCAGCAGGGTAGAGACACGTGAAGCAGCCACGGGGCTGATGAAACCAGGAAAAACAGCCCAAGAAATGCAGGATCTGTCTGGAGTTCAATTGCTGCTTCCTTCTCCCTGTCCCACCTCTCCAAAATGATAAATGTGTCTCGAGGGTGACAGGGACCTGGCACATCTACCAGCTGCAGAAAGGGAGGAAAGAAAGAGCAGTTAAGTAGCAGGTGACCAGGAGGGAACTCGTGATGCTTTACCATGTGGGGACACCTTGCCAGTGCAGAAGAAACACCAAAAAGGGTCTGGTCCAAAAAACTCCCTCTGGTGGCTCCTTCAAAGGTGGGAAAGGCTGCTGGGACCTGCTGGTCCCATCCTGTGGGATGGTGCCCACTGCTGCCCATCCAGCAGGGGCTGCAGGGATCTGCAGTGTCCCAGGAGTGAAGGGACTGCAGAGCAGGTGCAGAGTGCAGGGACATGCAGAGGTGTTGGGAAATCTCCCTCAGAGGGTGCAAAGCTGGTGTGGTCTCCATCTGCAGCCAACAGGGAGAGTGGTCAGTTTTGATTTAGAGGTGATTTTCTCAGTGGAGACCCTCATACAGGACAAAATGGGAGTGAAATATTCCAATTTATCTGTGACAGAGCCTTCCTAGTTGGCAGCCAACGGCTGTGTTTGTGGATGGAGAAGAGAATATGTCTTCATAGATCAAATGCATAAAGATATGCCAGAATTCCAAGCAGTATGTAAGCACTCAGTGAAATGATAGACAGCAAGCCTTTGAAATGAAAGGAAAATCAGTGAAATTGGACAAATCTGTTAATCTGAATTCCACATTAAGCACATGCTTCCCTAGTGGCATCAGTCACTAAAAGATTTTACAATAACCTTCTGATTTAAATATAACCTAATATGCTCAAACACCTCACCTTATGGTTTGAGCTAGAAGGGTAAACATAACAGCTTTCTTTGACATCTCTGGGCCTTCTTTGCTGCTCCTCTTCCCTGGATCCTTTTCAAACTACTTCAAATGACTGTAAATGTGCCCCTGTAATGCTATGAGGTGTGAAATGTGCTCTGCTTCCCTGATCCTTTGGGCTCTGTCTGCTTCTCCTGCAGCTGGGTGGCAGGCTGGGATAATAAAGCAGAGGAGAAGGAGGACCAATCTTAGCTTGGCAAGATTCACTTCATCACCTCTAATTTACAGGTGAGCAATCTTGCTGGGGGAAGAGGTGGAGGCAGGGACATTCCTGAAGGCAGAAGAGAAAAATGACCTGCTGGGAAACTTCAGGAAGAAATGACTCTTTGGGCCACTGGCAGACATTGGGTAGCTGATGGAAAACTCATCTGTGGAGATCAGGTGAGGAGAAGGAGCACACATTTTGAATCCAAGGGGAATGGCACTTTTAGGATGGTGAAGAGCAGAAGCTTGCACTAATTTAAGTCTTTCTCGTTCACACCAAAATGTGTGTTGTGGAGGGCTCAGTGCAAAGCCACCCCCAAAGTTTCAGAGCCAAAAAGCAGGTTCTGGACTAGCACTAGTGCCTAGGTCCAACCAATTTGTAAGTCTCTGCTCTCTGAATTTCCGGCGTTTCTCTATTTGCTTTCTGCCATCAGAATAAAGCCTGGTACACAAAGGTAGATGTCAAGCAAACATTCAGTTCAGTTTAATAAGATAGAGTGTAAATAACACAGGCTTTACGTTTGACGCTCACTAAATATGACTGCATTATTCCTGTCTCTTGTGGCTTTTTTCATTGCTTCTGGCAGGGAAACACAGAACGGCAGGAAATCTTATTATCTTATTACTTATTCCGAGGTAAAGGCTTTGCTTCTGTAATAACTCACTAAAGGCCTGATCCTGCTGAGTTTGAAAAAAAACTTGGTAAGACAAAGGATGTTTAATTTAATCGTGTATTAAGGTCATGTGCAAAATGAAAAATAAGGAAAATAAAGATGAAATAAAATGCAACCCTTCCATTAAGGGGCTGAAGGCAAGACAAAGAAATAATAGTCTAACTGATGGCTTCATGGGTGAATGGCCAGAAATATCTGCTATGCCCAGGAAATAAACTGAAACCTCTGAAATCACCCTTTAAGCCAGTAGACAGCTCCTGCTGCCTTCAAAATACCTCTTCTTGCATTTCTCTGGCCTTGTAATTTCTGTGTGGATAAAGGTCCAGAAGATAAACTGGTCTCTGGTGCTGTCTGTGGAGGAATTGAAGAAACGAAAAGGTATTGCAACCAGATTTCACATCTGAAGCTATGTAAACTTAGTCCCAATCAAGCCATCACTTGTCAAAAATTAGGAGAAGGCCATCATTAGGCCTCATTCCAGCTGGTTTGAAATTAGTCATTAACTTCTCACAGAAAACAGATATTTTGCAGGGAATCAGAGATGACATTTTTACATGCGATATACTCAGCGAGCCAAAGGAGTCTGCATATTGACAGTAAACATTATGCCAACAAACCTCTGCAAGTTGGAAGAATCTGCTGTGCTAATTTGGGATGGTTTGCAACAGTGAGGATATTAAAGCTGAAGCAAGAAAACACATTTAGACTGCAGTAAGCAGAGCATTAGCAGTCTGGGGTGTTCCTATCAAGCACCAGCAGAATTGAGAGAGGAACAAATGCAGCAGGGATCATCTCTGCCCTGGCTCAGGAGCCTCCAGCTGGGATGAGGCAAGCAGCAAGGCAGGCAAAGCCACTCCAGCCCACCACAAACCCTAAATTGTGGGGCTCCCAGGACAGGCACTTCCCAGCTCACAGGTGCTTTGCTCTTGGAATCTCATGCAGAGCAGACTGAGGGGCAGTCATGGGTGCAAAACTGCTGGCAGCAGGCAGAGGCTGGGTTCCTCCATAACCACAGGGCCCAGCTGAATTTACATGGGCTGGTTAGCCATTCCTCATTTGCTTTTTTTTTTTTTTTTTTAATCCTGAGAATCTAGGAAGTTATAGAAAAGCCTGTCTTATCCCACACCCAAAAATGCTGGTTCAGGCTAAAATCAGGAAGTTCTGTAAAATGCTGCGACTTGTTTAACTGAACACATCCCCACACACGAGTGTAAGCATTAAGAATACAGCTGACAGTCATAAATCATGCCAGCTCACTGTGCATACAGAAAGGGAAAAGAAAGCTGTCACTTTGGTGCTTGACAGCACAGTGATGAGCACCATACAAATGGATAGTGCTCATCTAATATAAATTAGGTAGTCGCTGCCTAAAAGACTAACATTAGGGAGTACAATGCACTGAAACTTATGTAAACCAAGAATATAATATTTTCTGCAAGAAAGACAGGAGTGCCACAGGAAAGTAAAGCTTGTCTTATTAATGACTAGATAAAATACTTGGTACGTTCCACTTTGGGAAAAAAAAAAATTCCCAAGATGGCAGAAGCACAGAGAAATTCAGAGAATGGATGAAGCACTGGGAAAGACGGAGGATAGATCAGCTTTGTCAGGGAAATAAACAGAGTGATCTAACAAGCCTTTCCCATGCCCAATTCCTGCTTCTGTGTTAAGGGCAGAATTTTGTTCAGTTTGAAGAACTGCCTCTTCCCCATCAGGGCAACATGGGAGAAAGCACACTGGGGAAAACTTCCTGGACTCTTTCCTACAGGGCTAAAGGCACAGGAATCCGCTAGCCTGCACCCTTGCTTCATCTTGGAGGGTCTCAGCTGCAACATTTCAGCTGCTGGTACCCAAGTAAAGTACAGCCTTTGCAGCTAAGGACCCAATTGGTAATTTTAAATATTCTAAAAGAAATGTAATACAACTGGGAAAATCCATTTTATCTTGCTTTGCTCTAAACAGGGATCTACTCACTGACATGGATCATTAAGTAAAGTAGAATGAAAAAGGACTAGGAATGACTGAAAGCCTATTTAACAGAGCAGCAGCCACACTTGTGGGACATAACAACCAAAAGACATGGCAGAGTTTGTAAGGTGCTGGGTGATATTTCCTGTTCATCTCAGCATGACTGCAGAGTTCAGCTATTCTGAAATTTGTTCATGTGAATCAGGAAGACATACAGAACAAACTGCAGCAATATGCAACTGGATCAGAGGACATTTAATTCCACACAACAGTGACACTGAGCACTGTTATGCATGTAGACCACTTGGAATTATTTTTTATTTTTTATTACAATCTCTGCTACAGAAGGCTTTGAAATGTGGCCATAAGAAAAAAAAGCTTCATAACACAACTTGGCAGACAGCACAAGAAGGTCTTAGTCCAAAAAATAGTTGTTGTTTTCCTTTCTTCTCCCTGTACAGACCAAGATCTAAATTCACTTACAAAATGTGAACAAATAAATATATTTTCATTAAAGATGAATTAAGCATGACAGTCTGGCCTGTCTTACACATAAAAGAGAGAAAAGGAGGTTGTTCCTCATTTAGAAAGATACTGCCTTAATGTGTCACAATGGCAGCTGCAACCTGAGCAACAAAACCTGGCAAGTGATTAATTGCTCCAGGTATTTAAATGAGTTTCATAGCATACAGAATAGACATTGCTAAAAAGAGAGTTTGCTGTCTTAAATCTTCCTATTACACTTCATCCAAATATGTAATCAGAACTGGCCTAAAGGTGGTAAAGCCTGTAAAGCTATGAGTTTTGTATTTCCACTGGGTCATGTGGGTAATTGAGCCCAAACAGACCTTGCACAGGGGTGAGGGCAGGAAGAGATGAGATGTTGCTGAGACAGAAGAAGAGCTCCACAGACCCATCCAGGTAGGACAGTCCTTTGTTGGGATCCAGGGCACAGAGAATGTTTCTCTGCCTGTTTTAAGAAACTCTGACCCTCAGCAGAACACTGCTTTTAACCTTCATCCCTGGGAAAAATTGCCAAGACTTTGGGATGAGTTAGAGCACACAGGGAGTAATATGTAGCAGTAGTAATTTTTCACAGAGTGTATCAGAGTGAAGAGTTTAGGGTTTTAGGATTTTAATATGAGAGTGAATAGGAGACAAGATGGAGGATTTTGGGTGTTGTCCCTTCTTCCTTCTTGTCCCTTTTCGGCTCCATTTTTTGTAGTACTTGTAGTAGAAAATTNAAAAAAAACCCCGACAGTCCTTGTTTGGTCTACTTTCCCAACACACAGTTTTTGCAGGATCTGACATTTTTCTTCCCACAGAAAAGATGCTCGGCATCCTGGAACAGATCTATGCCAAAAGGCAAGATATCTTGAAGGAATAGGCTGCCCAGAACAGAGCTTTTTTACAAAAATGCCCTGTGCAGGCCGACCAATACAAAAGCTCTTGTTTTAATATGGCCACAGCCTGCATACTGCTAACTAAAAATGAAATTTGAGCATATTTATACTCACTAAAGAAGTGGCTGTCAAAGACAAGTATCAATTTCAGCAAGTACCTACTTTCTTCAGTAACAAAGGGCACAAAAAAAAAAAAAAGAGAAAAAAAAAAGTGTGCTGCATCCATAGATTTCTCAGGGAGCCGGTCAATGAGAACAGATGAGAAAAGATTTGCAAAATTCTGATTTATTGCTGCCTGTTATCCAGTCAGTCTGGAAGGACATGCTTTAAAACACTCTTTTAGAAAAGGAGTAGAAATTAAAGCTGATTTTGCAGGACATATGGATAATTATGAAAAGATTCTGGAAAGTTCCAACACAACTCTCCTTTTTGCAGATTTGACAGTGCATGATGTTAAATGCTTCCTGTAGCTGCTCATGCATGACTACAAAAGATTCAAATAGCAGCTTTATGAGTTTTAATGAAATCAGAAGGTGTCCAGCCCGTGAGAGTCCTTTGTTAAGAATATTGGCAGGGATGGGACAAAAGGAGGAATTTTCTAGTAGAACTGGGTTGCTCAGTATATGTGGTTCAGACTTTTGAAAAACAAAGCAGAAAACCTTCTTCACTTGGTGAATTTGATTCCTGGCTATTGTCTCTCAACTTTGCCATTGGCCATTATATGCAGGTATCCTTTATGTAGGAGATCCCTCTAACGCATTTTATTTCCTTGGCTCCCACCAACAGTTTCTAGAAAGAATGTGCTGTTATTCACTTAAATTGGACAATTCAACAATAGTGGAGGGAATAATGGAGAGGAACCACAATCCCTCAAAGTGATAATAACCTGCAGAGATATTTCACTGCTCATTTTTTAACCAAAACCTGACATTTCTCATTATTCCCGAGTGCAGGCTACCTAATCCAGAAGTCTATCTATCACAAGTAATTCAGGTACAGAACTGACATTGCAATTATTTTTACTAGTACTAGCCAAAAATGACCTACGTCTCAATGTGCACAGATCAAATCTCTCCTACAGATATAGCAGTATACCTGCACTGGAAAATTCCAGTTATTGGAATGAAAACACACAGCTGTCGATCCAAAGAAAGTGTTTAGGGAAGAAATTGTCCCTGTTTGACGCCATTTATTACTTTCCAATAGCCTATCCCTGTCAAATAACAACCGTGTTTTATCTTATTTAAGATGTAAAAATCCATCAGAAAGCACAATAAATTTATCTCTCATGCAGAAATAACAGTAGCACTAGTGCAAAATACTTGCAATAAAATTTCAATCCATGGGAAAAGCACTGGAGTTCAGCTTTTGTTGGAGGCTCAAAGTCATGCCTGGTTTTGTTATAAGCTTCAGGACCCAGGTGAAGAGCACTGACACAATTTGGTTTTCATCTCACAGCCCTTATATGAATCCAGTCTCTTGGTGGCAATCAAAAATACTACCTCTGACTATAAGAAAAAGAGAAAAATAGACTTTTTTCAAATTTTAGCAAGGCTGTTCTGCCTTTTTTTTTTTTTTGCAATGAAGTGTAGTAAATCTCAGTGGCACCATACAAAAAATTCAAGATTCTTGTCATTGTCCTACTACAACGCATAATCAGAGACAAAACATTGTGTTATTATTATCAGTTATGTCTCTGATGCAATCTGCATTTATTATTCCCCAGGTCTGCAAAGAACAGAAGAGTTGCTTGGAAGAAATGCAAGCTTTAGTTTACAAAAATGGAGTTCTTTTCTGTGCCACCATTCCCTTATGCTGAAGGTGTATGGGTGCAAGAAAAGTTAATGGAATAGAATTTGCTCAAAAGTGCCCCCCCCCCCCCAAATAATCAAATGAAGGTTTTTCTTCCCTGAACTGCATTACTACATTTACATCAGATCTTTTCCTACATAAATTAACAAACTTGCTACTTAAGTAAATGATGATTATTTTTCAATGTAAGGCCATCTTCAGCCTCAGAGAAAAAAAAAAGCGACACAAAATTATAATACCCTCATATTTATGCATTCCATGTTTATCATTTGTACTGAGGTTTAATTAAAAAAAAAAAAGTACCCCATTTTGAGGGCTGGAGGGCACAGCTGATGAAGAACAGCACACCATGGCAACCAGGCATTCACTGCTTGGATGTGAGTGAGGGCAGCAAAGGCTGAGGTGTGATAGTGACACAGCCACCAGCACAATAAAGTTGCAAATTGGGCAAATGGTGTGCCAGAGTGCACTGGCCAAGGCATTTCTGATTCAGATTCTGGCAAGGACACGTGGAATCTCATCCAACACTCTGCACAACTGGCCTTACCCACCCTTGTGAAAGCAAAACCAGTGCAGATAAGAGATACAGCGATGAACAGGAGAACAGAGCTCTCATCTCAGGAGGAAAAAAACCTGGCTGAGACATATGGAAAAGGAGAGGGAGAGAAGGCAGAAACAGAGAAGAGCAGTGTGAGGGAAATGCCAATATTAACAAAAGCTAACAGTTACACACTGGCTAGAAAGAAATCTGGACTACAAAGGCACAGCTGCCTTTTGAAAGGAGTTTAACTTCCAATGGCCTAGAGTAAGTGGTCTTTCTAAATAAAAATGTCCATGTAATATTAATGAAGCATAACTTTATTAATGCCAACCAAGCTTGCTGAAATATTATAATAAATGAGCATATAAATAGCTAAGTAAATGCAAAGATATTTCAGACCTCCACAGGGGATATTAATAATGATAACTTCACTCTGGTGAGACCCTGAAGACTCTACTCAAAACTAAGGTTTCCTTAGTAAAATACATTGATCCAACAGAGATTTATTTACAGCAACATACTTCTAGTACAGAGGACTTATAACACTATTGCTCTGGCTATATAATTAGTGGGTAAAACACATATACTAATGAGCTTGAAGGTAGAATTCAAGTGTTTTATGGATGAATGGTTCACCCCTCCTTTCTGTAAAGATTTTACACTCTTTACTGTGCTAATTTGTGATACTGGGAAGCAATTTCTTTCCTTTCACTCATTACATGTCCACAAAGAAATAGAAGATTAACTCTCACTTCACCAGCCCTCTAAATACTTGTAATTTCAAACCAGTCTCTAGTGCCTTTCAGTGATAATAATCCTTGATATACCATGTCAGCACAACTATGAAATTAAAGCACGTTATGGCAAATGCCTTCCAACGCTGTTAGAAGTTTCGGCCTCCCACATGGAATGAATCATTACAGTATTAAGTTTTCTTTTGGCTTTGCTGTCAAGTTCTCTGTAGCAAAAAGCTGCCAAGGGTTTTGCAATGGCTCCTGTCACCTTGCACCTGATGGCCTCAGAAACACAGACTGCTGACTTCAGCTATGGCTTTATCCATAATTTCATCCTAAACAACCCCGAGCCCATAAAAGCCACAGAAGAAAAATTCCCACTTTATTATCATATTGAACATGTCATGTTCTTGAAATAAACCAGCATCATGAGACTTTAATCCTCTTTCAACTTCCCATAAATGCCATCAATCAGAAAACTCTCAGCTCAAGTTGACAAAAACGCTGCTTCCATTCCCCTGAGACCCTGGTGAAATGAGTATTATTAGCTCATTTTCTCCTCTAAAGGGGTCTGGTACAAAAGAGTGAATCATCAAGAAATGCAGTCTCTAGCACAAGATCAATATTGATACATTCCCTGTTGAGAGGCTTTAAAATGCTACCCAACATTTGGCAAAAACCTTTGTGGCTTTCCAAAGTCTGTGGTTGAGAAATGGGATGGAAAAGTGGCTGTGTGACTTCAGCAGGATAGGACAGAGCCTCCTTCCTGCAAAACTGACCCACATGTGATAACCATGTGTGCAAAGTCTCCTCTTTTCCCTCCCAATACAGAAGTACATGATGTTTGTCCAGACTTTTGCCAATCAACCACCTAAAGATCCTTCTACTCCTCTTTGTCTAAACACAAACTGAACATCAAGCAGTCTGGGATATTTCAAAACATCTCTTGTGTCTAGTTGCTCAGCAAGATGATAAATTCCCAGGAAAATGTGCCACACATGCTGTTTTTCCCATTAGGAAATATCTATCTTGAAAGGACTGCAAAACATTTTCTCCAAATTCTGTAAGAAATTAATTTGATCCCATCCATGAAGCTATAAACTGAGCAAATTTAATACATACTTCTTCTTTCCAGACTTGTTTTGCATGGAAAGGGATTTTAGTCATTTTAAGAAAAGGCCCCAGGAGAGCATATTTGGATTGGTATATAATGTAATACTGCTCCAAGGCCCCACTCTATTAATTTTCTCTGTTGTTGTTTTACAGAAAAGGGCATTGATAGATTACTCTTATGAGCACCTGGCATGTTTACATAATTTCCTTTATCTTGCATTTTGTCTATCAATTTATATCTGTTTACAAGGACTTCAACTTCCTCAGTCAATACAGACAAAATTTCCATAACTACCACACGTGGATTTTCTTCAAGCTTATGCAAAGAAGTTTTCAAACTAACTTAATAAACCAACTCAATCAATCCATGTTAGAAGTGCCAATAGGCAGGCCCAAAGTCCAAAAGCACTGAGACAGAAATTCCTGCACTGCCCACAGTGCAATACACATGACAGGAGATGCCCAGTTAGCCTCCACTTTTGCCATTTTTCTTTCCCAGAGCACCAGGATGTTGGGGCTAAGCACAGGCTTAGGAACACAGGCTAAGGGACATTAAAAAGACTCCCTGTTTTTCCAAATGTGTTTTGCGGTTCCTTTGTAAACTATTTCCTTGTATTAAATGGCCAAACTCCGTGCCAGATGGGCAGATTTATGAACACTACAGCAACCTGAAGGATGACTTCGCAGAGAATGACCAACTTCTTTCATCAGTCATTTCAAATGCCATCGTGATTATTAAAAACCAAACCAGTAACATTCATCTGGGAGCTAAACTGAAAGGCACAAGAGGAGGTTGATTGAAATCCAACTACCTCCCAACTGCTGCAGCCCCCAAAGTTTTGGCCACTAAGCAGTACTAGGAACTGGCATTTTGTGCTTCTTTGAACTGAGACTTCTTTTGGCCATCAGCTTTCCTATGCTCCTCCAAGCACACAAGCTGCAGCCATCTGACAGGAATTGCCATGACAACTGCTGCTGGTCCCAAGAGGACAAAAGCAATCCCGCCAGCAGAATTCAATAAGGAACGTAACGAAGTCAAACACATCGCGGGAAGTTCGTTGTGGTTTCATGGTATGGGCAGTGAGCAATCTGGAGGATCCCTCCAGTGTCCCAGGGCTATCCATTTCCCAGCCTGGAGTAGTCACATATGCTGCTCAGGGTGACCTTAGTGTCCTGGATGGGATGGAGAGACCCTGCAAAGGAGCAAACTCTAAGCTTGGAGGAGAAAGGCAGCAGGGTGATGTCAGAGAAGGGTGGTTTAGACTGAGGTGAGGAGATTTGCTGACAGTGGGGCTGGAAAGGTCATTGCAACACTTTGCCTGGCCTACTAAGAATGCCACACTGACACAGGAAAAGCCAGAGGAAAATTTTAAGAACACAAATCAGGATTAGGCACCTTCCTCTTATGCATTTTCAACTTCCTAAGTTTTCAGCTTACTGGCCTTCCCATCATCTGAAGACAAAAATCTAACAAGTTCCAACAAAATTGAAAATAAAAAAAATCACACTTGTTTTTATCTACTCAAGTTCTAATAACTAAGGAAATGCCTTAATTACAAGCACAGGTTAACTGCATGGCATCATTATAAGGTGGATTTGGAGTTGTATGACTGAGTTAACTGCATCCCTTACCTTCAGGTTTCTTTGATGTGCAGCTTTAATTTAGACTTTCATCATTTTACGATGGCTGATTCTGGAGTTATTATGAACATTCTTTCTTATTTCTTCCTATCAAATAGTAAGTTTTCACTTTCAACTCTAACAAAGATTTCAGTTTCTAATGACATTCAAGTATCCAGCTGACTCTAGCTAATTTAGCTAACCACTGTGCTAGCTCAGGAGAAGTGGCCTGCTAAGAGAAGTCATTCTGATGGACAAGGCCTTTTTAATTTTGTTCCCTATTTTGAGTCAAAAAATAATCCCTGAATATCATACAATTCCCCCCTTCAACCATAAATGACTCCATTTGGTTAAAACCAAGCCTGGAAACAGAGCTGAAATTTGTTTGAGAAAACTCAAGTTCAGAGCAGGCAATAAACCCCCAGCTAGGAAACAATTTTCTAGAAAAACAGATGTGGCCAAGAAAGCTTCCTGCAGCCCTGCTGTCAGAGCACAGTGACTCGAGGAAAGCATCACAAACTAAGCCCAAAGGGAAGTGATGCAGGCTGCCAGAGAGAGCAGCAAGGAGAAATGAGGACTCTTTTTGCCCAGATGCAATGTTTGTGTCAGTGCTGGCAGTACAGCAAGAGGCTCAGCAAGTCCAGCATCAGGCCTATAGAGAAAAATCCTTTGGTTTCCAGGCAGCACACCAGCTATTTCACCATATCCAGGAACATTAAACCATCAGTTTTACCTGCAAGCACCACAAACTGAGCTTTGAGAAGGCACCTCCAGATAGGAACAAACTATCTTGTTTATCCAGATCAATGTATCAGTGCAAGCCTGCATCATTTCTCCTGGTGAATGAAGATCTGTCCCTATTTACACAGAGATAACCTGCACCCTTACTATTAAGATTCAGCCCTGTGATAATTCCAGCTGTATGGGATAGGCTACATTAGTGATCCAAAGGGATGTAACATTTGAAACTTTTAGCAAGGAGCTTATTATTGCCTAGGCAAGAGGAATGTCTGGCATCTCTACTTTTTCCTCAATTCAGAAAAAGATATTAGTGGGCATGCAGTGCCTGTGGGGGATGAGAAAGCTTCTCAGTGAGCAAGCAAATCTTCAGAACTGAACCTGAAATGCAGCACTGTGGGAGTCATCTGAAATTGCAAGAGGCTGAAAGGTGCACAGCATGGTGTGCTCCCAGTCCTGCCAGCCTAGGACAGAAGTCTCCTGCTGAGAGTCTTTACCCAGGCTTTGTTTTCAACACAAGCAAAAAGCTGATGACAGTTCAGCCCCATGAATGGACAAACCACTTACACCTCTGGGAAACAAGGGCGAGGGGGCGGAGGAAGGACATAAAAATCCTCACTTTTTTCACAACGAGCAACACTGCTGGTCCCAAACACCAGTTTTGTTCCTGAGGAGGTTTGGAGACCACTACCTGTCTGCGCTAAGTGAAGCAGGAAAACACTTTGGGCTGGAAAAAGGAAACAGGCAGTAGTGCTAAGGCACCAGGTAATTTGAAATAAAGCTAGCAAGAGCAAGAGGAAGGAAGCTGTGTCTGTGTCCAGCTCGCAGCTGTGCCAGCTCTGCAGCCTCCCTTCATTTTGGCTATTGCAGCTCTCCGTGAAAGCAGGGAGGCTACTTCTCCTAAACTCAGCACTTAAAAACACTCCAGCAACAAAGCCACCCTGCACTTCTTCTATCAAACAAGGCCTCAGAGCAAGTAAGCAGTAAACCACTGGTAAAAGCTGAGAAAATGGGAAGAAAACAGCCAGTGGGGGAAGCAAGGGTCAGCATCCAAGGGATTTGTGGGGTCAGCTTGGACACATTGTTCATCCCCCCCAAGCTGACACCTTTCTTGTCTTAAACACCTGTCAGTGGTTCTTTGTGGAACTCTGTACTTTCAAGAGGCCTCATATGTTTAATCTGGTGCAAGACTCTTAAAAACATTTAAAGTGAGCACTGTAGGTGTTTTTAAGTTAAGAGGGACATGAAGAAGATCAAGAAACTTTCACTTCCTCAGGGCTTTAACCATGATTCTTTTTCAATTGCTTTTCTTCTATGGATTTTACAATTCCCTCGAGATTGATTTACAATGGAAGAACACAGGGGAATTTGGTAATTTGATGCTGCAGGTGAAGCCCAATGGCTTTTTGAAAGCCCTGATTGCTGCCCAGGTGTGACTGTCAGAACTGACACATTTCTGTAGCTTTGCACAGCACTTCAGTGTAAGGAGAAGAAATGAACATAAATTCCCTTTGTCATGGGGACCTTAATCTTGAGCCTTACATCTAAATTATGCCAAAGGCACATTATAGGATTAAATTCTCCTGTCAGCTAAACCAGTATAAATCTGGAGTAATTCCATGATCTGAACATCCACTGCTAATTAACTAAATCTCCACAAACCCAAGGAAATTAGTACAACCAAACAATATTAAAAATAAAGTATCTATTTCTCAGTTACCTCAAGGCTTACTTCTTCATGGTTTCTCTCATGTGTTGCTGTAGGAATATCCCAGACAAAGCCAAAAAAAAAAAAAATCAATCCTGGGTTAGGAATTTCTAATCCCTGCTCTCAAGGCTGCAAAACAGTGCTAATGACTCTGCTGCTTTTCTCTCCAAATATTACTGTAATGGAGTTTGTTTGTTCTTTTTTAATTAAAAAATAATTGAATTTTAAATTAAACAAACAAATCCTAACATAGCTTATCTATCTTATCAGCTTTCTGTAGGAATCTGATGTCTTGGAGATACTCATGATCTCTTTGGTTGTGTAGAGACATCCCACCTACGAAACTGCAGCCAATACAGCTATTTTTCCTTTTAATGCTTGTCACCAGCTGAAACCTTTCTGCTTTGGTGGGAGCAGCTGGAGCCTGTACTTATCTACAAAGCCAGGCAATTAGGTGGCAGCTTTTCTTCACTGCTTTGGAAATTCAGCTGTTAGGGTATTATTTCAGCTGAAAACAAAAGTAGCAAATAGAAGGAGAAAAAAAAAAAAAGTATTTTACAGTTGCAATAAGAATGAAAGGATCATCACCTTTCCAAACAAGTGTACTTCCCCTGGCTCAGCCCTTAGCTCTGAGGGCTTTCAGAGTGAGCTGGCAAAGCCAGTGCATGCTGCTAAGCACATGCAAGGGGGACATGTGCTGATGTGCCACATGTGACAAATTATTGCCACTGGGACTTAATCAGGAGGGTAAGCACATGTTCCAGATAGGCCAAAGCCCCTTGTGATGGTTCTCTGTGACTATAACTGGCTTATTATTAAACTCCCTCTGTTGAAGGTGATCACTAGAGGAATATGATCAAGTATTTGATTGAGAGGAAGTCCAAGTATGACGTATTTTTCTGATTTACTACAGACGGCTGAAGAGTGCCATTATCAATACCTTGCATATGAATTTGAAAGAGCAAACCTTTCCTGATTAATTCCTTTATATTTAGCTATAAATCCTGCCTTTCTATTCTCTCCCTCCTCTTTTTCTTTTTCTAATATGGGTGATCATTTAAAGCATCTATTCTGTTAATTGACTCTAATTTTATTGTGTTTTATCTATTGGGTTTTTTTTTTCTGAGAAATTTCAATATTCTGGTTCTATGTAAGTCTTTTCCCTTAGTCAGGAACTGCAGTCTGTAATAACAGCAGTCAAGGCAGTTCATTCTGGCAAATGCATGTCAGAAAAGGACTGCTGTGGCTTTGAAATATTGAAAGTGACTGATAACATAATGTGTGAAGCAGAATAAATGCATAGAAATGGAAGTTTTAGCTGAGCAGTCAAAGTATGAACAAAATACAATGTCAGAGCTCTGCCCTAAAAGCTCTCTGTGCAGGTGGTTACAATGGCAAATTACTAAATGCACTTTGCAAAAGTGATTTATGAATAAAACGGCAAACACAATTTTTCATTGGCCATATCATCATTTCTGTCTGCTTGCACACCATGTTTAAGTGGAAAACTTGGGTCTGGAAAGGCATTTGGTTTTTAGGACAGTCATCAAAACTATGATGGCTGGGATCAGGGCTCTGCTTTACTCTGGGCTAACCTAACAGCACTGCCCCTAAAGCAGAATATAAACCACATTGTTGCACATTGTGCAAACAAGAGTCTCCAACATTATCCAGCTGGTTCATGTCAGCAAATGCTTTTGTCTCTTTTAACCCTGCAAAGCCTCTCTGCCACCACCAAGCCTTCTTTGGGGTTTGGGCAGAGGTCTTTCCAATTTCATGATAGAACCAGATAGACCAGAACATTTTTCTGTCAAGACTAGACAGGAGTCAGAGAGTAAGAGGCTTCCCCACCCCATCTTCATCTTCAAACTGATCCAAACCTCTCTTTCCACTGCACTCTAACATACTGGTGACCCTGCTGGGCAAACTGTCTGGCTTCTCTTCCTAGGTTCTTCATTATTTCCTTGGGAAGCAGCCCAGAGCAACCTACCCCACGGGATTGCTCTGAGACACAGCAGAAGACTTCTCTGGATATTTTTTTACATTTCTCACTTTGCTAACCTCCTCCTACATGGAGCTGGGCAATAAGGAAGGCTTGATTTTTTCGCTCTCCAAGAATCACTGAGGAGCACTCAGCTCCTGCCTGTCCTCACTGCCTCTGCTCCTGCAAGGAGCTTTCTCCTTCCTCACATCCTATTTCAGCAAGGGAAGACAGCTCTGCTAGGAAACCTGCTACCACTCTTCCTTGGCTCTACATTCTGGAGACTTTCCACATGCTCTTTTTCCCTTTCCCTAGCCCTGAACTTGGCTGAAGTCATAAACCAATGCTAGCACCTTCTTTGCTTACTGATGATAGCAGATTGGTGTTTTACAGCAGGGCAAATCTCTGCAGGCTCAGGTAGCCTCTGTTGCAGCAGTTCCACTGGTGGAAGCAAAATTCTTAGCTCAGATAGGGGTAAATCCTTCAAGCTGTCATTTCATCAAGTTCATTTCAGCTTTGAAAACAAACTTTATTTCCAGGCCTTTTATTTTGATCTGGAAAACAGGACTGGCTGAAAATGAGCTTTATGGCCCAGCTAAAGGTTAATTACCTTTTAAGGCAACTAAATGGGTTAGCAAAGATCTATTACTCTTTGCTCTTTTGCTCCTCTTGATCATTTTAACTGGAACAGGTTGACCAGTGTTTTGAGAACTGAGGCCAAGAGTTGGGAGCCTTTGGCAAGTAGTGCTGGTGTGGGGTAGGTGGGCTAATAATCCTTAATTGGGTTATTATGGTTCTGTCATCAAGGCACCTGCATGACTGGTCCCTTCCTATTTCCAGGGAAAGCTTTGCACTTTTCCATCCCACTTTAAAGGCAATGCTGCCTCTCAGCTGAACCAGAGTAAGTAGTTACACCTGTTCCTCTCAAGACTGATGCACACATTAGAGAAGGCAGCCAGAAAAGAAAAAAAAAAAAAAAACTGCACTGGGGGACAGTGTGCAATGATGGTAAACCTAATCTTTGCTTCAGGGATTCATAAAAGGCAAGTTCTTGGCGAGAAGCCACTCACTGAGACTTCTTTTAGCTTTACTGTCATCAGATTTATAACCAAGCAGTTTCAAATTCTGCAGCCACGCACTTACTCACTCCATAAAACTTTAAAACACGTGAACAGCTCAGCTTACAATAAATGTCGATTCCATACAGTTGGATGAGCAACACTGTTTCCACTGACTGTACAGCACACCTCAGTGGGTAATATCTGGCCATTTTACCTGCCAAGTCTGAGGTGCCTAAGGCTAGAGAATTGGATAGCAAGTAGTAAGAAAGAGCTTGCAAAGTGCTCTCTACTGGTAATTTAACACATCACAGTTAGAGTGTTTTCTTTGGGGTGCTTCATGGGTACTGATGGGGAATTAATATGCAAAAGCATACCCTTACCTGGCTTGCCTTTGTGAAACTTTGAATGTAGGGCCCTTTCTGAAAGTGAGCATTGATTAGGAAAAAAGAGAAAGAATGAAGCTGGCTTTTTCATGATACCTTTTTTCCCCAACATGCAGCAATCTTGGAAGGTTTTCCTTCACCACAGCACTGCTTGGATGCAGAGGTGCCTTTCCATGGTGAAGCAGGCAGGCAGCTCTCTGTTGCTCACAGCTCTGTGCTGTGTGAGAATGCAAGAAGATCTAATGCCTTTCCTTGTGATTTTCTTTCTCATGCTTCTTCTCAGTGCTGCTACCTCATGACTCTAACTTACCCCATCAATTAATGCTATGGTATATTTAAAAAGCCCTAATCTGCTCACTGCCTTTATATGTTTTGATTGAATAATTTTTCACTACATGTGTGCAATAAACTCCGGATCTGCTGCAGAATCCTTTAACCTCTATCATCAGTTAATATCACGGGAGATTAAGAAGTTGCTAAAATCTGTATTTCTGTAGGCATCTCCATCCAGTTCAAGCTCATGGGCTTGGTAGAAAAAAAGAAGAGGGAATAGCAGAGGGACAAAAACTTTCTGTTAGAGCTTTCTCATGATGTAATGGATGACATTTTTAAAAAATCAGAATGAAGCTACATCTTTTCTTGTAATCCATTTGAGGTTACAGTGTGTAACAGGTGAGTTTGCTGGCAGGAAGGGCAACTGCAGCTTGTCTTGGAGGACCTGGGTCAGCAAAAATGAAGATGGATGTGTTTTGAGACCTAGAGTCTGGTGCAACTCCCGGTTTTACCCCTACAAGTCTCATATAGACAGCAAAAAATAAGACAGACTGGTTATTTTGGGTGGTCAAAAAATATTACCTTGGATATGGTTAATTTTTTTTATTTAGTATCCTGGTTATCTGAGAAACTACCTTATTACTATGTGCTGCTCTGAAGTTAAGGCTTTCATTAACAATGACTATGTCTGAATAAATTAAGACTGGATTCTCATGTCAGTTTGCTCAGAAACCTGGAATCAATTTTGATTTTTCTTTTCCTCTCACTAATGTAATTTCAGCTATATGAACTTGTGACATGATCTAAGAGCAGACTCTCAAAATTAAACTCTTCTATTTAAATTCAGGAGTTTGCTTGAAGTCAAGTAATTCTCCCAACAGAGTTTGGAGAGTTGCAGAGTTTCTTAATTTTCTGGAATTATCAGAAAAAGAACCTGCTTTGGGTGGATTTAGGTAGATTTCACTAGGTAGATTTTAGTTTGTCTACTGTATGTTTCAGAATGTTATATGTACAGCTCAGAATAGGATTTCAATTCTTAGCAAACTACCAAGACAAAGCAAAGTTGATCTCTTACTAAGGCATCCACTATTCTGCAGATGATCCCTGTATTTAATAATGAGAAATCCAATTACGTCCTTATTCCTAGTCCTCTGCATGGTTAGGGTATAATCCAAATGTCTTATTTTCCATGTAGCTGGTAAAAGGTAAGTCAGAGAATAAGTGACACTTTCTTGGGCTTTTATTAAAAGAATATATAAAAAAAAATTAAAAATAGTGGGATCTTCTCAAAGAAAGGGGTACATAGTCCCAAGGACAGAGAAAAATCAAGGTAGTTAGGAATAAACTAATTTTCCTTGCACTAGAGTCTTTGGACATAAGTGACCTCCAAGACACAGAATGAAAATTTAAGGAGAGAGAATTAAGAGGAGACGGGAAGAACACATATTTATGGCTCAGGGCAGGAACTTTCAAAGACTCAGGATTTTGCTGATGAGATGTAAAAAGAACAGGAGAATATCCACACCATTTATTTGAAGCAGCTGGCTAATGATTTGCTAAGGGGCAGTCTGAAATGCCATACAATGGCTCTCTTCTTTCCCTCCAGAGTTGTGGATATCTGAAAACACACCATTTGCTGCTAGGGAGGTGTCTTTGGGCTTGCCATGAGGAAATCATTTTAAGTGTCCATTTCTTTTCCCCCCTCAGGACAAAAAGATGTGACTGACTTCTCTAGCAAGAGCACAAATTCGCTGTGACTTTTTGTGAATAATGTCAAATTCAGACTGGGGTTTCTGCAGAAGCTATGTGGCAGTTGTACCTTCCATACATTTTGCCCTCACAGACCCCCTTCCCACAGGAGTTATGGAAGTGTTGCTGCTCCTCTTGGCATGCAGACAACTTTAGGTGACCCTGAGCTTGTGCTTGGCAGGGGCAAGGGTGGAAACACAGCTGAGGAACAAGAAAGAGTCCCATGCTGTGGGCTCTAAAGGCAATCTTTCTTTTTCTTTTTTATTCTTCCTATTGTCACTGCTTCCTCTGACTTAGAGGGGCAGAACACACACAGATGCTCTTTGGAATATGAGGGGTGCAGAACAACTACAGCTTGACTTTTCTGTGGTTTTGGGTGTTGACAGGCTCCAGTTACTTCAGCAAAAAGCTGGCTGCTGGCCTCTGCTGGGCATGGAATTAGTGCTTCCTCTCCCTTTGCCTCTAGTGTGCTGGACTGCAGTGCAGGAGCAGAGAGTGAAACAGCAGAGAAAGTGGGGATGTGAACAGGATTCCAGCACCTTGCTGCCACCCCTCCTTGACCCCCACCAAAGGCGAGCCACCAGCGCAGCACCTGAGCCACTGCTGCAGCCCTGCAGGAAGCACAGACAGCCTGTGAAATACTCTGAAAAGCGTCTGCAATTATATTTATACCTCCTAAGGGTGCAATGGAACTTTTAAAGCTTAAGGCTGAAAAGAATTCTTAGCGGGTGTCACCACGCAGCTCCTCGTGAACCAAGAGACGCATCCTTTTCAAGCTCTCCCAGGAAATTTGGCAGCTCCTATTATTACAGCCCCTGCCATTACCTTGAAAGAAAAATATATAGAGAGGGAAAAGTGACATGCTGCCTGGAGGCTGCTGGTGCTTAGAAGGTTAAGCCTTAGTGGCAAAGGAAAGAGGACAGCCATCTACCTGAGCACATCACCGACCAGTTGTGTTTGGTGACATCTGCAACATGAATGAAGTCATCGGGATGGCTATGACAGCCCCATCTCTCAAATACTACCCAGCTTATTTTCTATATTATTTGTGTTACAGCCACATATCTATTTTCAGGATGCACCCAAAGCATCTGTTTTCAGAGAAAGCATCAGGCAGGGCCTGGTCACAGATGCTGTGTGGGACCCCAGCTGGCTGCTTTGCCATCCCTGTGCAGCAAAAAGCCAATCTCATGACTCAGTCAGGCCATTCACTGCTGCTCATGTCTTTGTTTGGGCACAGAAGGGATTTTTTTTTGCGTGTGAAAAAGAAGGGTCTCAAAGAGCCTTTTTTAAACACTGCTTCCTGTTGGTAAACTTCACCACACTGTTACCTTGACTGCAGCTCATGCTGTGCAGCTTCAGAGAGAAGGGGTGAGTGCTTGCACCTCTCTGTCTCTTTCCCTGTTTCTCTGGGAATCACCTGAATGTTTGGAGAAGGTACTGAAAAGTTTTAAACGCGTGCCTGTGCTTCCTGCACGGAGAACAAAATCTCCTGTAAGCTCGCCAGACCTTTCACAGCTGCACCCTAGGGATTTAACACTGTGCAGCTTATGGCTTTATATGAAATTTATTAAAAGAGAAGGCCTGTATTTTCACACAAATATATTTATTTTGGGAAAGATCAAGGAGTGCCAATAGATATAAACGAGTTCCCTGCTGCATTAAAAATGTGAAATACTCATGTGAACATTTGCTAATCCTATACAATGAATCTGTTCCTCTCTCTATTTAGCATGCAGGCTGCAGCTGCTGAAGGTTGAGCCTTTTCATTAGGAAGAAATGTAAGGATGATGTATGAAAACCACATGGATGTAAACTTAAGGAACAGTACAGAAGGGTGTTAAGAACGAAACCTTGTAAGCTACCTTGTAAGCATGATTTCTCTTTCATATGTTTGTTCTTATATGGTCTTTCACTGCTTTAAACTGTAAATTTATATTTATGGACATAATTAGAAATGCTATATAATATGCTCTCATAATACAGAAATAAGAATGGAAGCACAGCAGCACACACATTTTCAGAATATATATCTCAGGCTCTCTAAATTCTGCAGGAGTAGTATCACTCCAAGCAAATTCCAATTTCTCTGTTCAACCATTATTCCTGCTAATGTAATGAGTTATTTTCTCACCAGTGCTAAGTTCTGCAGATCCAGATCCAGATCTATCCAGATCCTCCTGTGGCCCAATATCTGACAAATAATCCCCGTCTTCATCTACCTGAACTCTGATAACTTCAGCAGGAAATCAAAAATGAGTGCCTATGATCCCTGATTCCACCAGGGGACAACATATGACCTTGGGATTTCATTTAAGTCTCCTGATGCTATGGATTCCCTAAGCATTAAGTGGAAATAGCATTTGCTTTCCTGAGAGATGCTAATATTTAAGCACTGCTTCGAAGATCCTCAGATAAAAATACCTATATATGTGCAAATTTTTATGCTTCTTTCTGCTTTCCTATAGCTCCAAGACATAATAATACGCTGAAAAGCCAAAATTTTCTTATGAAATAAAATTGTACTTGGAAATGTCAGGCCTGCACAGACCAATGAGCCAGGTCTGATTTCTTAGAAATTCTTCTTCAAAGGAATTCTATTCCTTTGTCTTGCATAGTGACCCTGAACAGTAGAGTGCCAGAGATTTTAAGCAGAGCCAGGCTGGTCAGCTGGAATATGAGAGTATTACAGTATTTGCTAAATATTTACCTCTAATACTCTTTGTAATATACAATGCATATATATGTTTCATTAAAATTAAATTTTTTGTTGATCCTGTGAAATTTTTCATTATGTTGCTGCTACGTTAGCACAAAATTCAGCAGTATCACTCCCAAAGTGGAACAGAATCAAAAGATCCAAGTCTTCCCTGTTCATGCAGTAGGTGTGAGCAGAGAGTGATTCCTCTGGATTTGCAGAGTGTTACTTACTGGCTACTTTCTCTGTCACCACAGTCTTTGGACAAAGGCAACAGCCCAAATTAATCATACTTTGTATGTTTACTGGCAGCCACACAACAGAAATCCCGTTGCAGCAACTGTAATTTGCAAACAAATTTTGCTTCATACGCATAACACAAACCAACAGAAACCAGGCTGAGAGATCAGATTCAGAATGAAAAAAAGATGAGGAGACTAGCTCACGTCTTCTCCAAACTGCAGATATTCCACTTTTTTAAAGTTTAGTATTTTTTTTTACGTTTCACACACATCCTGATTTAGGAATCAGTACTGGAGTGAAGCACAAATACATGTGCAAAGGCACAATACATACAATTAATTTAATATTTACAGTCCTAGTAGAAACAGTAGTACCAGTAGTATCTCTAGAGATGTCACGTTGTAGTCAAGAGCTTGATTAGTATGGGGATAAGCACCTATGCTTTTGGGTACTAATAGGGGTCCTTCCACCAAAACATCAAATGTTCTTGTTCATCCCTTTTACTTTTCCCATCAGTGTCCAAATTTCCTTTATTTTTCTTTAAGAAACAGCTTCTGTAATAGGAAGGGTTGAGTTATGCTGACTCTCTATAACAAATGAAGCAACACTTTCCTCATTTTCCTGCTAATGAGGTTGAGTTTATCTCATTAATGTTTTTCAAAAGAAACAAGAAGAATTCAAATAAGAGCAACACAAAGTGTTTCTAATGCAGTTTCTAGACAAGTGAGTAATTCAGCGTCTCGGAGAAAATGAACGCGTACGCAGGAGATGAAGTGGATCGCAAACACAAGGCGTTCTTCCTTTGCCAAAAATTAAATTAGAAGAAGGGTCCAGAGCTGAGAGAAAGCTTCCCTTAGTACCTGCTCCTCCTAGTCCCAAGGCTTACCTTTGTGAGAAGGCGTCTCGGTAGGGGCTGCCGTGCTGCAGGGCGATCCCGTATCCTCTGTCCGCGACAGTGTTCCCGACCGTGTAGAAGGAGCACTCGGCGTCGTTGATGGCCACGTACTCCAGCACCGCCGCGTCCCACACAAAGGCGTAGTTCCCGTACTTCACCTGCGGCACACAGAGGCAAAGCTCAGCCCACGACTGCCAAGCCCGCAAGGAGGGCAGTGCACCTGGCAATGGGGCAGTTTGGCGCGGTCTGCTCTTTAAAGAGGTGAAGTTTGGGTGCCCAGCCGCCGGTGCCGTGAAGGGCTCGGCCTGAGCATCTCGGCTGAAACTGAAGAAACGTGACCTGAAAACAACGCGCCATCACTACACGGTGCCACAGAGGAAACGTGGACTGTCCCTTTTCAGGGAACAAAGGAAACACCACAGTCCCTCCCACAACACTAAATTCCACATGGAATCCTCCACTGTTTTTTCTTTGAGCTCTAAGAACAACCATTGGAGGGAGGGAAGGTATTCCCATTGGGAAAAGCTTGGCAGAGTAGGCATGGCCATACAGAGGGAAGACCGCTCTTCAGGGTAGCCCACATTTCAGTCATGCTTCAAGTTGTGACAGACTTCACAAACACCCGTTTGTCTTATGGGTTCTGTGGGTAAGATCACACCAAATAGATTTTTCGAGATTATTTTTCTCAGCATGAGACATTTTCACCTATCTTCAAAGACTTTCACAGAACAAGATGGTGTAAGCCATTTTAACTGTTTGACTAAGATAAATCCAACCAGCTCATTACACTGAAAAAGCTTTTAAAGTAACATTTCCCCATCCATTCACATTTGAAACAAATACAGATTTAAAAAAAAAAATACATGCAATGTATACAAAATTTAAGCATTTATTCAGAAGCAAGCCTTTAAAAACAGAAAATCAGTCTATACAAATCAATTGATTTCTGCTTTCTAGACATATCATGTTTTTTCTGAAAAAAACCAGTAATCTCTAGGTGCTCTACCAGACCCAGATCTTTTGCTGGTTTTCTGTTTCTTTGGTCTCTATGTCAGACCTGAAGAATTCCTCTGCTTTTCTCCTGCCCCTCTGCTTGGCTTCATTTAGCTTTTTCCCTGTGGTCTATTAGGCAACTAAGCTGTAAAGCTAGGCTGAATCCATTGACTTTGTACATCTAATGGGAATAAATACGTGACAGCTAAGTGAAAAGTAAACAAAACACAAAAAGGCCATGTGGGGCCAGGGAATCCAGAGAGAATTCAAAACCCAGTCAGCATATCAAAGTAAGCAATGTCAGTACATCATTTAGACTAGGCTTTGACAATGTAGATTATGTTTTTAAAGACTGTTTACATATAAAAGTTACTGAAGCAAGCCACACCGTCTGCTTGCTCACAAAATGCAGTGCACAAGGAATGATTGCATTTGGGACACATCCCTTTTTACTGCAGGCCTGGCAAGGGAATATTTCCTATTTCCATCTGTAGGCATGGCAGGGGGAGGGTTTGTGCAGATTTTGGAGCAGAAAGGGAGCCACATTATCTGCGGGCTCCACAGGACTCGCAGGATAAAGAAAATTCTTTTCAAAGTGCACACATACACACACAACAATGCAGGACTGGGCCAGTTTTCATCTTCAGGCTCTGGAAATTGTCAAGAATGTTTTTTTCTCTGCTCTCAGTGGAGGTTTAGGTCTATCTAAACAGGCAGGGAATAAGAGATAGAAGTGAACTGTTAATAGCAGTTAACAAACAATACAACTTGTACCCTTGTCCTACAGGTACTCCCACTCACAGAGCTCTTCCTAGCATGGGTTGTTCTGATCTTCCTACAGGCACCACTTGAGTAAGAAATGGCATGACTGAGAAAAAAGCCCTTCCTAGGAGAATTCAACAGGATAATGACTCAGCCTGAAAAAGGATCGTGATGTGCAGAGAACAAGGGAGGGAAATAGGAGACAAGAGCAGAGGATCAGAAGTGGGCAAATGAATCCTGAAAAGGATCAGATGGACTTTCTGAACAAAAGAATTAAGGAAAAGTGGGGTTCAAAACCCAAGTAATTTTACATGTGGGACATAACCTTTGAGGTGATGGAAAGAGCAGAGGGTTATGTTTTGACATCTGCTTTTGTCCTAACCTGCCTTTTTATCTTCCTAGTGCATTGAATTCACCTAAGTGCTTGTAAGGAGACTTATCAGCTGCTCAGCTGGTCAGGAAAAATTCTCTTGATTTAGCTGCCTTGCTGTAAAACAACTCACAAAGAGAATATAAAAAGTGGTAAAAGCACTTACTGTCAATAATATGTGTGATGAAGTGGTGTATATATAAGATCCTCAGAGCAGAGCTGATAATATCACAGTTCAGGTTCCCACAAAGACATTACTTTTCATAGATAAGATCACAGTGGGCCTCAGTTAAAGTGCATGGGACACAAAAGAGATTGAAGAGCCAGAAGGGGTCACTCCCATCACCTACCTTCAGCACACGATTGCTCCATGCATTAAAATACATACTTTTCAGCATTTTTGCCCTACTCACTTACAAATCTGAGGAATTCAAAACCATGGACCAAACCTAAGTTGTAATTGTCCTGCTTGCAATCTCTCTTTAGAGAACTACTTGGTCTAACATTTTCCATTGCTATTCAGTGTGTTTATTCTTGCTACCTACTTTTTTATATATAACTTTCTTATGTCATTCCTAGGCAGTTTTGCTCTGCAGTTTTAAATACTCACTCACACTTTGGGGCTGACATCTTTCAATTATTGATGGATCTTTCTGTTACTTAGCTGAGCTGGATATAGCTTTCTTTAATCTCTCCTTGCAAATCTATCAGTTTGGCCCTCCCATTAGCAGTGACACTGCTTTTGAACTGTCTCAAATTCTTCATTTTTATGCATGGGAGAAACACCTGTTTCACTAAGAGAGAATCAGTTATCTGCCAGCTCTGGAGCTATAGGATTTCCTTCTTAGCAAACTCTTCTTCTAAGAATCGTTCTAAACTCCCTGCCAAGAGATCTTTCACACAGCTCAAGACTGGTTTTAGCTTAAAGGACTAAGAATAAAATTTTGCTAGAGTACAGCATAGCTGGGACACTGCTGATATTTCACAGATTTGCACCCACACTATGGAAAGAGGAGATTGTAGTTAAAATATTTTTTAAGTTTCTTAGGTGTAAGTTTGTTGAATTTTTCTTTCTATGGGAAAGATGACTTCTAAACACAAAATTTGATAAAACATATATTTGAGTTGTGTGTTTCAAAGATAGGTGGTGTTTAGTTGCTCTGTCCTCTAAATGGGGGATGGGAGCTTTTTTTTTCCTTAACTAATGAGATGGACAGTTTTTATCCTAGAATTCTAAGCACTCTAGCAGTCTGGTACTGGGCATGATAGAGAAAGTATGTCAGTTCTGTACCTGGGCAGATATAGCCCAAAATATTTGTGATCAATAGAGTCATTTTAATAAATCATATAAGCCTTCTGATATTAGAGTCAAAGAGTCCTGATTCACCATCCAACACAACAATAGGAGATGATGCTGTCTGTAAAGGGACAAGGGACTTTCAGAAAAAAATGTCAATTAAAAACTTTTATTTTGCTCTCTCTCCCTCTTACCATGGGAAGAACATATTTTGCAGCTCTTCAATAGCTATGCAGAAGACTCCTACTTTGGGCCTCAAAATCAAGAGCAAAAATTCCAGCTCTGTATTATGAGAAAAAGTTAAGGAACTTAGGTTCAGCCAATTATGGGAGCTAAATGAAAGCAGAATCTCCGTGGGAAGGAAAAAAAAAAAAGGATCCCTGCGTCCCTGTGACACATCTAACTCACTACTCAGAGAAGAACTGCATCCCTGATTCTACATTTCCTCATCATTATATGGGCCTTTTGTGTAGAGAGAGCAACATTTGAGGGTGGTGGCAGATCTGGATGCTGCTCACACACGGCCACGCAGCCCTGGAATGCCAGGAAGGAGTTTGTAGGAGGGCAGCACACGATCATTCTGCAGCCACCCCAGCTCTGCAGTCCACTGGGGCATGGAGAACTGACACTTCACTCCCTCCCTGTGCCTGCCACTATGGCAGAGGCTAAAAAGAGTTTTTGAGTATCTGGTATCTATTGTCATAAGGGGGAAAACAACAACAACAACAATAACACCACCACCAGGCAAAATTGAAACTGTTCAACTGTTAGTTGTTCATCAAGGTATTTTGAAGTAATGCACTACAGCGGTAATTAAGTGAAACTGGGAGGTGTGGTACCACACAGAAATGCTTGACTTGACTTCATGGTCCTGTGAGCAATTCCAAAGGAGTCACTGTAGAAAGGGCTGTTACACAAAACAGGAGTCATCAGCTCACAGATGTTAAAACTATTTATGTAGGGCTGTTATATTTCTATTTTCTATCACTGAACACTAACAAAATTTTTCTTTGCTGAAGCCCTGTCTGTAGATATTAGCTAAAATTTATCCTGGATAATTCCACCAAAAACCTGTTGAGTTATGAGAGGAAAACAGTTAAAGCCATTACACTGTTGCATATGCACATATTTTATGCCAAAAGTGATGTGGATAGTATTTCTTGTTACAGCTAACCCACTCATGCAGAGTAAGTTGAATAATGTATTTGTGTACAGCTCTGGCATTCTAAAAGCACATTTCTAGGTCTAGCAAATGTCAAATTTCAGAAAAAAATAATTGTAAGTAAACAACAACCAATTGCTGCAATTTTTCATACTTGTATGCTTGGATAATATCTTTTCTGTATTTTGAATTCCTCTACAAAAGAAATACAAAGAATCCTCATGAAAGAAAGAAATACACAATAGATTGCAGGTTAAAAAAACTGGCAGTTATTTTTCCTGCAGACCTCTTTTAAATATTTCATTGTATGTAAAACGTGTTAACTGTTATGAAGACAATGGAACTCATAAGGCCAGGGAATCCTAAGTTTAAAATTATTAAAATGATATTAATATTCTAGAAGAAAAACTGAAAATTATTAGATAATGCTGATGAAGCCCATTTTCTGAACACCCTGCACCTACACCCCTGAGCCATGGTGGTGGTGCTTTTTCTACTCCTTTCCATTATCAGTCAGGTGCCAATGCTGAACACACCTTTCCCTGCCTATGGAGTTGTCAGCTGCAGTATTTGTGGTATTTTAGCCAAAACCAGAAGCAGTCTCCTCTGCAGTATAGCAGCAGCAGCTCCAGCTCTGATCTAAACCCAGTCAAGGACACTGATTAATTACCTGCTCCCTACAGCACTTTGAGGGTCCTGCTCTCCAAAAGCCATTCCAGTGCAGTGACTACAGAGAGGAAAAAACACCATCCAGTGCTGCTAGCTAGACCTATGCCCATCAGTGTGGAGCTGAGATTTTGGCATATATAAACACGTAAATCAAATTTTTGATGACACTCTTGCCAAGTTCAGCAAGTGTGCAGCAGCTACAGCCTGCAGAGGGCTGTGCTCCTCTCTACAAAACAGCCTTGCCAAGGCTGCTGCTACACAAGGAACGAAGGAGAGGGGAGAAAACTGAATGAGCATTTGCAAATAGATGAGCTGGTATAGGTATGGTGGATATTGTACTCCAAAAGGGGGAAAGGAAAAGATGAAATCTGAGGCGGAAGCCTAAGTCTAGGTTTTCAGATCGTCAGATGCTGGCAAACAGCTTGAAGGCTCACAAGAGAGGGTTTTTTTCAGCAGAAGGGAATGGAAACACTTTCCATAATCCTCTTGCAAGGGGCAGTGAAGTTGCTGTTTATCAGAGTGCAGCAGAAGTCAGATCTGCCTTCAGAGAAATCCTTATTTGCTAATTTGTTTTCCTCAGGGATCCAAGGTTTCAAGCCTTGGTTTTGTTCACAAAGGGCACAAATCTAGCAGACTTCTATCTGGATCCCAGTGACATAAAGCCTTACATTTCAGCTTTGTTGAATAGACCCCAAAAGCAAATCTTTCCCTACATCCAAAGTTCCATTTTGGCACCTCTTGCCCCACACTCTTGCAGGACAGCACGTGTGGCTGACCTGCATAACTTAAGAGTGAAATGCAGTCATGCAATCAGGGAATCTGAATCTGACTGACAGCTCTCTGCAGTGCAAGACAGGAGCTGGATTCCCATGGCAGTATTAGAGCACAGAATAAAAATTCATATATATATATATATATATATACCACATATATATATATATACCACATATATATATATATATATATTTACATCTAAAACTCTATTCAGTCATCAAGGCAACCAGCTACTACTACTACCACCACCACCTTTAAGATGTAATTTTGCAGGGTCTATAGAAAGTTATTTAAAGTCAAGAGTTGCTATTTGAAAAACATTGAAATGTATTATTTGTACTTATTCAAACAGAAAAGTGTGGAATAGTTTCTAAAAGCATCATTGAGGCCAGGTGCAAACAGCAGCAGGAAAATGAAACACCTGGAAGCCTAGGGGAAGAAAGAGGAGGTTAGAAATCCCAGCCTCACCCCCTCTTCAGTATGAAGTTTATCTTTCATTACAGTGCCATACCAGCTTGAATGGCATCTCTATTTGTTACACATAAAACTTAATCAGGAAAAACATTCATTCCTCATATGCAACCTGCCATCAATTTCCTGAGAAAAACCTCATGATCACATGTTCACATGCTCCACTGGGCAGCCCTTATAATCAATGCAGAATAAGAATTACTCAGGTATGAGGGCTCTGTAATGAGGGGGCACCACAGTGTCAGAACTTTCCCAGTGCTCAGTGCCTTCACATTTTGCCATTGTAATTAAAGGTATCTTGTAAGTTAACAAGGAAGAAAATAACAAGCGGAGCAAAACAGTGGAGGCCAATTGAAGGTACATTTCTGAGGGTGGTGGGAGAACAGAGCCAGCTGCTTCTTCAGATCATCACAGCAAAGCACTAAAAACCCAGCAGATCACGCTGATCACTGACAGGTTTGCTACAGCAAACATGAATTTCAGATGGAAGAGAACAGGAGAAAAAAAAATCTCAGCAAAGCAGGCTTTTGAGAGGTAAGAAAACAATATCTTCTTTTATTATGCCAGCTTCTCACCTGTTTTTTGACAACTAAGTGCTGCAGATAGCAATGCATACTATTTTAAGAGTATCACTAGTAAAGGTCATATACAGAAATTATATGAAAGCACTTCAGAAAATTAGATCTGTGGTTGACCAAGTGGCAGATTCAATATGAGATAAATTTAACCCAAATGTTTCTAAAGTGATTCCCCTCTTCTGATAAATTTATATTTTTGTGTCACTTAATTCCCAATAAAAGAACATTTAAATGAGGAAATGTACATGGGTCAATATTCTTCCTTTGGGTAAAAAAATAATTTGAGGACTAAAGTACCATGAAGAAGTTAAACAGAGGTGAATATAGAAAAGCAGCATCCCTCTTTATATTAAATCAATCCAGCTCACTGAACGGTTCTTGTCCCCTTCCTTTAGAATAGAAGCCTTACTGCAATTCTTGGGCAGATTCCTTTTTCAAAGACATGCTTACTGAATACCAACTGCAAGGAGAGAAAAATCATTAAAAGCCAAAAAACTACTCATCAAAACCATTCATCAGTTGAAAAAGAACTTTAACCACAAGAAAAATCTTTGCAAAACTACCAGTGATACTGAAAAATTCTCCAGCAAAAGCTCATTTGAAATAATACTTCCATTTTTGAAACTTATTTTAAAGAAACTGACTTATCTTTCAGTTTTTTATATTCCTTGTACATGAGCCCTGACTACTTTCCTAGTGGTAACAGGATTCAAGATGTCCCACTCCTCACACAAAAGAATTTAACTATGTTCTTTAGAACCACTGTATTCTTTTTTTGATAACCATCTCCACCCCAGATATGGAAGGAGAGACACAGTATGTTGAAGCTTCAGAAGAAAAGCTTCCCAGCCCCTCTTTTTCCCCTCTCTGGAAGTACACTGTCCAGCAGTTTTGCATGTTTCCCCTCATTCTGCTAACCTGCAGGAGACAGGAATCAATAACTGCTGGCAGCCTGCACAAGCTGGGGCTGGAGCAGGCAGGAACAGTTCTGCATCATGAAGCTCAGTGCTCCCACATCAGTTTGCTTGCACACAGACTTTGCTTGCCTCAAAAGCCTCCTCTTCCTCTGGAAAACCTGCATGAAACCACTGCTCTTCTCTGGCAGTGAATCTTCCCCCTAAGTGCAGCAGGTCATGTGGCCATGGAAAGAAGGAAATTGAGATTTGTCCCCACCCCTTCAGGTTTCTGCCTTTCAGCAACACCTGGCATCCCCTTTCTCTGAGAGCTCAATAAAGGCTGCCATAGTGTCACTGACATTTTATAAGTTTCTTGGATGCAAATTTGCTGAGTTTTTCTTCCATGGGAAAGCTCTTTTTCTCTGCAGATTTCAAATCCCTGTGTGTGTGTTTCAAGGACAAAATGCATTCCTTTGCCTGTCTCTCAATATGGGAGATGTGGTTTGCTTTTCTCAACCTATGATATAAAGAATTGCTCTCTCACTGACTTGTAAGCATTTTGTGGCATTATAGCAGAGTTTGGGTATGGAGCTGGAAGAAGCAAGATGTTAGCTCTGTACCTGGGCAGAAGTAGCCCAAATCCTTCTGAACAATGGAGTCATTTTAATAAATAATATCAGCCTTCTGATATTGGAGTCAAAGAGTCCTGATTGACCCTGATGGGACTCCAACAGCAACCATTGGTGACCCCTGAGACGTGGGGAACACCAAAGGCTGTCTCTAAGCATTTCTTTTGGAAGGCTGTAAGTTCAGGCTGCAGCACAGACTGGTTCTCAATGCCACCACCCCACCCCTTGTCACGGGCTTGTCACGTCCTTGGAGACCCCACTGCTGAGTGCATTTCCATTCTTGCACAAAGGTGTTCTGAACCCACAGGAGAGGAGAACATTACAGATTTGAGCTATGTAGGTTTTCCCTTTCTTTTGCAGTTTAGGACCCATGGAGGACATCAGTGGCTGTGGCAAGGGGAAGAAGACCAGTGCAGTCACATTTTTTACTCAGTTCAGGCTGCCTTCTTGCTGTCACCATGCAGACAACTGAGAAGATGACACAGCAGAACAACTTGTCACATAAAGTCCCTGTAAGTCTTGAGGCTGGCTCCTGTCTCTTCTGCCCTGCCTGCAGTCACAAACTAGGAAGCCAAACCCCTCAGACAAAGTAGTGAACACAAAGAATTGCTGCTAGAGTCGCTCACAGTGCACAGCCAGGGCTGCCAGGCAGAGCAAGGCCAGGCAGAGGAGCAGGCACCCAAGGTCTGCATGTGCAAAGGTAAATAAAGATGTTGACAGTGTCCAGAAGGAGTTTCAAGTTCAGACAGCACCCAGAAGAGTGCAACAGCTCCTCAGCACTCTCCATAGCCATCCAGGGATTCAGTGTTACTGCTACTCTAATTTCAGGCGATAGCTGGGCTTCTGATCTTTACAGAGTGAAACTCTTACAAAATGTGCCTTCAAATGTACACAGAGCAGCTCATCTCTGGCCACAGGCAGGGCTGTAACATTCATTTGGCACACCTTTATAAATAACAAATGAAATGCAACTCACACACTTCCCCTATATTTGCTTCTGTTTTATCCTGACCTGCCCACACCATAGCTCAGGTGCCAGAAATCAGTTTCAGATGACACAACTGAGAAACAGCTGCCAAACATCAACATAAATAAATTACTGAAAAACAATCACTTGTGCTTGAAGAGTCCTTCAGGACCAGTATTTTTCATGAAAGATTTTTAATCCTTTCTTTCTGCTGAAACAGGAATCAACAGAAATTACTGCATGGGACACTTGAAACAAATTCAGAGATGCAATGTTAAACACAGAACTTCTGCTTGGTGAAAGTGATAGATTGAGCTGGATAGAAATTAATTATCTTCCTGCACAAGGAATTTCAATATTTTGAATTAAGGAAAAATATCAAAGCTTTTGGGACCAAAAGCATTTTAAAAAATCCAAATTGGAGAATATTTTGTTCAAAAAAGTTGAATTCAATCCAAATTACTTTCTCTGCAATGGATTAACAGTTCAAATGAAAAAAAAACAAAAACATTTTGATCAAAAAGAGGTCATAGTTGAATATGAAAATACCCTATGATGACATGTTGACAATTTTAGTGCTTTTGAAGCTACACAGAATTTTATAAAAATACCTCCTTCCTTACAGTTTCAGTTTCAATTATGATTATATTCCAGTCAATAGATCCCTAATAATACTTTACTCTGGTTTACTTGAGTCATGCTTTTAGACATCTTCTAAAAATCTAAATACGTATAAATAGAAACAATAAGCAATTGTGTTTTCTGCTCTATTCTTGATTTCCTGCAAGTATAATAAATAATGGAAACTTATGTCTCTTTATGTGTTGCCTAAGCCTGTCAGATTCAAACTTGGACAAAATGTGCTGAGAAATCTCATTACATCAGAAACAAGGATAGTTCTTTGGTAAACCTACATTACAATTAGTCACCCAGTTTTACTTATTTTCTTAATTTGAATTTGATCTGTATACCCCATGTCACTGGGTATACAAACAGAAAGCAATCAGGTTAAAATCAACTACTTGTTCTGGTCCTACAACATTAATAAAACAATTTTTGTCATATTTCAAATTATTTAGAGCTGAATAATGCAAGTACAATGGGAATGTGAGGCCCAGTACAGGCATCTACATTTGGCAGCTGGTGAATAACTAATAGTCAGTTCAATGGGATTACTCTGTACCTACATGGGGCACAAACTAGAATTTAGGTCTAGCAATGTATGAGCTGAATGAATGAGATAAATCACAGACTATAAAAAAAGACAACAGCATAATAAAAAAAAACCAAAACAGAAATCTACCAATTGAGAATATCATGATAAAGGTGAGATCAAAACTGCAGTTAAAAATTTTACATGAGACTTGTCACGAGGTGTTAGAAATTCCTCATAGCTTAAAAATTCTGTGGAGTAGTAATAACTAAAATAAAGTGAAAGCTGCATAGAAGGTGTGCAATGTAAGTCCTGAAAGGATACAGTACAATTTGATGCAGTATCAGTCCTACATTGTACTATGTGAAACTCTATGGGCACTGAAGAAACTCCACCAGGCCTTGGGCTACTATTGGAAAGAAATTCAAAACAAACCTTCTGTAAGCTTCTCTGTTATTTGCTTGTGATTTGTCTTCCTTTAGCCAGGAATGGATCTGGATGTGATAGAAGGTTATGTTAATAATTCTTGCTGTCATGAGATTTCCCCGTTGCAACTCTGTTCTCAAGGTTTGCAGCAGCCAAGTCAGCTTCCAGTTGGTGGGTGGAAATACAAATTGAGCTGGAGTCTACCACTGACTGTTTTCAATGGATGCCAAATTTGAGCTAAAGATTTTTCATGTTGGATGTAGGGAGAAATTAACTCTGAAGAGATGAGAAAGGGTGTGGTAGAAAGGCAGTGAAAACCTTTGATGGGATGTTTGAGGAAGGTGGAGAAGCTTCCAGCTGATGAGAGGGGCTGAATTGGGCAATTCAAGATCTTGAAAAGCAGGACACTGGCTTGGGAAGAGAGAGGTACATACAGCAAGAAGATCAAATTCCATCAGATACATGCTTGGCTGATATTTCCACTCCACTAAACTTCATTTAAATTTTTCAAAATCACTATAGTGTCTAAAACAGTGGGGAGACTCTCAAAACCACACATGAGAGGATGTATTCAGAAGTACAATTCTCTAACTCAAGATTGCTATTGGCATCTATCAAAAGACAAAATAATGCCCTGAGTATTTTCTACAACTGTTGTAATTCACAAACATATGCTATATGTCATTATATTAGCCAAAATTTTCGTATGAGCTCTTTTGAATTACTTCTGAGTTTGCCTAGTTTGATTCTCTTCTGAAATCTCATCTTTTTCTGCTGTCTTTGCTGTGTTCCATCTGCTGCTCACTTTGTTAGATCTGAAATGGTTTAATGATCACTCTAATCAAGAATAAGATACTGTTTAAAGGAAAGCAGCTCCTTCATTTAGCTTTCAGCACAGCCACAGCATAATCAAAGATGTTCAGTTTAATAATAGCATAATCTGAAGGACTGGAAGCACTTTGCAAACATTCATTAACCAGTGCACACATTTTTCTTTTGTGAGGAAATATTCCTGCTTCTGTTTACACCTGCCAGATGTGCACCTACATGGTTCTGTGTTTCCTCCTGACTATGCTGTGAAACACAACATTTGGGCTCCAAGAGATTCATACAACAACTTGAACGTAAATATATGACCTGGGAAAAATGTTAGCACTTGATTCCAAAATTTTGATCCTGAAGGTACTGCTGCTGGTAGCCACCTAATATTTTTCAAGTCAAATTCTGCTTTTGAGCATGCAGCAGCTGTGGGCCTCCCCTCTGAGAGGGATGGGCAGACTGGTGTCCTCTGTTGTACCAATTCCCAGTGAAAACCCATGAATGAGGTGACAGGGTACTTGTGCCCAGTCCAGCAGCTCTCAAGTGCACACTTTAATGTCACATAAAACACCACCATGCTCAGAACTCCTGCCAGGTGCGAAACAAAATGTAAAGGTTTTCAAACTCGGGTTTGAAAAAGTCACACTTTTCTGACCACATGCAGTTTAGAAAGCAAGGCCATGCTGCAGGACACAAAGTATCGTTTTTGGTGTCTTCCAGAGGTAACAAATTCAGACCATTTTGCACCAGATTCTGTTGCAGTACCTTGGATCAATCACAAGACATGTCCTGGCAGTCAATATCTTATAAAACAGAGTATTAAAGAACTGCATCCAGGGCTGAATAGAAGAGTGTAGAGAAATTTAGAGGTTCCCTGGGAATTTGTATTAGAGAGAGTCAGGGACAAGACTCACTAAAGGGAACGTGCCATGTCCTGGATTTGTTTACTTACAGGGTGAGAATTCTTGCTAGAAAAGTATTTGTCTTTGTTTTGACTGGGATGGTTAATTTTCTTCGTAGTAGCTAGTAGGGGCTATTGTTGGTTTTTTTGGTCCCAGCAAGAGTGGGAACCCAACCCCCTGGGCCCTTTGGAGGGGATTCCCACTGCTGAGTTCTTTTCCAAGGCTGAAGAACGTGCAGGACTCTCTTTCTCTTGGTCTTCAGGGTTTTGTTTATTCTTAAGTTCAGCACCGTCTGCACACACCAGACTCAGCGTGCAAGAAGCAAGGCACAAAATGGACCCCAAACACCCAAACCAAGGCTTTTTAAAGCTGTTTAACCCAATTACATTCTAACACATACCTTGTTTTTGCTTTTCTACCAATAACTTCTACTAATCTATACACGTAACTTCCACATTACTGCTTACTCCAACCAATAACTTTCTGCCACCAGTGCTACAGAAAATGGAGCTGAAGAGGGACAAGAAGGAAGAAGGGACAACACCCAAAATCCTCCATCTTGTCTCCTATTCACTCTCATATTAAAATCCTAAAACCTTAAATTCTTCACCCTGTGATAAACTACCACTACTACATATTACTCCCTGTGTGCTCTAACTCATCCCACAGCTTTGGCAACTTTTTCCAGGGATGAAGGTTAAAAGCAGTGTTCTGCTGAGGGCCAGTCTCTTAAAACAGGCAGAGAGACATTCTCTGTGCCCTGGATTCCAACAGGCTGTGCTTTGGATTTGTGCTGCAAACAGTGTCACGGGGATATTTTCATTACTGCTGAACAGAGCCTGCACAGTGCCAAGGCCTCTTCTGCTCCTCCCACCACCCACAGATGAGGAGGCAGGGGTGTGCAGGGAGTTGGGAGGGGACACAGCTGACCCAAGGATATCCCACACCATGGGACATCCTGCTGGGCATGAAGAGCTGGGGGAGGAAGGGGGAACATTCAGAGTGATGGTGTTTGTCCTCCCCAGTACCTGTGACACCTGAGCTTTCCTGGGGATGGATGAGCTCCTGCCTGCCCGTGGGAAGTGCTGAACGGATTCCCTGTTTGGCTTTGATTGCTTTTGTGGCTTTCTCCTTACTTATTAAACTGTCTTTTATCTCAAGCCATGAGTTTTCTCGCTTTTACCCTGCTGATTCTCTCCCCCATCTTGAAATGAGGGGAAGTGACAGAACGACTGCGTGGGGCTGCAGTGCCAGCTGGGGTTAAACCAGGGCTGCATTGCAAGGAAATCCTGCTCTGAGGTCAGGGAGATAAAACAACACAATCTTCTACCCTTTGATTGATGCCATGACCAGAACCCTTACAGACTTTTATAATACAGCTGCTTATCTCTCAGGTTTTTCATTACAGATGCTTTGTGTTTTCCACCCATCTTGATACAGCCCCTGGGATTGATATCTCTCCCTCTCTTCCATTCAGCAGGGAATGGGGTCTGTTTTATTGGATTAAATAGCCCTTCTGCAAACAGCCATAAACACCAATCAACCCCCATGCAGCAGCAAAGCTCTGGAGCTCAGAATAGTAAACAACTCTCTCCTGCCCTTGTAATTCAGGAAGGGAGCTGTGCAGCCTATCCAGAGCAGTTATTTCATGCAAAAGAATAGAAGAATGATATGTGATTACAGCCTTGTTAAAATGCTTCTTAAAATGATCCACGTGGCACTTTAATCCTCTCCTCCCATAGTTTGGCTCTTGAAAGGAAACTCATTTATTGTAGTTACATTTGCAAACTGGACAACTCTGCCACCTAATTCAAATGCAAGAAGACATAAATTGCTTGATGGCAATTTAACTATAGAGAATAAAAGGTGGAAAAAACCCAATTATAACTACTCCTCAGCCTAAGGAAACATTCTGTTTATTTAACAGAAGGAGTTTAGCTTTATTTTAGGCTGACACACTTGAGGGAAGCCCACTTGCCTGCCTGGCAATAAGGATGGAAAAGCAAAGCACCCCTAAGAGCCTGTGCTCCCACTGTGACACCAGAGCATGGTGCAGCCTGGCAACTCGACTTCCTGCTCCCTGTAATTATCCTTTAAAGAAATAACCCCCTACAGCCTAACCTCAGGGTTTTGTTGGCATGAGTATGGTTTAATCCCACAAAAGTTAATCACAGGTTCTGGCATGCCTCTGAGCAATTACTTTTGTATAACCACTGTCCAGTTTGACCACCTGATCTGCTTCAAAGTGGTCCTTTTTCTCCTCTCTCCCTCCTTAAACACAGTATAATTTTTTTCTTCTTCTAACACTGTGAATAAATGAGTAAGTTGAATTGATTGAAATAAATCAATAAAATTATCTATTCCAACAAAATGCAGTTTTACTAGAATATTTCCCACTATACAAATTGAAATTAGTGTCAAAAAGCAGCCAGCAGCAAAAGTCTGCTCGGTCTCTTGTCTCCCAGACCAGACCTATTTTCAGATTAGATATCAGAGATCTCTCTGGCTGTAAAACTTCTGTGTGCAATCAAATGCGCGCAGGTGTTTAGAACCACAGACATGGAGTTTGTAAAATGACCACCATTTTGGGGATGCATAGGGTTCCCCTTTTATATTTGAAAAATTACTTTTTTTTGGTGTTTTATTTCTCTCCATGGTATCTTAAACTCTCCTGTTTTGATACTAGGACTACTTTAAGGAGAGTAATCTGTTTTAATTATATCTTCTGATATTTAGAGACTTTACTTAGACATGTTAGAGACTAGAAAAGGTTGATTTTCCCAAGTATTCTGCTACTGCTTTATAGTTTGCAATTGAGTTTTCCTGGGCCATTCTTATTACTTCACTAGCATGTCATTGTCTACCAATATGTTTAATAATGTATTGACTATTTATGGATGATATTGAAAAGTATTGCTGTTGGAGCAGATGCAGGCTGTCCTCATCTACCCACTTTTTCTTTTCTATGACTTCCAGCTGTAAGAGTATCAGAAAAAAAATTCTGAATCACTTAATGAGGAACTATTAAGTGTCTTACAGTGGAGACTTCCTACAGATCTACTCACTGAAATTGCATTTGCTTGTCTCCAGAACAGACATTTTGTTTGTTTATTAACAAGTTGATGAACAGAAATTACCTAGAGCTATCAAAACTGTTTGATGAATGATTGGTGTAGCAGCTCCAAAAACATGAGACAAGATCCCTCTGTTACCCCTTATGCTTCTCTCATGATTTTAGACTTGCAGCCTCACAAAGTCACGCTTTAAGGCTGGAACAGAGGGGATGTATACAATGCACTCTTTCTCATTATTTCTATTCTTCTCTCTTTTCATGTTGCTTCTATCCTTTAAACAACCTGACATTTGATCCCATCATTTGCATTTGTTAATGCATCACAAAGTATTTGGGTATTACTGCAATATGCCAACACACAAAAACGTTAGCTGGAAACATTTCAGCGAGAAAGCGAACACACGGCCAAGTTCTGTGCCTGGAGCAAGAGTGTGCTCTCCTGCCTCCATCTACTGATCATGGGAGAGTCTGCATTTCCCCTGCCTGTGTGTGATACACCCAGAGCAGCCCACCAGGCTAGGAGCCTGCAACTGGGCTTCAAAGTGACAGCTGGAGTTTGGGAATGCTCCATCTGATTGCAAATGGAAATTGCCGCACAGATCAACAGTGAAAAATTGTCAGCCGATGGAGATGACAAAGGGGATGTCTAACACTGGGGAGAGGTGAAAGGGGGAAAGAAGAAAGGAATTAGAGCGCTGGGGAAAAGTTGGAGTAGCTGTTGTCCAAACAGAAGGGACAGAGGGTCAAAAAGCAGACAAATGGACAATAGGGAGGAAACAAAGTGAAGTGAGAACTCAGAAGGAAAAGAATCAAGCAGAGGCTGCTGGAGCTGTGTAGGAGTCTGTGTAGTCCCCAGACACTCTCAGGAGGGTGGTGTTATTAATCTTCATCAACCTAGAAATGTTATAGAACCTCTGCAGGAAAAGCACTAAGTTAATGGAGATAAAATGGAGAAATAAGAGCTCACAGGACCAGAATAACAGATGCCTGATAACTTGCGTGTCCCCTGTAGCCACACAAGAGTGCTCCAAATGCCAAACTACTCTTCTTTGTCAGGATAACAAGATTGCAAAATGATGTAGAAATTTTTGACAGAAAATTTCCACTGATGCTTTTTAAAAAGGGTTCTGGAACTATATTTAGGCATAGAAGAAAATGTGTGGTTGTTAAACTGCACCAATTCAAATCTTTTGTCACCCTCCCATAGGAAAATGTCTGCAAGAAGTGACCTGAAGAAATAAAAGAATAACTTCAAGTTATTTTTTGCTCATCCCAAGCTTTGCTTCCCTACAGATTGCACAGACACGATGCATACCTGATGTGACCAGACTAGGAAAATATGCCTGGGAGTTTGCAACTTCCATCAGGAGTCCCTCTGGTTTAATAAAAAGCGATGTACACGCTTCTCAAAAATCCAAAGAAGGGAATAACCCTGCACAAGCTGCTGACACAGGACGAGGTTCACAGCACTGAGGCACCTCAGCACAGCTTGCTCATCCCTCATCATGCAGTTTTTGGTCGTTTAAAGCTGTTGGCCATAACCTTTTTTGCCGAGGCAATGGCATAGATTGAAGAGCCTGGGAAGGTAGCATGTAAAATTTTAGCAACAGCATTAGAGGTAGATTTATGGGTTGGAGAAAGTTACAAACGTTTATTATCTAGCAAAAGTTTCCTTGCATTTATTTTTCATTCTATATATCCAGCATGTTTTCACTGTAAGATGCCACACCAAAACAAATATCACTCTAGCAGCAGGGCCCAAATAACAACTGAGACCTTACTAAACTGACCCCTCAGTATCTTTCTGCCCCAAAGAAACTACATCTCCCAAACCCTCCCTGGCCCCTGCAGCAGATAAACTTCGGTTTAAATTGAGAGAGCAACATGCAGCAGAACTTCCATTTTGCTACAAATATATCTGTGAGGACATTTCCAGTCTTGTACTCTTTAATAAATCCTGCGTGTTACTCAGAGGATGGTTTGTAACAGCACCCAGGAGAGATGTTTCTCTTCCAGACCTCTCCCATGCCAATGCATAATAAATGCACTCATCACCTACTAAGTACTCACAAACCTTTTCTTTTATAGAATATGACACCAGCATTGCTCTGTTAGATGCAGATATGCAGAAACTAAGCTACTCATTTGTAGGGGTGGGTTCAGCATCCTTTTCTGTTTATACCATACTTTCTAACAGGTGCCTCCCTAACAGAGTGTGACCAGCTCAGAAGAATTAGACAACAAATAATACTAGCAAAAAAAAAATTCCTGTGAGCATTATTCTGACATGCTCATTCTCAGCTTTTACAACCACTGACTGAAAATGCACCCTTTTTCTTAAATTATTTCCTAATTGTCAGTTTTCTTGCTCCCTGATACCTTCTAAAATTCTCGATCCTATAAAAGTCCCATCTTGAGGACAGAACTCAGAATGTCTACAATTAATCACACATGAAAGCAGCATTCATGCTGCCTAGTTATTCAGAAACATAAAGTCTGCCATATGGGGTGATGGTATTCAGATGTGATAGAAATGAGGATACATACCAGTCTGGCAGCAATTCCCAAAGAGCTCTGCACCAGAGAAAGGCACGAGAAGATACAAAGTCCTTACACAGGAAGCTGGGTGTAGTGTTCCCACCTTCACTACCTATCAGACACATCCAAAGTTCTCCAGAAGTATCAAAAAACCCAACCAACCAACCAAAACCAAAACAAAAAACCCCAAACTCCTATGTGTTATCTCAAGAGCTGCAGACTGGGGACTGTTTCACACACAATTAGCTCTACTAACACACAAAAAGTTGTACTTTTTGCACGTGCCTGAGGATTATTTTAGAGCAAATGGCTGGCAGTGCACCCTGGCCCTACATTCCTGCAGAGCTGTGCTCCTGCCATCCCCACAGGGATGCACTCTGGATGTTTTGCTCACGAGTGCATCTTGATTAGTCCAGTTCTACATAAGAGAAACATCAAGTGAAATCTCCACTCACAAAGGAATCAGTTTTCCTCTCTGGACTGTTTTGCCCTATAAAAAGATGCCTGCAGGGTCAAAGATGACTGCAGATGACACAGGCTAAGGTGCCAAGTACTGAGCTTTGCATTTGGCCATCAGGATGAAGGATGGGGCCCACTCCCCCACCCTGTGCTCACTCCTCCAAGGGCTGTCATCTATCCTTTCTCCAGCTGAAAAGTCTGGACTCAGCTCTCTGCAAAATGCAATTCTACAGGACTGAAGCAAAATTAGCTCCTCAGAGTATATTCTGCTGTTTCTTGTTTTTATTGCCATTTCTAGTCATGGAATATGATCTTAGTTTGGTAGGTGCTGTACAAAACAAGCCACCAAGAAAAATAGATCGCCATCTCAGGCACTCCTGACCACTCTCCAGAGAAGAAAATTGCCTGTCTGCAGTAGCAAAGGAAGAAACTTGGACACCTAAATTAGATACCTCAAGTAACACATGATGAGGGTATATTTATAGCCATTGACAGATCAAGGGGAAGCAAGGTTTCAGAAGAGAATTATCTTTGAACAGAAGATGGGATATATCTGTGGGGAGAGCCCTAAATAACCAAGTTTTCAGGCAAACAAGCATCTGAAAACAAGCAGAAATCTTCAAGATTAGAAAACTGCCTCTGAGATTAATGCAATGATGTTGTTGTTAATCAGTGAGAACATTCAAAGGAAATATGTAGCTGGCACCATTGGATCTGGAGAAATAGAGAAATAGCAAGGAGCAATTGTCCAATAAAATCTTATTTTTACCTTATTTTTTTATATTGTGTCAGCCCCTTAAGAACTTTTAGTTCTCAGGCTCATCTTTTGAAGTTATGCTGTAGCTCTCCTTTGAGGATGAAGGCTGAAAGGTCAGGCACAGAGAGGTTGTTTTTTGAGACATGTTATTAATCTGATAATGGTGATGTTCATTAATTTAGTTCATTCTGGGGTACAGCAGTCCTTTGGTTTCCCCCTCATCCCATCTATGCCAGTATTTAGATGATAATCGTGTGTGTTCCTCTCTCCCCTCTGATTTGGCAGCTATAAAATAAACCAAAGGGAGGGAAGGAGCATAAAGAAGCAACAAAACAGAGCTGCTCAGCTGATGGGTAGCGATCACAGCACACCAGAGACCTGGCTGTCAAGGTTTTTGTTGCTGCAATAACAAAGGGGAGCAGTAAGGAGTTTGAGGGAAAGACACGACTACTGTCCTGAGGGAAAACATACCTTACAGCAGGGTCCTCAGAGAAAGCATCAAGATACTTTGCTTGAAAAAGGAGTTGCACTGGAAGCTCACACAAATGATTTCCAATTCAGAAATGAGAAAGCTGCAGGGAGAGTCAGAATTCACCATGAAAGGCCTTGAAAGTCAAGGCAACTTCTTTTTTTTTTTTTTCTTCCTTAAACCCAGGAGCATTTTCAATGGAACTAAATGCAAAAAGAATTCTTTATAGAGGCCTCAGAAAATAACAGTGGAAACTACTGAAGTGACAGGCTCTAGGTCGTATGGGTAAATCAAAGACACTGTATGGAAAGTAAATTGGCAACACTTAACTAGACTCACCAGCAATAGAAAGAAAATTTAAGATGATGAAATCAGCTTCTGTAGACTTTAGGTTGAACTAAGTTAGTGGTCAGACATGAACAGGCAGCAGAGGAAAACACACAAATTTTATTTCAGATGAAAGCAGCTCAGCTCAGTTCAAGAGAAGCAAAACTTAAAGCTGTCTCTGTGGAGCCAATTTGTTTGCAATTAAGGGACAGGGATAAGCTATGGAGAGAAAAGACTATGGTCCTGGATGTAGGATGGCCCACAAAAATTTCTGAACAGCTCTGGGAAGTTCTCCAAAAAACTGAGAGATGAGAGAGAGAGAGCAAGCAAAGACATTGCACCTTCCTTTTGCATGGCAGGTGGAGTGGCAGAGCTCCACAGCAGGGCAGCAGTCAGGGACATCTGAGGGTGTTAAAGTTACTCAGGTGTACACAGACTGACCTTTGAACAGGAGCCAGGAGTAACCTGGGTGGCATTTCAGGGTCAGCAAAAAGGGTGAGGTGCATTCAGCAGCGTGTAAGATCAAACAGGAGAAGATGAACTCAGATAAACCTTCCAGAAAACTTTGGGGACAAAGGAATACAGCAATAGTTGGCTTGCTTAGCTGCTGAATGAACACATGTCCATGTAGATCCATTTCTTGATACGGAGGCTAACTCAAATTTTGACTTACCCATTCTTTTGAATAAAGCCCACCTCTGCATAAAATAACTTTTACAGGTGTTCTACTTAGATAAAACCTGTGAAAACTCTCCAGAAAGATCAGACTTTATTATATACTCAGAAGTGTTGGTGAGGGAGAGCAAGCCTTTTGTTAAACATACCCTGAATTCTGAGAAAATGTGGTGGTAGGAAAAGTTTTGCATTTAGTTTTTAAAGCTATGCACAAAATCTGCTTCCTGCTTGTTAACTGTCACAGACCAGTTATTGTGCTTCCCAAACACTCTGAGCTCCTGAGCTAACCCAGATAACTATTAGCCTTTTGATAATGCCTGAAAGTAATGCCACACTGTGTTTACAGTGCTTTCTGGTCGGGATTCTAATTTTTATCACTGCTGTAAGTTTTTTAAAGCCTCAGATATGGCAGTAAAGATACACAGAATTATAGGGGGGGGGAAAAAATAAAAAGGCAGACCATCCATTATAATACAAAGTAAGGGCAGTCAGTGCCTTTGGTACTGCAAGGCACCTGCCAGCTCTAAATCATGGACTGTGCAGGAGACAGCAATCACAAAATAGACAAACTGCACCTTCAGCTGTGGGACTGGACACATCGAGGTCTTAAGGGTACTTGTCAATCTTATTACTCATGGAGCAGACACAAAACATCTCACCTGACCAAGAAGCATCAGCTCCAGAGGCAGAGGGGAAGCAGGGAACTGGTGTCTGGGTTGATAATTAGCCATCTAACCAACATCTGCACAGCGCAGCCGAATTGAGATGTACTGGAGAACATTTTTATATGCTCTCACCTCTTCTGCTTCCTATGCCTTTCTTAGCCCCTGCCAAACTGCTGAATCATGGTGCACATCCAGTATCCCAAAAGTCTGTCTTGGTTCTCTCTGGTTTTCAGTGTCTTTTTATTGGGCTACTCCATGGCCAGAAACTTTCACAACAAAGATGTGTAGACTACCGTACATTAACTAGATTTTTTTGTGGTGCAATCAGTGAATCTGCCACAAGAATGGCAATTCCAATGGCAGATTTGTGAGTATATCAGGATAATTAATTAATTCAGGAGGGGTTTTGGCCCATCAATACAGGTCTTCATGATGTTGCTACTGGTGTAAACAAATTAAGCATATCCACGGTCGGTTATTAACAATTTGCTCTAGCACAGAATTGCAAATTGTTATTACCCCTTTTCTTCCCCATACACACAATCTTAGCAGAGCTTTGTTATGGTCTATTAATAAATATTTTTTACTATTACAGTATTTTCAGGAGGGTTGAAGTGCCATCCACGGTGTCCAGGGAAAACAAACGGGGTCGTGTGCTTCCACTGGCATTGCAATTAGGATCACAAGAAAATCCAAATCTCAAGACCAAATTCCTTTTGATACTGTGAGCATGTCGAAAAGGAAGTACTAAGAGCCTCAAGGAGTTTCTCTTAATGCACCATCCAGAAGCATTATTTCACCTGGCAATAATTCACAAGTTTCCCAGCAGCTAAATATTTTGCAGCTAGAGTTAAACAGACAGAAGAGGTTTCAAATGCACTCAGATTCTGCCTGGGAAAGGAATTTTCCACTCTGTATTACTGAGAAAAATGAAGATGCTGTAGGCTGTGGTATCATGTTCAGAGGAACAAGGTGGGTAGGAAAGGGCATTAGGCACTATTATACTCCAGGGAAGAAAGAGCAGACAGGGGCACAATGGAAGCGCTTCATTATATTTTAAATGGGAATAGTTCCAAGGATAGGAAAGCCTGTGGTGCTTGTAAAGGATTAAGCAGGGTAATGTGCTTTTTAAGAAGACATAAAGAGGTATGTAATGTGATATCTTTAAGCCTAAATGATTTTTCTTGGAGTCCTCAATGAATGTTTAAGCAGGCATGACTTGGGCCTCCGTAAATCCTTTCTGAATAAATAACTTCCGCAAAAATAGAGTCCTAGGACGGAATGAGATGCATATTTCATAACCTATGCAAAAAAAAAGGAAAATCAATTTGAGACACACGAAACACGTAGGGATAATAAAGAAAAAGGGAAGATAAAAGTGAATATTCTCCAGACTAATCCAGACTTATATAAAAATATAGCTACCTCCCCATCCATTTTGATTTGACAGTGCAGGAAGACAAACAACTGAATGCTTCCCTACCTTAAATTCAGACCTTCAACAGCTTTTTGTAGCCTTTTGAGGAAGGAAGAGACAATAAGTGGAAGAAAATATCTAAAGTGCCTGTGCTTTTCAGGCTGTCTCCTGTTTGAGGTATTTAAAACTGCTCTCTCTTCAGGGTAAATCTATCCAGCTGCTCTCTAGCTGGACCTGGGGTATTTATAGCTGTTGGCTATGGATGGAACAGGAGCACACACCGTGATATGCATGCACCTGATTTATGAGAGGAACAGGACCAATAAATATCAAAACCTGAAAACTTACAATAGCATGATCTTCCCATCTTATTTCTCTTGTCTGCCCTGCCCTCCTGCCAGGAAAAGCAGGTCAAAGCAGCAGAATGCCTGATTTAAAGTGGAACTGTGCAATCACTGCCGTTTGGCTGTATTGTATTTGCACTCACACAGGTGCCACTCCCCACAAAGACACTGGTACAGCAAGCAGGCAGTCCTGCTGAGTGAGAGGGGTGAGCTGCTGACTGAATCCGTGGTTGGCCTCTCTCCTCTTCCCCCTGTTTATATATACATTAGCATTAGACTGCTACTTTCCCCACAATAAAATAGTGTCAGCTCTGCCAGAGTTGTCAGAATAAAAGCAAGACAAAACTAAAGAACTTTTAGGATTTTACAAAAAATATTTTGGGAACCATCTTCTGTGAAGGCTCCTTGCAAACCTCATTTAACCTCTGGGGGGGTGCAGCAAGGGGTGCTGCTGAAGGTGGGAGTGTCCACAGCATCCCTGCAGTGGTGGTCCCTCCTATCCCAATCCCTTCACCCAGCTGAGTGGGAGTGCCTTTCCCTGTACCTGTTTGGAGCACCCATAAAGTCTCTGCTGTCTCACCTGGCCCCCCAGGAAGGTTTGCTGAGCTTGGACAAACTGCTGTTCAGTCGTGCTTTAGTGCTGATGAATGGGGGAAACTAAATGGGGCACAGAGGAAGACCCATTGGTGTATCTTGCCCAGGGTTATAATTAGGTTAATTGCTCTGATGTGGCCAGTAAAATTCATTAAAGACCCTGAAGGGCATTACAAAGCATATAAACAGGCCAAGGGGACCCATGAATTCTTTCTGAAATGTTTTCATTTTTCGAAATGTGTTACAGAGATTATAATCTCTGCCTCTTATCAGACACTTTTTAAAATGTGTCTAAAAATCTTAAAAAACCCTAAAAATTTAGTTTTCCTTGCCTAAGATTAGCTTTTAACATCACTTTCTCCACGCAGCTTTCTTCCCAAGCAGGCCAGCTACAACTTCACAAAAGCTTCTGGTGAACAGCAGCTGCCAAATAATCTTTTTCTGTGTCATTTCTTCCTGGAATTGAAGGAAGGGGAGAAACTGTGCACACACAGTTAGATGTGCATGTTCATTAGAATTAGGCCTAAGACCTCTGATTTTTTAAAACTGGAGGCTGGTTGGCTTGCTCACTTGGCATAACTTAGTTTTTTGACATCTTCATTTGCCCATTGCTGGGAAGCAAAAGCATGGGAAATTAAGGACTTAGATGTTTCTAGTTTTGTAGGTTTTAGGACAGCAATTTCCATGTTTCCAGGAATGAAAATTCAATGATTGTAGTCTGGAATTACCTGCCAGCAGGATATACCAGGTTTTTTTTTTTGGTTTTTCAAGCTAAAAGCTGTTAGTGAGCACAACTGTGTTTGATGCACTCTGGTTTTTGATCCTTCTGAAACTCATTTTATAACTTGGGAAAGGAAACCAGAAGGAGGGAAGGTTCTTGGTTTGGGGTTTTTTCATATATATACAAAAGGCAAATCCCAGCTTTATCAGCCACTTACAAACTGAGCTAAAATATGTTCTCTCAAAAAAAGCAATTTCCTCTAGCCAATAAATCTTCAGACCTTTTTTTCTTGCTCTTTCAGCTTATGACTTTATCTAAAAGGGTTTCAAAAGTGCAGTTCCCCAGGACCTCTCTCCTGCCACTTTTTTTAATGCTGTTTAGTCCTTCAGAGGAGAAAATATGTTCTTGGTTATCCAGAGGTTGGATTGGGGATTTTTAAAACTCCAAATAATTTTTTTTTTTTTTTTTTAGTTCTTCTATTATCAAGAGCTCACCAGGGATTTCATCATTTTTCTTAACATACTCTTTCTCTTGTTACTACCTAGAGTGAGAACATCAGAAATGTCAGGTTTTCCTGGCCAATGGATTTTGGTGGAGACAAAAAAGCAGAGTTCATCTAGATTTTCAGAAGTCTCTCAATTCAGATTGTAACAACGAAAACACACAATTCACGGATATTTTCTGTTAGAAATTGTCACATATTGAAGTTTAAAATAAAGTCAGCAAAATATGGTATTTCTTTGATTTGACTTAGAAGTCTGACTATAAAGATACAATGCTAGGGGAAAAGCTTGTATACAGTCACTCATTAACCTATACTGACTCTTCTACTGAATCCTTTCATAGATTGGTGTTTCTATAAAAGGTCCAGCTGTCAGCCAGAATTTGGGAGGGAACGACTGCATTCACAAATGTGCCTACAAAGAGCCTCAAAGTGTTTTTCCACTGCTAAACCTACTACAGAATGCGTTTGTGAGACTCTTTTTAAAAAGTCAAATCATCCATTCCTGCCTTCCTCTCTCAAAACAAACATGACCCAGGTCTACAACAGAAAGCCAGGATTTTCAGTGTGAGGAGACAACAAAAAAATGACAATCAATGTCTTGTATTCTGGGGTCCTGAGTTCCTATTCCCCTTTTGCATCCTTACCAATGCAGCCATCTCCTATAACAACACCTGTAAATACTTTTTGGATCAAACACTAGGTACTTACATATTAAAATGCTATTCAATGCCACAAACCTGAGAAGTCCCAGCCCTCCATGCCAGTGCAATGGGCTTTCAGGAATTGACTAGAGGCACGACTGCTGGGTGAAAAACTTATCCCTTTTATCTAGGAGCTACAGTGTCCTGGATTGTTAAAATAACTTATTCTATTTGCCATCTCTTAAAGGCCAGGCAGTTTTCTTCTGTTAATTGGGCAGTTTTTCTTATCTCTTCCACAAACAATCCTCCCTTTGGGGAGATATCTTCTGTTAATGGGCCATTGAGCCTCACTTCATGACTGATAAGATTACATCATTCCATTGTGAGATGCTCCACCCAGGGGGAGGAGCCAAGCATTCCTACTGAATAAATCAGAAACTTTGAAACACTGAGGGAGCCCTTCTCCACTGGATTCCCAGAGGAGCAGCCTCTTCTCCACTGGATTCCCAGAGGAAGACCCACCACTGGGCTTTCAGAGGGAACGTACACCCATCCCACAGGATCACTGCTTCAGCAGAACTATATCTTCCACTCCAGGAGGAGCAGCCACCATCCAACTGGACTGTTATCAACACCCTGACCCCCAGGGTAGCAGGTCATATCCTGACTCTGTCAGGGTTTTTTGTTTGTTTGTACTAGTTACATTTGTATTTTTCAGTTTTCCTAGTAAAGAACTGTTATTCCTATTCCCATATCTTTGCCTGAGAGCCTTTTAATTTCAAAATTGTGGTGATTTGGAGGGAGAGGGTTTACCTTTTCCATTTCAGGGAAGGCTCCTGCCTTCCTCAGCAGACACCCCTTTTTTTAAACCAGGACACAGAGCTAAGCAAACGTGGTGCACCACAGGGGCATCTCCAAGGGGATGGAAGCGGGAAGGAAGCGTGCCAGTACCTTCTGGATGCCCGCGGCGGACTCCAGGACGTTGTTCTCGGAGCCGTTGCTCCGGTTGATCATGCGCCACATCTGGGAGTACATGCTGTCCCTCTCGAAGGGGTTCATGCCCTTCACCCGCACGTGCTCGTACACCGCCGAGTCCAGCACCGTGCCGTAAGGAATGTCCGTCTGCCGCGAGAGATCCTGCAGCGACCTGGATTGCAGGGAACACAAGGAGACACGGGGGACTTTAATCCATGTTTTCAAGGGGAGGGAGCTGCAGGCAAACAGAGGGCAACACAAAGGAACACGGGTGTCATGACACTTTCTTCTGTTGGGTTTTTTTTTCCCCCTTTATTTTTTTTCTTGAAAGATAAAGCAAGACTGGTTGTTTTTTTTTTTTGTTTGTTTGTTTTTTATGGTTTACGACACAAAGATGAATATGAAGAGAAGGGAAAGGGTGGGAAAAGTGAAAATGGATGAAAAAAAAAAACAGAAGGAGCAAGAGGATGTTGGGAAATGCCAAGCTTCTTTGAGCAGGGGCAAGGGAGAGGCAGGGAGAGTCGGAATCCTACAGAGGTTGGGTGCCTGCCTACAGTGCAAATAAGCACCCTGCTGTGGGGAGCTGGTGTGAGAATTCAGGAAATCCAGGCCAGAGCACCTCTGTGTGCTCCTGGGTTACACTGTGCAGGAATGTTTGGTGCGGGTGTTCCTCCACTGAACTGCGCATCCATCTCATAGGTCACATCCTGTATTATTTTCAGCAGTAAGAATATTTCTGTTGTACTTTCAGGAACTGCTTTTTCATCATATTTTCATGTTATCGCAATTCATGCTATTTAGTCTAATAAATTTGTTCTGCTTTACATGTTATCTAGTCTTACCCTTTTCTATAAAACAAAAGAAATAAACCATTTTAGAAGTTTCTGAAGCATCCCAAATGGGTTCGGTCAACCAAACTTGGTTTGAGCTTAAAAAATGTATATTAGAACCATTTAAACTTTCCTTACCTCTTGGCTTTTATTTTCCTGTCCTGTAGAATTGCTCCCCTGTACCTTTGATTCTTTAATGGCACTCATTAAAATTTCAAAGTAACTACTGCAATATGTCCACTGCTTAAAACCCATTACAGCTTTTCCAGCACAAATTAACTGTGTATAAACTGCAAAATCTAGTGGATGACACATCAGGACAATCAAGGAGCTCAATGCTGTCTTAAAGAAAGCAATAGCAAATTGTAAAAGCTTATTGCAGACACAGAAAATGCAAACAGCAACGTAGGAAACTCACCAAATTCCAAGTTGTATTTCTAAAAAATGCAAATATGAATGCCAGTGAAAATGGCCCTATGGGACGGGGGTTGGAAAAAATGGAATTCTTAGGTGTTGTGAGGATGGCACTGAAGAAAACAGTAATGACATCTCACAGGATAGGTATGCCATGAACAAAACAGAAAGCAGGAAAAGAAGAAATCAACAGAGATCGATGGCAAGGGTTTAAATGTTAGCTAAGTAAAACAGAAATCCTTTGAAATTTAGACATATTGGCTTAAAAAAACATTGACCAAGAGCTAAATTCTAGCCAGATAACGTATAGTAATTATAAGGAAGGGATAAATGTAATTTTGAGGAGTAAATAACTAATGGTATTAAAATCCCTCAAATCACCTCACTTTCTCCAACAAGACTGCATTTCTTTTAAACAGGGAACCTGCAAAAAATCTGTACATCTATGGAATCATCAAAGGTGAGATGCTACATGTGGCATTTCCTGAAACCAAGTGTATTGGTCTTCCACCAGAGGACCAAGATATGCCCTGTTCTATGAGGAAAAATATGAGAGTCTGCTAGACTGAGGCAGCAGGACAATAAGTACTGTGGTTAGTTTGCAACTGAATCGTGGAAAAAAAAAATTATCAAGTCCAGATAAACACCTACGAGTTCTGAAAGATTAAATATAAAATGGCTGAGCTGTAAGCAAAAATGTGAAACCTCCTTACAGCCAGTGAGCAAAAGGAAAGCAGTAAATATTTTAAAAAGTGGCAGTCAGGGGCATTATGAAAGTAAGCTGCTTAGGTCATGTGCTTAAGTTTAATAAACATACTGAAATAAGGACTAATACCATTTTAAAGGTCAGTCCTGAAGTCTAGACATAGCCACCAGGTAGGTTCCTCCAGGGAAAGCAAGTCAATCATCTATTCCACTTGGAAATGACTAAAAAACCCCTCAGAATTTCAAAAAGAACTTCCTCTCACCAAACAACATACAGATGGTGGAAGCATGGACAATCTTCAAAGGAGGAGTTTGGAAACATTTCCAAGCAGCTCTGGGTAGCATCAGAAATATTCAGTCAGAGTGGATGCTCTCGAGGGGTTTCCAGGATAACCAGAACAGCTTCTGCAGAACTGAAAGGCTGAACAAGGACAGTGTGACCCTGTGGGTGGGGACATCACCCACAGCCAGAGCTGAGGCACTCAGTGCCTGCATTGCCTCACTCTGCCTCACCAAGGTCTCCCAGGCCTTTGTGACTACAGGCAGGGCTCAAGAAGGCAATGAACAATGAGCAGCAGGTTGTCAGGTAAATCCCAACCAGACAAGGCGGGGATTGATTTGGATCACTAGATCCATAGAAATCAGTGTGCTGAGAAAGCTGGCCCATGTCCTTGCATGGCCACCTGCTTTAATTTTTGTAAGGTGAAGGAGGCTAAGAGATATCCCTCACTACAGGAGAAAGAAAATATCCAGACTATATTAAGAAAGTGAAAGAAGAAGATGGTATCACTGCTGGCTGTCCAACCTCATGGAGTTGCACCTCTCAGCCCATTTCTGAGCACATGAAGGAGAAACAGCTGACTGGCAGCACTCAACACTGACTCACCAAAAGCAAGTCATGCCTGACCAATTTGGTTGCCTTCTACACTAAAATAACTTCATTTGTGGACAAGACCAGAGATACTGACATAGTTTACCTTTAGCAAGGCAGCCTGCCTGCCTCCCACAACATTCCTGTATCCAAAGGAGGCCATTAGGTACAGCTGTGTGGGAAAGCAGATGTGATCAATTCCCCATGGGATTGTCATGCTCATGGCATATCTCACCTGCAGGCTGCTCACAGGTACCCCAGAGGTCTCACCTGGGACATATCTCTACCAGTGACCTGGAGGAGATAAGCAAGCAGCCTCCTGTCAAGTTGGCAGATGATGTGACATGGAGGGTCCTGCTCAAGGACAGGCTGAAGTTCAGATGGGCCTAGAAAGGCTGGAGGAATGGGGAGTGCAACTCAGCAAGGACAAATACAGAGCTCTGCACCTAGGGATGAATAAAACCCTGCAACAACCAGGCTGAGCACAGCTCTGCAGAAAGGCACCCTGGTAGGCAGCAGCAGGCCTTGCTGAGAGCTTATTCTTATTTTACCATTAGGCAAAGTGTTGTGCAAAGTGCTGCCAGTCTGTCTATCTGTCAGAAGCATCACTGATGAAAGGCACTAGATAAATACAGCATACTGTATTCATCCATTCTGTTACTGCTGCTGCCAGTAATTCCTGAAATCAACTGGCAGCACTCAGCAGTGCAGTGAGCTGTCACAAGATGCATGCTGCAATGTCCTGTAATTGTTGTTTGTCATGCCAGAAAAGTGTACAAGAAGTATTTATTCAGTCTCTAATTTCCAGTACAACACCTAGTAAAATTGCAATCATTACTTTACAGGACTCTGCACAGCCATGTAATTTCTAATAGAACAAGCAACAAAGCATTTTTTGGATATATTATTGCTGAGCAGGATACAACTGACAGGTGTAGCTGGTGCCACAAATCAGTTAAAAACAGCACAAAAGAAAAAGGAGCATATCTTGTGGCTATGAAAGCAACTTTCTTATTTTCAGAAGGGCAAACCAGCACAAGACATGAGCTATTAGTCTGGAAGTGTGCTACAGTCAGGTATGGGAAGCAAACAGGCTGAGAAGCAAGTGTGCTATCACACATAAAGGCAGCACCAGCAGGGAAATAACAAGGAGGAGAATTATGTCAGTGCCTTCAGGAAGGCATGTTGTAGCTGCCACGTCTGGCATTAGCTGCAGTCTGCAGTGCCTCACTGTTAGATGTGCTGTCCTAAAGCTCAGGATGCCTCCCAGCTGCCCTACTTGCATCTTTTCACAGTTGCAGGCGAGGCTCCATGCTCAGAAAATGATGACAAGAGGACAAAAGCAAGACAAATAGAAGTGTGAACTCAATGGATGGGCTAAATGCTGTCGTTGGCAGGAAACCCAAAGTCTTGGCTCACCTGAACATATGGTGAGGAGCAAGAAGGAACTGTGGGAGCCTTGGAGGTGTACATGTGTATATCCTGCTGCAGAGGCAAGCTGCACACACAGCAAAGGTCTATCACACGTCACTGACTCCCTCCCCTCACACCTGTAAAATGGGCTTTAATGTAAAATGGGATGTAAAACGGGATCATAGTAGATATGTAAAATGGGATCATAATAGATATGTAAAATGGGATCACAATAGACATGACCTCCTTCAGAAGCTGTTTGTTTAATAACCCACAACTCTGCTGACAATTGCTGAGACATTCAACTTAGAAGGCACAACAAAACCAAGTACAGCAAAACAAAGAGAAATGACAAACTTTGAGAGAGCAGCTATAATTATTAAACCACTGAGGTTCCCCTACAGAAGAAAGAACTCTTAGAACTGCTTTGCCTCCAGCCTGGTTTATAGGTTACACCTTGGTTGGTCTACCCCTGTTCCTGGATTAAACAACTCATTCTCTTTTCAGACAAATACCTTTAGTGGACACACAAATCCTCAGCCTCACTCTGTCCCCCAGTTTCACCATACAGCTGCCACACCAGGTCTCAAAATAAGGAAAAAGCATTTGTAAAGATAATTAATTCCTACAAGGGATCCTTCGCTGCCCAAATCCTGATTCCATTACCCACACTGAAATGTAATTTTTCCATAGTTCTCAGATGAACTATCTGCAAAGCAAAGCACTCATCAGCATAAGTAGGCAAATGATAATTTCACATTTTAAAACTTTCTTCTCTTTGAATTTCTAGTTTTGAAGCAATAAGGTAATGAATGATAAAAATGGTTTAAAAATATAAAGAAAAGCAGATGTAGCTGAAAAAATGAAAAAAAAAAAGAGATACCTTTAACTGAATTTGTATACAGACAAATCGTACTTCTAGGGAAGTGATCATGCAGTCAGGTCATTCAGCTTATTTTTGTCTATCACTCATGCAGCATTGTGGGGAAAAATATTATGTGTGGCCTTTATGGTAAGTTTTTTTTTTCTCATTGCAATTACTGGGATAATACCAACATTATCCCAGCATCAATATTATCCTAAATTAACTAGGCTAATAGGGCTATTCTGAAAAGGAATTGAGTCATTTGAGGAAGAGTTATTAACAGAGAGATGTATTTTTCAGTGTTTGTTGATTTTATTTAATATTCTACACCTTAATCAGGCAGCAATTGTCAGGTCACTTTCATTTTATGGCTTAGTACAAATCAGTTACTTTGCAATTTAAAAATTATCTCTGCTTCCAGCTAGAAGAAAAACATAGTAGGATTTGGATGTGTTTCTTTCTCTTTTCTTTTAATTCAAATCGTAGACTCAGAATTGGTAATATGTTCACATATGTCAGCCCAAAGTGTTAAAAATGTACACAGAAAAATGTTGAAAAGCAAAAAGTCAGCTTCATAAAGAAGTAACTGAATTTCTCTTTAGGTGATAAAATACCACTGAGGTCTTGGGCATCAACACATCTTTGTAAACCTGGGTTATAGATCAATTCAGGCTAGCTGTGCTAGACCTGAGTGCTGCATAAAGCTGTCTCTAAGAACTAGTTACTAAATTTTCAGCAAAAAACAACCAGTGTCATGGCCTACACTGAAGTCTTTATTTATGACTAATTCAGATAAAGCTTTCCAGTGCTTTTGTGGGGTATTTTGTTCATTTGTCTGTTAGCTGGTTTTTTTTTTTGTTGTTTTTGTTTTTGTTTTTTTTTTTCCCCTAGGACAGTAAGGATTAATTCACAAGGAGATTTAGGGTTAGGGAACAGGGTACATTAAGCCAAGGGGTTTGACTGTTGTCAGGGTGAATTTGAAACCACCTAACACCAGGCTTTCAAATGGCAAATCCTTTGACTTCTTCTCTGTTCACCCCACTCCCACAATCTTCCTGCAAAATATCAGTGCCCATGAGAAGGTGGCAACACCCTCTCCTAGTCCAGAGAAACAGTGCAGTAATTTGAATAAAATCAATCTCTGCCAATAGATTCTAATTTAGTCCTAAAGAAATCATAAAACATAATAATGTCAACACTGGCTTAGTGATGAAATTCAGAACATGAGCACCTCCTAGAAACAGCTCAGGACCTCCAAATTTATTTGGCATTTACCAAGAAAAGCCACTCCTAATTACTATTAATTTATGTTGCGTTTGAAAAAGCGATCTAAAGATTTAAAACGCATAGAAATTATGCTTTGTTGCATAATTGAAATTATGCTTTGCTGCCACAGTGTTTTGGCATTTGAAATGCTGACTGTCTTGATTTAAATGTCACCTGCAATGTGGGTCAAGTGTGAACAAAAGATGCATCCAGGAACTACTTTAGAACTTGAGTGCCTCTGCTCTTGATGTTGCCTGTTGGCAGAAGGTGAAAAGCTGAGCTCCAAAAGGTACTAGGAGTAACCATCTCTCTGTAAAAGCAAATTTAACACCCATTCTTTTTCTCCTAGCTTCTCTGAATTAATTTAAAAACTGCAAAAAAATTGATTCAAATTGAACATTGAGGCAGAGCACAAATGCCATCACCAAAGTGAGGTTATACAGCAAAGATCTACTTTGAAACTCTACAGGGAAAGGGAACACTTATTTCTCTAAGAGTCCTCCTCAGTGGATGGACTAATAAAATTTTGCATGCTTTGCTACTCAAAAGAGAGTTCTGGATACCATGAGGCACTGACTGGGAAGAATGGCCCAGCCTTCACACCAACTGAGCAGGGGAAGCTGCAGGAGCTCTGAACACAAACTAGCTTCATATCCAAAAGCTGAAATGCAGTAACTACCAAATGTTTCATGGAAATGAAATGTGCTGTGGGCTGCTTGAATCCTCCTATCTTTTATAAAAGATATCTCAAGGAGCATACCTACAACAACACACTGTAATATCTGATGCTAGCTGGAAATCTGAAATGAAAAACTATTAACTACTTTTTATATCTGTGCAAACCCACTGACTTCAATTTCTTTCCTTTTTTCTGGCTTGTCCAAAGCTGACAAGCACTACTAGCAGAATCTGGATTATTTTTTTAAATGCTTATACTCATTTCCATTCTGGCCCTGAAGGCTCCCCAAGGTACAATTTGAACTGTTAAAAAAAAAAAAAAGAAAAAAAAAGGAAAAAAGGAGCATCAGCTTTTTTTCTTTATTGCTTATTCATGTTTTCCGCTTTGCAGTAATTCAGCATGATAAACAAATATCCTCTCTCTTATGTGCTGGTTTAAGTTCCAATTTTGGCAGTTTTGTAAACTGAAGTTTTATACTCACACCATAGTTAGGATAACTTCATTCCCTAATGGATACTAAACACATCTAATTACTCTATTTTTGAGCTGGAAGTGCTGTTGTAAAATGTCTGTTCTTTCATTCCAGGAGCTTTCCAGCTGCAACATTTTCTACTGAATAAAACATTTTTCAGTGACTCTGCCCATAAATAATACAGCACAAAGACCAATGTAGTCCCAACTGTACATAATAACCTTAAAATTCCACTGAGGCTTTTCTAGTGACATCATAATAAGCTGCATGAAAAAGCTGAAGATGTATTAAATTATAGTTTGGGTATATTTTATTCTTTTTTACACATCATAAGAAAACACAGACATTTGTCACAGTAATCTGAACTTTTTTTTGGACTACTTCAAAACTGGAAGGGACATGATTGCAAAGCAGAATGCAGAAGCATATTTCATTCTTATAAGGACAAACTGAATGAGTGAATATATCATTATAATTTATTTTGCATGTATAAATTCCCATGCTGTTTCTCCACAGTCAAATTTAAGTCTTTTAAAACGTAATGAAATAAGTAAATCAACTTCTCTCAAAATATCAAGATCAATGTTGACAAACATCGACACAGAATATCATTTTACTCCCATACAAATTTTGAAGGGATTATAATTGAGACTACAGAGTCAAATGGTTGGGTTGTGTCAAAATACCCTGCCAGCATTGCATCATCTCAAAATCTGTTATTCAGAACACCAAAAAAAAAAAGGTAACTTGATTTAACTGCTAAAACAACTGTATCAGGGGAGTAATTTTCTCATTTTCTCATAACTTTAGTCTATTTTATATATCTCTGTCTTAGACTATGGAGCCTTCTAATAGATCAAAGTGGTGAGGTTGTTACCTCAGAAAAGAAGGATAACAACCATAGAAAATTTCCAAATTGGAATGTAAGGACTGGTAAAGCCTGGGCAATTTGGTCCATGGAGCACTAACCTCTCCCTCCACCTCCATCATCCAAGAGTCAGGACATAACCATGCACTTAAAATTAAGTACTGCTTCTGCTTCTGCGTCCACCTTGGGCTTTAATTGCAAAGGAAACTTGTCTGCTATTGCAGATGTTTACCAGCCCATGTGGAAGCCTGGACTGGTTTTAGCACACAGAAAATCCTCACCTAGAGGAGAAGTACCTTTGTGCAAGCACAGTGACTGCTGGCACGCAGTGATGCCTGATCCTGATGAATTCACAGGAGGCCAAGGCTCCCCCTGCTCAGTCTGTGATAGTGGCTCACTGTCTCAAGGGGAATTTCAGAGAAATTTTGAAAGCAGCTGAACTAGAGGCAGAAATACCTTAGGTGATGATACACACAAGTCAGGGACTTGAATCAATGGCTGGACTGGGAAAACAGAATTTTCCCAGTCCAGCGTTGAGCCTGAATTAAAGGTCAAGTTCTTACCTTTCTGAAGGAAGAAATACAGTGAAATGTGCCTCTCCTCTTTAAAGTCAATCTGTGATTTTTGCAAAGAAGGATATATAGGAAAGGGTAATTTTGTCACTCTCACATACTTTCACAGACTTGTAGGCTCAAGATTAACATGCTATGAAAAAATGGCCACCTGTCCCTCACAGTGCTTGGCTAGCTAATGCTTCCCTGTATTTTCTAGTCTCTGCTTTGACCCAGGAATGAGCATTTGAAGGTGAAGGATGTCACTGGAGCAACGGGAGCGAGGATAACTCAGCATGCAGTCAGCTGAAGGAGAGGATACTGCAGTACAAAAGGGCAGGGAGAGAGGGCAGGAGACCTAGAAAGGTTCCTGTGGTATGGAAAGATGACATGAGCTTCAGTACAAGACTGGAAGGTGTGACAGAAAGAGTTCACCATAAAAGGGACAGGAGAAGACCAGGACATTAATTTTTGGGAGGCATGAAGCAAAGGAACAAATAGATGGAAGAAAAGAGAATGACATGATCTGCTTATGTAGTCAGAGAGCTCCTGGGAGCAGAAGGAGAAAAGATGACTATGAGTGAGTTTGTTACTGTTTTTTGCTATTGACACGTCTCTGCCTTGGAAGAATAGGTGAAGTCAGCTCTCAGTTGCCCATACATTGAAGAAACACTGGGTTCTCCCTGACCAAAGTGTCAGAATGCAAGTATTGTGGAATCCATCTGAATGGAAAGCAGAGCTGGAGAACACAGCAGCAATTGATACTTTCCTATTTCAAACATTGATGCTGTGTGGTCATCTCAAACTCAATTGCTTCTTTCAAAATATGTATGCCTGCAAACATTCATATGTATGTCTGCCACAGGGAAAAGCATCTGCTAGAGGCCAACAATTCCAATCCTAAAAACAAAGTGTCTCCAGGGAGACCGGCAGTCCATAGCATATTGTTATTTTTCTAACTTTTCAGCTACTTCTCAGGAGGATAAAAATTTATTCCTGTTGTCACATTTAAGTAGAACATTTATACCCCTCTACATGTATATTTATGCTCGCCCTCCTTTCCCTTGAATCATTCTTTATCAACTTACTGGATGGAGTTCTCAATGCGTGTGATGGTGAGGAAAGCTGCCAGGTTGGCCGTGTAGGAGGAGATGACAATCAAAGCAAAAAGCCACCAGGCTCCCATCATCAGTCGGGTTGCCAGGGTTGTGTATGGAACCTCTCCTCCTGTGGGGAAGAAGGAAAAGCAAGAGTTTTCATTTGGCAGAGGAATGCTGGTGCATCGCTCAGGATAACTCAGGATAAGAGCCCAAGGCTAACAGCATAAAGCAGTTCATTAAAACCTGGTGCTTCAGTGAGCTGAGCAGGATTTGAGGAGCTGCACTTTCTATGCAACAAAAAGCACCGAAGGAAGCCCACACTGTCAATTGACATTCCTGTGTTTAATCTCTTTTGCTATTGTGCCTTTAATTGCAGTTCATCTGTCAGTCCTGTCCAGTAATGGAAATAGACTTCCAGATCTCAGAACAAAAGCAGCCAAAGTAAATTCTTACAATGTTCTTTCCTTAGAGATCTTATCTTCAAACCTTAATTAAGTTTTTCTTTCATTCTGGGGAACGTAAAGTCAAAAAATCCCATCAAAACACAATTACTTTTCACAGCTCTGTAGGCAGGCAGATGCTCGTGAGAACCAAATGTATGTGTACAACTTGCTGCAAGTGAACTTGGACATGCAGGAAAAAACAAATCACACGTACTGAAGAAGAAAGCAAACGTTGTTCTGTGTTCCTATAGTTGCTTTCCTTTAAAATCCAGCTGCCATGTAAACAGAACATGAGCAGCAATTAAGCCTCCCAGGATGGCTGCAAACTATCGATTGTGTGACAAGAGACTAGTAATGCAACCCATGAAAAGCAGCAGTATTTATTCAAATAGCTGCCCCAAAACACACTAGAGTTTGGAGTATTTGTAAGAGCTCTTTCTGTTTAAAAAAATATATAAACCTCAGATATTTAGACGAAGGAAAATGTTAATTTTTTTAAAATCCTCCTTTTGTCTGCAGTATGTTTTGTCACAGCTACAAGTAACTAAGGGGGGATGTAAGAGCCGTACCAAGAGATGTGGGACTCCAGAGGGCTCTGTAAAATGCTGTTTATTGTATCCAGACAGCAATCAGGGGTCCTGGGTGACAGAGCCCAGCCTAAAGCCATCAGCCACAGCTGTGGGCATGTCTGAAGTCATCTTAGTTCTGGTTACAATACATTTTTTACTTTGCTTTGCTGAGCATCTTAATACATAACCACCAATCAATCCCTTTACTATTATCTATAGCCTATCATAACTACTGACATTACAATATTCATGTCACTGTTCTCCAATCACAAAAGGTCAGTGTGTTACAGTTTAAGCTACAAGTGGTTTTTCAGTTTTCTTGCAGTGGAAAATTCTGAGACCATTTGTCTACTTACAACATCAGCATGGCTATTTACTTCTTGTATTTTTCTGCTTGGTAAAAAACCTCTTCTGTTTGACGTGGGCTTATCCTTTATTCGAAGTCATAAAAACCTTTCTTAACCAACACACCGTTTGCCTTCTTAGTTATCCAGTAAGAATGGCTCAGCAGTTCCTTTAGGCCTTTGTTACTCTTCTCTATCAAAACTTGTTTCCATCTCTATTCCTTTCTCAGTTTCTACATTCAAAAATCTTTCTGCCAAGCACACACATCTGTGAGACTTTCTTGTCAAACTTTCATCCATCCCAACAGGGGGACAGGTAAACACAGCAAACACCCACAGTCAACTGCTCAAGATGTTCACCCTTTTCCTCTCCCCCTACACTCAGCAATTTGAGAAGCTGATATTATTTCTGAGGCAGCTTTCTCCTGTGCAAGATCTTACAAGGGTACAATGTCTGGGATTTGCAAAAGCAATTTGTTACCAATTCAATCATCTGCAGATAGTTTGTTTTGTACTTATTTAAAAACTCCTTAATGTTTCCACAGCAAGTAGATTTAAGGGAATACAAATTACAATTATTCCCACTCCAGAACAAATAATTTTCACTTATGACAGAAACTGAATGTTTAATCAGTGTTGTCTATTAAGGATGCTCTTACTGCTTTATTCTGAATTTTTCTTATCTGTACAAAACACTGGGAACTCTGAATTCCCATACAACATTTTGAAACATTTTTTTCCTGCATCAGTGATGTGGAATTGTACCATATGTGAAATAATAATTGACTCCATTCATTTATACTGTTGGTATATAAACACTCAAATCCTTTGCCTTTTGAGAATTCCAGAACTGACAGACAATCTCTTAGACTTAAACAGCTGGAAACAACTTTTCTTTTATTTCCAAGATGCCATGTAATTGTCTGAAACAAGAATCTTCTCATCAGTTTGGGAGATATTATTTCAGTCTAAGGACTATCAAAGATAAACACTAACTTCAACATCTGATGATTTGGGTTTCTCTGCTGCAAAAATTTTAAATTACTTTTGATGGAGTATTTCTACTTTACAACAGTTTTTGCAATGTCTTATAAATACCTAATTTTAAAATTATTTTTAATAAAATGAAAGGAGCAATTATATTAATTTATCAGAATAGGCTGTTTGTCCTTTTAACTTTCAGGTGCCAATCCCTGCAGATAATCTTCACACTTAATTGAAATGGCTAGTGTGATTAAGAAGAGGACAATGATATTTTGGATATCCTTGCATTTTCATTTTTCAGCTTAATGAGAGGAACTCTGAAATTCTCACATTTTTGAATTGCAATTAAATGTCAGAAGAGAGAGGACTATTGAAACACACACACACACAGGTGCCTTCTGGTTCAAGTGAGGATGCTGTGCATAAAGTGCACATGAAAGCCACTATAGATCCCTCAGCCACAGCATTCCCTACTGTCCATGCAGCTTTTCCATACTTTAGTAAGGCTGTCCCCACTATTCACTATTACTTTTTCCTTTTCTCTCCCGTGTTAAAAATAGACTTTAAAACCCGTGAATGCTGGTTAGCCCAAGGGCTTTTATTTCATCCAGGTGTTTGTGAAACCTTGTTCCTAATTCACAGCTGTTCCTTGTACACCAGCAGTCAATAAATGAAGCTTGAGGACAAAGCTTGTATTGAAGTACATGTACAATAAACACACATCAAAATAATTCCTCACTCCTCTAACAATTCTTGCACTGAGGCTTCTTAAACCATCATTTCTAAAACAGGGCTGACACCACAACTGATTAGGTGCATGACTCTTTTTAAGTGGTACAGGCAGGGTGTTCCACCTTTCCTAGTAAAAGCAGAAAAGAAACAAAAAGGAGATCTTTTACTGCCATGGTATAATTTCTTTGGCATCTATTAGGAGACAATGCAATTCAGTCTTGTTCCATTGTACTCTCTGCTAAAACAGTTCCTGCACCATGGCAGTTCACCTTAAGAAACCTCTTCGTTCTCCCCAGTTTTGTTTCTGGGGATAAAACTTTCTGAAGTTTTCTTTCAGTCCCATTTTCTCAGTGCAGAAGAGTGCCAAGTCACTCAGGAGAGCAACAATCACTGCTTCTCCATTAACATTACCACAACCTAAAAGATACTATTCCCCACTTTAAATTAGAGTGCAGGAGGGACAGACACACAAACCTCCCTGAGCTCTGCTTTCCAAGATCCAGGATGAGTTTCAGGTGCGTTGACACCTTGATGGATCACGCCACGTTCTGGCTACAAGAGGTGATGCACAGGACACACAGCACAAAGCAAGGGGGAGCCAAAATCATGGAACAAATCTTTGCCTGCTGCAGTCTTCCCCATCATGCCAGCAAAGCTGATGAGCAGAGAAAACTCTGTTCCATTGCACCTTGTTCCTACAGCAAAACCCAGGAGTGGGGGTCAGCACAGTGGCTGTGGTGACAGTAACAGCACTGCTGCTGGGGCATGATGAGCAGCCCCACCCTGAAACAAATGGAAATCACACCAGACAGCAGTCCAGGAGTTGTTTTGTCACCTTAAGAGACCTTAAAGGATGACAGAGGCTATATGATCATTTATTGGGGCCTTTCCAATACACCTGCAGCAGGGTATAATGCAGCACAAAATCCCACCACCTGTGTATCACCTATGTTGTGGCTACAGCTCCCAGTATAGTTCATCTGACGTGTGATGGGTGCTTAAAATCGCTTAGAAAAAACCTAATCTGCCTTTAAAACTTTCAGATTGCATGTGCAGGAAGGGAAAGATATTTTCCAGAGTAAACTGAACTCAAAAATCAATCTTATTGGGAGTTTTTGGAAAGGGTTGAATTACTGTAGAAGTCACAGTGAAAGAAATTACTTTTAGTCCTCCCACTCTCATCTAATGCAGCTCTCCTTCATCAATCCTAGACCATTTTAATGCTGGCCTACTTTAGATGACAGCCTTAGACTGCAACTTGTCATAAATTTCTGTTTATTCCCTTTTCTTTCCAAGTGCTTCAAGCTAAACAGAAGGCAGGAAAAATAATGTATTGTCTTGATAATGCAAACAATATAATGCATAATTATGACAGACTTAAATATCAGGATAAAACCCAACTTAGAAGACAAAATGCTCAACTATTCAATTATCATACACATTTTTATTCTAAAAAAATTATTTTCCCTCATTAGTATTCAGTTTAAAGGTTTCTTCATGTCAAAAATCACAAGAGAGGAGTACAGGCAAGAAGGAGGAATGAAAACACAGGACAAATGGGCAAAATAGGGAAATTTAGAATCACAGCCTGGTAAGATCTTGATATTTTATAATTCTGGGTTAAATTTGAAGAATTCAAAATGCATAGGCTCTTTTTCCAAACATCTTGTTCTTAGGGATTTGTCAATTGTTTGCCTGAAGAAAAACTGCAGTGAGCTGAGTTTCTGTGTAAGGAGTTTTCCAGATAATTCAAAGAATCATGAAAAAATATGTTAATTGTTACTGCTTTGCTGAGGAACTCTAATGCTAACAAAATTAAAAGCAAGAATCTCAACTGTGCTTGGAAAAGGAAGGTGAAGAAATTACAGGGTGGGTTATCTGGGGACAGAGTTTGATTCTGCTTTTTCCTACAAAAATTCTGTCCACATTCAGTGAATTATTGGCCTTTGGTAAAAAAGCACAAAGGACTTGGGAGTTGGCTGCAATGTAGCCTTTAGCCTGTTAGAACAGTCACATCAATTATGCTGTGCATCTGCAATTTCCAGAAATAAAGAGGTGCAGATGCCTGTTGCAAACAGTTTAGATCAATGTATGTTTTCTGTTTTCTTTGTGAAAGGGACATTAATAGAGAGTGCATGTAAGAGAAGTAGTTTGTGTTAACAAAGAGGAAAAGGCATTTTATATTTCCACTTTTTTTTTTCCACTAGAAACAAAACCTAAAGTTTGACTGAGCTCTGTGATCTCTGCAAAACTCTGCAAAGCAGAACTCTTCAAAGGCAGAACCTTTCAGAGCATTAGCTATTGCTATTGTTCTGTTAAAAACTTTCCTGATAATATAAAATCTCACCCACTTTCAATTGGAAATGTTCAAATCAGTAGAGGACAAAAAAATATGTTACAGTCAATGAAAGCTATACCTATTTCTACCAGCTGTGCAGTAAGTGCAGCTTGGAAGTTGTCGGGAAATTTCTCATCATGAATTTTTCTTCCCTTATTTTCATTTTTTTCCATCTATCCTTTTCCATTCTTCCTTGAACTTTGCATGCATTCATCCATAACATTTAAGCTGGCATGCCATAACCTGAGCTTGTAATATTCCATTTTGTGCTGAAGTTAACACCCATTGACCACAGCAGGCACAACGAATTATTCTGCAGGAGAACACAACTCCTTGAACTGGTAATGCCTTCCAAATAAGCTTGTAAATCAGTGGCTGAACTTTCTGTCCTTGCACACATTGGCAGATTGCAGGGGTTTGGGAGTGGAGAAGGAACTGATCATGAGGCAGGGCTGGCAGCCAGATCTTACAAGGTGTGGAGAAATTCAAGAGCCAGCTATAATTTTTACTTACCACACCACCTGTTCCTCCTGTACCATTTGGTTTGTATTAAAATGTAGTGATTTAAAAAACAAAAATTATATATAAAGAGAGGCATTCAGATATTTTGCTTCACACATGAAACATTTCTTCAGGTCTTTGCTTCCTAATGAGAGAGCACTGCATCTATGTATTATTACTATACTGTGACAATACTCCAAATATATTAGGAACTGTTCTTTGAGTTCTTTGGAAGCAGTAGGATTGGAAGAGACTCAATCTTCTTTTTGTTTACCAAAGCAATTATAAAAGTTTCCATCAAATCCCAAAGATAAAGTTTCCTTTGAAAAAAAAAAAGTAAAAGTCATATGTAGACTTTTTTAATGGTTATATCTTTTGAAATTGTTGTGTCTGTTTTTATTTGTTAAGTCTTTCATCTTGTTACATCCAGATATTAAGATGGAAGAAGAACTTGAATTGAAGGTTCATTTTGGTCTTTAGGTTTACAATAATTTTTTTTGGTCATTTTTATAAAACCTGCCCAGCATTCTAAGAGTCAAGCCAGCAAAGAGATATCTTGGAAACTACACAGCAAACTCTCATAAATGCTTGGGTGAAACTTGTTTGAATTTGCTGATTTGAAACTGTGTTATGGTAGTAGCTACCATTTAACCTCCACTATGCAGAAAGTATTCAGTTTGCTTTTTTTTTTCACAAGCACAGAAGAGAAATATTTACTGCCTTACTGGCAAAATGATTTTGAATACTATTACCTTCACCTAATGCACCAATATCATTAAGGTTTCTATATCTCCTAATAAAGTTTTCAGCACCCTCCTTCCTGTTGCTCTCAGCTCTGCCTCACCTCTGTGTAAACTTTCTCCCCACATAATTTCTCCTCTGCAGTTTGTAGCATTGAACACTTTGGTGCAATCAGTGCTCCTTTTCCTTCCAATATGCCTTACCTGTGCATTCCAGATACTTCAGCATGGGCAGCTGGAGGCTTGAAACACCCAGCACACAGCCTGACTGCCCCCTCACACATCACATTTTCCCTTATGCATCACACAGATGCTCTACAGGAGCCAACCATCCTCCACTCAAGTGTGATTTACAGCCTGCAGCAGACCCTGCCTCCCATCTCATTTTGTGCTCCAGCCGCTGTGCTCCAGGCTGTGCTCCTCAGTCACAGAAAAAACCCAGGATCACTTCTTTCCAAGTTCTCAACCTCTGAAATACCTAATGCCATTTTGACATAGTGACACCTTCTTCCCCCTTTACCCACCTTTTCCATCTGGCTTTCAGCATTTCCAAGTGATCCTACTAGATTTCAGAAACACCATGAAGATCAACTCCATATTTCTGAGCCTAACTGTTCTTGTTTATTATTCAGATTTAACTCCTGCTGGTCTATAGGCAATTAAAAAATGTGTTCACGTTGTCTTTTGGTGCTCTGATTAACTTTTTTGCCCCTTAATGTCTTATTTCTGAACTACACAATCACTGACTCTTGACATTTGCTGTTGTTAGTGTAATGATCCCCTGACTAATCCCATTACATTTGCTCCCTGGAAGATTGTTTTCTTTCAGCTGGGTCTGAAGCACTGCCCTCATTGCACTCCCAGAAGGGAAGCAATGATGCACAAAAGAAAGCTCCCCTCATTTATTTCTCCCCTTTAAGTGACAGGGAGAAAATCCGAAACTATCGCTCCTCTCCTTCGGGCTTATTTCAAGTCACTCCTAGTTATCTCAAATCTGTGAAGAAGTTTGGGAAGCTGCATTTTATACATGCTAAAGGTCCTTATCAGCAGCTCTGGAAGCCAGCTAACCTGAGGATGTGTGCACAACTTTGTGGAGGCAGATGGAGGCTTCCCCCAGCTTCCTACCAAGGAGGCCAGGCAGGAGCCATTTCCAGCCTGAAAGAGAGATCACCATGCCACCTTGTCACCCTTGTCACTGGCCAGCCATCACCTCCAAGCCACATTTCACATCTTGAAAACTCCCTCTGATCATCCTCCATTTGCTACTGCTGTGTATCTGTTTGGATGTGCCTTTGGCACTTGACTCACACACTAAGGCTCATTGCTCAGCTCTGTTTTCTCATTAAGAGAAAAAGATTACCCATGCTGAGATTTCAAATGCTGGGACTAATCAAGGACCAGTGGCAGTGCCACAAAAACCCTCATCAAGTTACAGCCCAGAGAATCCATCTCATCAGTCTGGTCAGAGGGCCTTGACATACAACCTGATGGACAAACAGAAATACCCAAAATGTTGGTGAAATGCCTGGTCACAAACTATTTCGCTTAAAATTCAGGTTCTTTAGTCATGTTCCTTGAAAATGTCCTCTCCAAAGCTAGAAAATCCTCTAGCACCAAGGAAAGGGCCTGTGCTACCCAGTACAAAGCATTTCAGCCTACTACAGCATTGCTCAACACTGGATTAGTAACCTACTGTGCTTGTAAGTTAAGTAAGTTTAAGACTGCTATGTCTATTACCAAATTATTTTTCTGTCAGTCTTCAAACCAGCCTGCCTAACTTGCTGTGTCTACTGTAACAGCTTCATTCTAGCAACAGAGGGCTGATCATTTGGCCACCAGGCTCCCTTGGAAAATTCTGCCAAGGTACAGCAGGAACTGTCAGACATCCTTGAGTAGAATTTTGTTTGAAAATTAATCTATTTGCAGCAGCCTGTCAGATGCACCACTTCACTACACACTTCCCCTTTTCTCCCTGGGTCTAATTTATATACAACAGTAGTTAGAGGCACTATGAAGATGAAAAATAATTTGTGACAATAGCTCCCCTAAGGGCAAACCAAGGAGGGCATCCAGAGACAACACACCTCTAGGTAAGTGGAAGTTGCAACTATAAAGGTCAGCTTTAACTCTGCCTTAACCCTCAGGCACTGATCACACTCCTTTTATAATGCTGACCATTTCCACTAAGCTGTGACTAGACAGTGCAGGATCCAGCCTCAGAGTAATCTAGATAGAGCTGTGCTCTGCTGCTGCTTTTAAAAGCTGCTGTGTCTTTAAGGTTGCAAAACTTTTCTATAAACCGACCTCTATTCCTCCCAAAAAAAAAAATCATCTGGTTTGCAGAGAAGAAAGCAGAGAATGAAAAGAGAGAAAATTTGTTTTATGGGAGAAGCAATAGCAAGTCAAACCCAAAACTGAATGGACTTTCTAAAAGGCTATTTTAAACAGAAATCCAAGCCTCTATCAAAAAGGACAGCACCACAATGACAAAAATTTTAACTTACTTTTTCTATTCAGAAATTTTTAGATAAACCCCAAACATTTAAATAAAGGGTCTAATAACTGCATTCGAGTAGAATAGTATCTAATGTGATAATAAAAAGTCTAAACTCTTTTCAGCTGAGCTGAGATTCCAATTTTCTGCATCACTAGCAATGATAATGTTACACAAACAGTGTTCAATCATTAAATTAATTCCCATTAAATCAATGTCCTTAAAGGCCAAACAGTCCTTTAATAATTACCTGATTAAAGTGATGTTAGCATAAACTATTAGTTATAGTATATTTATAATTCCCTTCACAACAATAAATCCTTTCTTTCCACCCATCTTGCTGAAATGGTGGCAATAATGCAAGAGTTGGGAAGGCAAACGTGTTGTATCACCATTTAGCAAATGGCTGTGGTCTAGCTTCTCCTGGTGTCTGTGATGCTTTAATTACACACATTAATCAGACTGTCATTCCTATTATGTACTATTTACAGGATGAATCTTCAAGACCTATAGGAATCAATTTCTGGCTTTTAGGGCCAGACCCACAAGCTTAATGACTCATTTACGATATTAACAATTTTGCTCTGGTCGCTTTCTGTGGAATTAGGAAAATATATTTTCAACTGAAAATCAAAGTTCACAAGAGATAAAAGAAAATGTTACAAACATTAGTGTACATTAATATGGTGCCAGTGTATTTTGGTGACTTGTGCAACATAATCAGAGAGAGAGGGGATGAGCAGCCTTTACAGTGCTTCTAGAAGTTCTGGAAATTGTATCACGAAGTATATTTTGTTTTTCTCTTCTGCTGCCATTACAAAAGAGGAGCAATGACTGCAGCTAAAATGAAAATGGAGGCATCACTAGTATTTGCTGAAGTTACTGGGAGGCCTTAGATTAATAATTACTAGTCTTATACTACAAGTCTTGGTATTTGAAAGCGTATCTTTTGATACCTGTAACTGTGATCACGTTGGAACTGAGGCTTGCTGTCCACCTCTCATTGAATCCATTGGCCAAAATATACTGTATTAATGCTGCTGAAATCCATTGGTTTATTAGAAGACTTAGCAGGGTTTCAAATTTAATTTTGGGGTTACCAAATATAGGACCATTCGATTACATAATCATCAATAACTGTGCAGTAAGCCTAGCAATTTTACCAATAGCTCTTTGCAAAAAAAAAAAAAAAGAAAAAAATTCTGATCAGATATTTCTTTGTTGCCACTTTCAAAACACAGAACAATAATTTTACAGAATACAATTACGAATACACACACACATGGAGACAAACACGGATCAGAACTCAGTGTGCATTTTCAAGAGACACAGGGAGCCTCTGGGGATGCTCTTCAGGAGCTCTGTGATGTGATGTGTGCTTTCAGGATGGCACTTGATTGCATGCCTGTGTGCAGGCGCTTTCTGCAGCCACTGGGAAGGCATCAAAGTGATATATGCTTGCTATTATTTTAGAGGATATTGGCAGTGGATCTTAACAAATAACCTTGCACACTGGCAATGTTTAGATCAGATTTCAAGAGATGCTGCGACCAAAATCTCTCAATTACTAATGGCTGGATTCAAATGCTGCGAAGCCTCAAGCAGTCAGCCACAATTATCATCTCTGATACATATGCATAAGTGGCTAAGGAGATAATGTGTGTGTTACTGTCACATACAGTTTGCTTACTGTGGTCTTTCTGTACACCACTGGCAGGGCTGTACGTAGCACCTTAGGGACAGCAGAAAGAACTGTGCACAATGGACTGAAAACAGACCATCTGTATGTAAAATTAACATTAAGCTGAACAATGCCATTAATGAGGTATTGAAGTGTGGCTTTAGCTAAGAGCCTGTCAGAGAGGGCATTATGAATATGAGGGAGAGAGTCCCCTTTGGCTGAAACTGAGCAACTGTGAACCAAGCAAAACACAAAACAATGCAGTGTGACCATAAGGACAAATACTTATTCCAGTAAAGCCCTCACATCTTTTGACAAGTAGTTTTCCCCATAATCTTTTCACCGCTACATGATTCTGTGACACAAGATTTTAGGGGGTGAAGGGAATTAAAAAAAGGATCACACATTACATTTTGCTTGCATTTTAAAAGAATGATGATCTGTTTTATAAATCTGTTCTTCCAAGTTTTCCAAGCGTCCGTCAGTACAGAGTGACCCCTGACTACTTCAGAGGCAAGTGAATCACAGGCATCTCGGATACCTTAGCTCAGTTTTCATGTCACTAATTCTAGTTATCCTTCAATTTTCAGAATGCTTCTCTGCAATGAACCCCTAATCTTATAGAATTCAATCATCACCAGTGCAGGAGCTCTAATTATGTTCCTAAATAACACGTTTTAAAATTTAGACTAAAATTCCACTTCAGGTACGTCCTGCAATGTTGTTATCAAAGTGATCTGTAAAACTTAGATGACCGAATGTAGTATTATGACAGTGAACAGAGGACAGAATGAAACCCTCATCCTTTTAAGTTTCACAGAGAAAAATGCTATAATGTCATTTATTGATGAAAACCACTAATATGAATGCTTGTGTTTGAAAGCCGAATAACCTGGTTTTCACTGCAAATCAGCTATCACCCTGCTTAAGATCACAACTCAGGTTTTTCAGAAGTGAAAAGCGACTTCAAAGGTGACTTTACAGGAGAGTGAGGATTTTCCTCTTTGGGGATATAGAAATAAAAGAAGCTATTGTAAGAATGAGGTACATGCTTATGGCTAAAAATATTCTATTAGCAAGCATACCTGGGCATGAACAAGGAACACCCCACTCACTCAATGGATTTATTATCACTGTTCCTTAACAGCCTGTTTGCAGAAGACTTTCTTTCCCCTTCAGCCCTGCCTTTACTATGCCCTAGTGTGGGGGAAGACAAGACTTCAGTCAAAACCACCCATGTCCCTTTTGCCTGGTAGGTGAGGTATCACACATTTTTAATGCAGCCCCGTCTCACTAACTTCAAAAACGTTGAAAAGGTGAAGTCCTACTTGAAGATCTCTCCCTCCACTACTAACAGTGGAAGGACAAAAATTAAGCAGAAGGAGACTCCTACAACAGAATGCTGCTATAATGAAGGTAATCCCCTTAATTTGCATGCTGGGAAGCTGACTAAACTAAAAAATAAAAAACACAAACAAATCCCCCCAAAAGCCCTCATTTTGCTCTCATTTTACTATATATGCTGAGATGGATCCTTCAGCTCAACAACTAGGGAAAGGAAGAGGTTAGTTAAAAAAATCATTTGGTAGCATTTTTTGTTTCCTTTCTATATTAATTTTGGTCTGCTCCTTTTACAAACACTTTGATATTACAAGAGGTCTGAGGAAAAAACCCTCAGCTGCTGAAGAAGTGCCTTTCCTGCCAGCAGCTTGCAGACCTCTGCTACTCCTGTCTTTACAGCTTTCAGGCAATTTTCCTGGCACCTACCCACCAGCTGATGTTGTGGAGTGGATCTGCATGGGTGGATGCAGCTATGGCACAGCTGTTGCAGAGGAGGGACTCCTCACAGGGCAGAAAAGCAACAGAAAACTGCCATGGGTTCCCTCTAAAACCCATGTTTATCTGGTGCCTTGGATGTCCTCAGCTGAAAAAGGCTGATCAGTTTGCAGATGAAACTGCTGGCATCCAAAGCAGAGGGGGAGTATTTTTAATAAAGCTAAAACTCATTTCTCACTTCCTTCCTGCCTTAAACAGTTGATGATGTCAATTTAACTGTAAATTCCTGTGCAGGAATATCAAATAGCAGGACAAGTAAGACTTGCCTCTTCAGCTTCTGAACATCTCTGAAGATAAAAATGGGAGTTACGTTGTTCCTCCATACAAGAAATGCTCAGTTTCTGACTAAATGGTTCTTTCTTGTTTCCTCAATTAAATGTATCTTATATACAGGTGAACCTGAAAAGTCAAAATTGATTACCTAATCTGACTCTAACTTATTCATTCTTTACCCAATTAGAGCATATAGTCATATTAGAAAGCATAACAACTAAAGAATCTGTTCTGAGTAAAATATTCACCTTAGGATGTTTCTGAAAGAACACAGAATGATGGACAGATGCCATGACATCCAATTCTACTTTCCTTTTGCCTCACTTGGTCTTGATCAGGGTTTACGCTACAGCCAGACAGACATTACCTTCTCACAGTCAAAGAGAGCTAATCCTAGGCAATTAAGGTAGTTTTTGGGCTTTCACACTGCCATTCATTCTCCACCTCCTCACAGACAGTAAATCAAACACAAAATCTCTAAACAGACTGCCTCATGTACCCAGTGCTATTACTCAAGCAACCACGTGCAGAGAAGATGTAGAAATGCATTATTTAAGATGCCTCTGAGAGCTGCCTGAATCTTCAAATTAGGGGAAAAGCCAAGCATATCCCCTGGTACTTTCACACTAGTGATATCACCCTGCTGCAAACGAATGCCCAAACCGCTGAACATTTCACTTGGAGCACGGTTTTCCCACGAAGTTACAGTTGCAAAAAGAGACCATCAAACACACCTCTGAAAGGACATAAAGCTACATCTAAGGCTTACAGAAGCGTGCTGCATACACAACAACAACTCTCAGCACACGCTGCCAGCTCCAGTGACCATTTGTGGTTTACAAACACAATTTAGACACAGGACACAATTGCCAAAATGCACCCATTTTTGGATGCTGTCAAGAGGGCTGGCCAAATCACTGAGACATGTAAAAAAGGAGCTTAGGTACCACAGGGCTGCAGTCCCCATTTCAGAGAGGTGGCTTTATGAAGGCAAATATATTTACTGATGCACTAGCCCAGATTTAATCAAAATGACATGAGAATTTGGGGGGGAATACTTTAAGGTGGAACTATCATGCCACAAATAAATCTGCTGGTGTATGTAGTTTGTTTCCTGGCGTTCTTGGTATCTGACTTCTCATTTTCCCAGCTCAGTGCTGTGCATTTCAGGCTCAGCAAGTCTGTTCCCATTGCTACATGAATATGTCAAGACTGGCGTTAGTTTGAAGAGCAATTAAAATTGTTAATTCATGAGACTGGCATTTAAGTTTTGCCTTCTATCAGAAGATATAAAACATGTTTTTAGGAAGGAAGATGGATAATATCTTTATTTTTAAACTAAGGGCTGATATCTAAGATATTAAATAATGTTTCTGTGGTCAGACAGCAGATCAGGTGCAGAAACCAAATTAGGAACTAGGTCCCAGTCCTAAAGCCTTTATACTGGATCTTTTATGTATTTCTCAACATAAATCCCTCCCAAAAAATACATCAGGTATCACCACTAAATATCATATGTGAAGATATAATTAATTTCCAACAGAATTTTTGCAGAATGATTCTTGAGTCTTCCTGTGAATATTAAATATTTGATTGTTGTACAGTTAATTAAGAGAAAATGTCACTAAGAAAGGATGTTGCTACAGCATAATGGTTTCCTGCTGATAAGGATACGCCGAGAGTGAGATAAGCAAGACGGAGTAATTTATTAAGCAACAGCAGACTCCAGGCAGTGCATTTCAGGAGGATTATATCACACCTTGGGTGGTAATACAAGGAGGAAGATTGAGAATTCTGAGCAGCTTTAACCATCTGAGAAGTATTATAATGACTTAGAAGTGCTGAAGCTTGGAGGCTGCTTTATTGCTGCTATGAAATGTAATTTACACAAGGCAAACAGTAAGATTTGCTCATTTACCAGGTATTATCAGCATAATTGGCCATTACTGACACCACTGATGACCAATCAAAACCTCCAGTTGTGACCAGCATTTTAAACAAACATAAGGGGATTAAAAATGGCCCACCAGTGGTGTTTTACCATCATCCATTTCATAACTTTTCTAGGTTAAGCAAGTGTATTAAGATCTCTGAAGAAAATTATATTTTTGCAGCTAATACTTCAAGTGCTCATTATCCTACGGTCAAATTCTATTTATAAAACTACAATGAATGCTTGTTTTGTTGCAATCACTAAGAAGTGATGAAATGTTGAATGATTCAGCCATTTAAAAGATATTTTATATTATAGCAAAAAAAACCAGCCCAAAAAACTCAAACGAAACAGAGCCTTGCATCTTTACCTGTCTAATCTAAAATCCTACCAGGCCAATTCAGAAATGCCTTCTCTTATAGAAAAATTCAAAGCAAAATGAGCAGAGTGTGATAAGATAGAGACAAAGTCTTTTATGGTCTTTAATATCAAATATACAACATTGTAGTTTTCGCTAACTTCATTACTTTGTCAACATTGAATTGAAATCTATTATACTAAGTTAGCTCATCAATGAATTCTGAAGCAAAATTTGAGATGCTGCCTTCAAAACAAAATTTCCAAAACAAGTCTTCTGTAAGTCCTTGGTCAAAAATTATGCAGCATTTTACCTGTCTCAAAAACTGATCTATTATACAAAAAGAGTTGGCAGTAACTCTAGATCTTGAACTCCTGTTTCTTAAATCATTGATTTTCTCCAGTACTGGTGAGAGCAGAGTGCTCCCTAGAGTGTTTTGTAACAAGAACTCCTAATAGGAAGCTAATAGAAAACCTTCAGGAGATTAAACTAGGTTCTCAGCCAGTATAAAAGTCATCAGACTGTAGCAGCAACTCAATTCAGCTGATCTCGAGGAAGATTTTAGTAAAGTTTTTAGAGAACCCCCGAATTTCTTCTCTGAGAGTTCATATGGCAGGTTACATATGAACCTGGCAAAATTCTAATAAGGGCAAAATTTGAGGGAGTAGCTAAAGAGAAGGAAATGGCTAAAGAGAAGGAAAACTGTGGTTGTAGAGAGTAGCACAGAAGCTGAGCAAAGCCTACAATGTCTACCATTATTATTTTAAAAAAATTTTTATAATCAAGGGCTTGAGTACAGAATAAAAAACTCCCTTTTATACACTTATATACACTTTTATATTAATATACCCATTTATATTAATTGAGTTCTATTGCAGCTTTATCCTCATGTATCTTAAAAAGATAATGTAAATTATTTTGACTGATCTCAACAATGAATGTATGCCAAATAAAAAGGGAAACTTAAAATATATCTCCATATTACCAGTCTCAAAACAGCACCTAGAGTGGTCACTGAAATATGGAGGTAAGAAACTGAAATCCAAGTTCAAGACAAGTTTAAGTGATAGAAGTAGCAGTCACATTAAGTTTCAGTCTACCTTTAAGGAAGCAACTAAAAATACTTCAATTTTGTAACTGAATATGAAAGTAATTATAGAATTGCCTTAAAATCCATTGGATTGATCTGTGTTGACTTTTGCCTGTAGACAATGACTCAGTATTTTTCTTTGGTGTTTCAAAAATTGAAAAAGGTTAAAACTTGTTAATAGCATTTGAAGAAGACCTCAGAGTCAATGCTGAGCAAAAAGAAAAAGGGACACAGTGAACCTAAGCTACTTGCTAAAATCTGCCAAGTTTTTAACCGTTTCAGAAGAAATGAGCTCTTTGTTTCAATCATAATAGGTTATGAGTTTCCTTAAAGAATGACTGGTATTTTTGCAGCAGAGGGCTCTCTTCAGAGCCATGGCAGGTCTGAAGCCAGCCTGCATGCTTGCACATTTTTCCTGTGTCTAGAGGAAAGAAAGAGAAGATGATGCCACAAATCACTTGCTAGCCCCAAACAAAGAATCCAGAGCTATCAAAGCCCAAGCCATCCTCGGTTCAAGCTGCTTTGTTTCTGTCAGCACAGGGCATAAAAGCATCTTTGGCTCTGAGTTTTGATAACAGAAATGAGTACCTTGTCATGCTTTAAATCGCTGCTGAAAGGTTTCTTAAGTGAACGTGACAGTGTTTGAAATGCCCCCCGCTGCTACACTTAAGATTTGCCAATCAGAATTAATAGCAATGGATTTACTATTCCCAAACAAATAAAAGCTGCAGTTTTTCTGCTGAATGAAGAGCTGATGAATGAAAACAGAGGCAAAATCACCACAATAGCCAGTTACCCTGTCAGTGAAAATTATTTTCATATGTCTGTATTCACAAGGATTAGTAAACAATAATGCTTCTGCTAATACAGCTTTTGTTATATCCAAACTGAATGTGAAATACAGGCTGGCATTATAAATTGATCTCTTACTCTTTTGCATTGAATTTCTGAGTTCTTCTGAGTATTTATGTTTATATCAGTAAGTGTCAGGTATTTTGGTATAAATTCTTTTCAATGTGATTCATTTTTCCTTCTAGCTAATTCAGGACAGTTCTGCTTGTTGTTTGAAGGAGAACAAAGCCATAGATTCATGTCTACACCTTTCCCTCACTCAGTAGGAGCCAAGTGAGTATTTTACATTATTCTGGTAAATTCTATAGAGTTGTGTTGAAAATCCATGTGGCAGAATGGTAAGGTGTCTCTCTCTCTCTGTAAATAATTCCTCCCACCTTCCCAGTTCTGTGAATTTCTTTTTCTGAAGTCACACAACAGTTTTGGTGCCCCCAGATGCTTTGTACCACCAGCAGGTTTTACTGAGCTTCACCTCATGTGTGACACTGATTACCACAGGGAGTGGATGCAGATCTGCTTAAATCAATTCTTTACTTTTTCCCCTTCCCCATTGAATTCTGATTTTGTTGCCACCTGGTCCCCCTTCTTTACATCTAACTCCTTCCTCAATTTCACTCTGAATTCAAGGTTTCTCTCTAAGGCCTCCTTAAGCATTCATTTTCACTGATTGGTCAAAAAATCCTTTTCTTTTTAAGCTAACTGAGCATCCATCCAAGGGCTCCCTTGCGGGCTACTACTCTGGACCTATGAGTTAGGAAATTTCAGGAAACCAGGATAAACAGGAGGCAAACAATTCAGGTAACAATTGTTCAGACTGAGCTGTGTTAAACCAGTTGTGCCTCCTCTGAACCTGGGCTGGGCAGTCTCCTAGGAAGCTTTTAGGGACTCCTGTTGGGAGTGCAGCAGGGATGCTCAGACTAATAGACCTGTGTGGAATGACTCTCACTGCATGCAGTAAAGAAACTAATCCACAAGTTCTAACCTAACAGGAAGAGGGATGTAAGGAGTCTGGTTCTGGAACACACCAACTGCTCTCTCACAGCTGGATTCCCTAAACACTTACAAGGAGAGCTTTATAAACCCACCCATATACATTCAAAAAACTTCCACAGGTCTCAGCTACTCTGGAGTCTTTGGTTTTATTTCTAAATTTAAAAAAAATCTCAAAAAACCCTGAAACTATCTCTTCAGCTCTCCTCAGCTGACCATCACTGCTCAATGCAAATGATAATTTTAAAAGTAATGTCTCTATGCTTATGTGTTTAAAATTACCCCTCTTGTGGAAAGTCTCAGCTTAAGCTTTTCTTCTTTTTTTGTATAGTGACATTAATTTAGCTTTTTTTTTTTCCATTCTAGGTGTTTCATACTTGATTTTCATGGATACCTTTAGCTTTTATGGATGTGATCTGACTGTTTTCAGAAAAGAATAACGTAATGCTAAATCACATGTTGCCAGTTTCACATGGTAAATATGTAAATATGACACCTTTACCTACAGTGTTCCACCCCAATTGAGGTTACAATACAAGGAACTGTCTGTGAGTTTGGGGCTGTAGTGGCCATGGCTCTTTGTAGAGCAGATGTTCTGTGAAATTAAAACAGGTGTACCTGCAGTGCCAGCAGTGGCTGAGGAACAATTACATGGTACAAGCAAGGTGTTCATTCTGTTTTGTTGTCAAGTGTTATTATCTAAATCCCTTTTGCTCTTATATTAAGCTGTGTTTTCTTATTCCACTTTGCATTACAACCTCAACTTGTAGACCAGAATTCTAAGCAGTATATACCCAACCAAGATCTGCAGTTCCTGATGTCTTTAGGATGCATGATTAAAACTCTGCCAGAAGAGGTACACTGTGAAGGACTTAGGAATATAAGCAGAGCTGGGGACCAGCCTGGGCTACACCAGATGCTAGATGGGATTGAGAAAGCAATCAGGAAGGCCAGAGAAGCTTCAATCTAAACATTATATGGGAAAATTAAAATAAATCAGAAGAAGGAGGAAAGAGTAAGTTTAGCAGTTTAGCACTGCTGATTATTCTAAACTTAGCTCAAAATCTAAACCCCAGCATTGTCTGCCTGACCAGGTAAAAACATAGCACTTGATAACGTTGAACAATTCTTCAGCAACTGATGAGCAATATTTTTTTTTTTTTACTCAGAGAAAAAATCCCCTTTCTGTAGTAACAAAACAACAGATCACAAGCTAGCATGTAGTGCTCTGAAATTCTCAGGGTTCCCGTATACGGCAGCTAAATATCTTGGAAATCTTTCAGCACAAGGCTAAATCTTTTAGCACAGTGCAGGCTGTGGGAGGGGGGCAGGGGAGAGGAAGGTCTCTACAGCAATGGGGAGGATATATAGGATTTCTCTGGGAGGCAGAGCCCCTCTCTGTCCCTTACCTTGCTGCACAAAGGACCCGTAGACAAACCACATGGAGTTGTAGAGCGTTGTTGATGTCATGGACCCCATCTGGAGGCGCGGCGGGTTGAGCCAGTTCAGGAGGTAAACCAGGAGCCCCACCAGGAGCACGGTGCCAGCAATGCAGGCCCACAGGGAGAGGTCAAAGGGGGCCAGGCAGGCGAACATGTCCACTGTCCTCTCGGCCTTGCGCAGCAGCACGCCCACCGAGTAGTCCATGTAGCGCGTGGTGAAGTCCACCACGTTCTCCCTGTCCGGGGTGATGGTCAGCGCCGAGATCCCGATGTCAGCTTTCTGAGAAGGGGAGGAAGAAACAATGTGCCTAAGTAGGAGCTACTCAGAGAAGGAGAAAGAGCTCTGCTCCTCTGGGGTTTATAGCAGCTAAGCTTAGGGAGAACCAGAGGCCAAGAGCAAGGTCTTCAGCATCGCACATGTGAGCACAGAAAGGGGACCAAGCCTTGAGCAGGGCAGATCAACCATGTGCCTTAGTTTCTGCAAGAAAACCTCACTTAGTCGACTCTGGCACATCAGCTGTCCTTGTCGTTATTTTCAGAGAAATCAAAATACTAAAAATCCAGATAATAGCTGGAGGAAATCTACTTTTGGTCATTTTTGTCAACCTGGCTTATTAAAACCATCGCTGCCATCGTGGAAGAAGTCAGATTTTGTGCATAGCACAAAAGCCCCTCTTATCTCCCATTTCACTTAAAAGTTCATATTCCTTTTCTCCTTGTCTAAAACAGTTTTACAAGCACTAGCTTTTAGCAAAGACAAGCAGTCTTGAGTACAACAGTTAACAAACCAAACAAGTTGAAACAACATATTTCATCTATATAAGCAAATTACAACACACTTCACCTAAGTCTAAAATAAATTTCTACTCAAGTTAAATTTTTACCATGTTTTAGATCTAATTATAGGAAATTAGTTGCTTGATAGAGCCAAATTTATAAAATATTTTCATGATTTGATGATGATGACAAAGGGCTACTACCCTAGGAGCACCTGAAATTCCATAAAACAACAATTTTATCTACAAGGTGTGAAGTGCAGAAGGGCAGATTCTGCACGCAGTTCCTTTACAATTAATTCCTCTGTATCCTACTGACAAGCAATTCCTCCAGCAATGCCAATCTGTCCTGCAGCTAGCCTGGACTTGCTTTGTGCCATTTCTTTTTTTTTTTTTCAATTTAAAGATACATTTCACATGAAAAGAGGATGAGTAACATTTCTTGATCTAATAATTGTATTTCACGGTATGTATTAGGTCTCCAGGGGCACCAGGCACAAGTACAGCAGGTGCTACTTTATATTTTACAGGTACAATTAGAGCTTCACTGAAAACAAGAAAGGTTATTTAAAACAGATATATGAATACCATTTTAAAAAGCCCAAATACTGAGCAATAAGACCATGAATTCTAGATGTTTTATTATGACAAAGGAATACTTAAAATATTTAAACTTCTACTACCTTGATTTAATCCATTTTTGTTCTGCCTAAAGAAATGTGTGATCCTTTGGAAGGGGGTGAGGAGAGCACAAAAACTTGAAAGTACTGAGTCAAATTTTATGAACTCTCTTGAATTTCTTTCTTCTTGCCCAAAGAAGGCAGAGATTCCTAGTTCCTTAGATATGTGGTTTGAAATATTGAGTGGGAAGGTATGGCAGCTAAAACTGACTAGAAAATTTTGTAAATCAACTGGGCTCTTTTAATATGATGTGCAAAGCACTCTGCAGCCCATGGCACAAACCAGAGTCAAGTGCTCTTGACTTCAGTTTAAGTGATGTTACTTTATATTGATTGTTCACTGGCTTGACAAAGTGGCAGAGCCTAGCTGGAAGCCTGATGATTTGGACAAAAAAGGGTTTGAAAATATTGATTCTCTTAAAAGCTATGAATTAGAGCTTCAGCATTAATTTGTGTGTTAAGTGAAACTGTCATAAGTGAAGTTGTGTTAATGAGCACAGCTGAAAGCGTGGCTTCACGACTTCACCTCAGGTCCCTTCCTAATATTGTTGTGAGTGATGATTCCACTGCCCTTTGCCCATGGGCAGCACCAAACTCAGTCAGTAAGTAGAATTATCCATGGAAACGTGCAGCTTTATCTGAGTCTCCCCATCCTCTCATTGCAAACCTCCTGCTCAATGAGTGACTCAAGTGATTCACAGCACCTGCTGACAGTCAAGCCCTACCTCCAATGAGAAAGATGCAAAACAGCATTTGAAATGTCTTCCATGATTGTGAACATAAATATGTTTTAAAAACAACTCACAAATACAGAAGTCCGATAGTTGTCAGACAGGAAATTATGATTACATTTAGTGAATAGCACAAATTTGTTTGTTTTTGTTTTTTTTTTTCCTGAACACATATCAAAAAACAAAATAGGAATTTAGGGGTAAAGGAGGACATGTGGGAAAATCATGTCCTAGACTCAGGCCTTAAGTTAGCTGGGTTATTAATTATCAGCATATTACTAAAATACTTCCCACCATACTAGATCATTGAGTTTCTCATTCAAATTGCATTGTTGTAAGATGCTTAAAGATTCTCTACTGAAAAACAACATACACCAATAAAGATACTTTTACCAAATAATATTTGACTGTATGACCAATAGAATCTTTTTCTACTTTGCCCCCTACTTTTTACAGCAAAACACTTTTCCCCCCATTAAATACATTGAAGAGAATTAAAATGAGACACCATGGTACCTATGGAAATACTACTTCTAATTTGTATGTCTGGGAAGCAGCCTCCCCACATTCCCTAGAATTATGGTTCCACTCCAGTTATCAACCAGCTATGACAGTGGAACAATATTGTGCTAATGGAAATTGGAAATGTTGCATTTCCTTGGTTGTACTGCAGCAACAATTGGGATATAATTATGTGTTGCTACTTTATGTGCTACATATATAATTTAGGCTTTGAGGTGACCTAATTGCAGCCTCCCAGTACCTGAAGGGAGCCTACAAGAAATCTGGAGAGAGAGAGACTTTTTACAACAGCTTGGAGTCACAGGATGGGGGGAAAGGTCTTCAGACTGAAAGAGAGTAGGTTTAGATTAGATACTAGAAAGAAATTCTTTACTGTGAAGGTGGTGAGACACTGGAACAGGTTGTCCAGAGAAGCTGTGGATGCCCCATCCCTGGAAGTGTTCAAGGAAGGGCTCTGAGCAACCTTATCTAGTGAAAGATGTCCTGGCCATGGCAGTGGGGTTGGAACTAGATGATCTTTAAGCCAATCTGTGATTCTATATGTCTTTGTTTCTTGAGAGGTAGTAACGTGAAAAAACAGAAAGGAGAGAGGTAGATCCTGACTTCTTTAGCACTCTAGTGTTTAGCTGTTTCAAAAAAAAAGTGACATTGAAATATGTCAACCCATATACTCATATTCTTAATTTACTAAATTGGATCATAAACACTGGTTTTCTCAGAGAACTATACTTTTAGCACAAAACCAAGCTTCACTTGATACTTGATTTACTGGTAGTGAGCATCCTTGATTACATATAGATTCTGTCACTTGTTTCAAAATTGGAAGATGAAAAAAATTAAATGCTTGTCATTAATATGTCAGATTGGATCAGAGAAGACATCAGTTTGAAGAAGTAAAGGTTCACTTAGTGCTTTTGAGATAGAAAGGCAGAAGCATGCATTTATGTCAATATTTAGATATAAAGCTGCCAATCTGAATTATAAACATATATAGCTCTCCACTCACTAAGTTTCTGCAGTGCCAAAATCAAACAACCATCATATGTCTTACAGGTTTCTCATGAATGAAACTGTGACTCCTGAAACAGATTGAAAGAAACAGCAGAGGGCATTCTTTTGCTCTGCGTGACCTGCATAGGAATTTATATTTATCTTCCTTAGCAGCAGTTCTCCTGAGGCCATTGTACAGCAACATTACCAGAATGAGAAAATCAAAAAAAAATGACCAAAAGGGTGTGATAGCGCTGCTACTGGTGTCACAGAGCCAGCTTATCAGCAAAGCCTAAAAATCCCCGAAATGTCCCTGAGCTACTGCTGTAGCAAGCACATCTCATACACATGGAAAGCAATCTTCCTGTGGTTCATCATCAAGAACAGGGAAAATAAATGAATCTATTCTAAACCAGTCCTGTGAGGGCCTTAATTTTACCCATTTTCAATGTTAAATCAAGTTTCAATAAATGCTAGAAGTGATAAAATGCAGTCCCATGTTACACAGTTATTAACATGGACATGCAAAAACCAATCAGAGAGGAATTTTTTACTCAAGCTAACACACATAGATCCAAATAATTCTCCTTTTGGTCAGCTATTATTTTTTTTCTTCTCACTTTGTCCTTCCTGTGCGGTTTCTCCCTTCTTACACTACCCCCCCTTAAGAAGGTGCAATAGGAAAAAGAGCATCATAAGAGGCTTCTACTTGATTTGCAGTTTCTCTTAGAAATGATCAAGCATGTATTTTTCTTTTTCTGATGGACTTAGGTAGAATCAGACTGCTTTCCCTATGTTATTTGCTTCCTCATGGCTCCTTACTGAAAAAAAAAAACCAACCCTCACAATCAAGGTGAAGTCATGGCAAAATGTGAATAGTTGATGGATGTGAACATTGCTAGAAAGCCCAGAGTCATGCTGGAAAGCCCAGAGTGCTCTCCCAGAAGTGGCATTAGCCACTTCTCTTGCCTGTCACACAGGCTTATCCCTCAGGCCATCTGGCTGGAGGGCAACTAAAGGAATCACTGTGGGAAGACAAAGATAATTAACAGTAAGAGAAAGATTTGTGGTAAAGCACTGCTCCCTTGAGATGGTTTTAGCCCCTCCACAGAGGGCTGCTGCTCTCTGAACTAATCCTGTTTGTGAGATGAAGCTCTACAAGAGGCAGTGAGAGCCCATGCCACTTGACAGGAGAGGGATGAGAGCACCAAGTGCTTCTCTCAAAGAGCATTTATTCTCTGAAGACCACCTGGTTCATGTGTTTAGCAAACAGAAACCTTTGTACAGCAGGGTTACATTCAGGTTATTGTGACTAGAAGAGGTGCATGGACCAAGCGTGTACCTAATATAAGTTTTGATAAAGGACATGAGGCTTGAATTTGTTTCCAAATTCAAATTAAAGACCACTTACTATGTTCTGCTGACTCCAGCTCCTATTTTAGCAGCCAGCAGAAACCTTGCCTTCAAAGCTGGAACAGAGTGAGCTTGGTGCAATGTCACGTCTGTGGAGCCAGCTGTGGGCCCAGGGCATGTACTTGGCACAGCTGGGCTCCTGCCCTGCCATCCAACTCCAGCAGGGCTGCTGCAAACAAAATCAGCCTGGCACTGCTCTCCCTGATAGCAGGACCTGCACCAGACACTGCTGCATGCTGAAGATGGTTAATGCAAGCACTGAGTATTGATCTTGAGGACAGAAATCACATGGTTGCTACAGCAACTGCTATTTCATATGGCACATCTTCTGGAGTGGCCAAAGACACTTTCTCAATGAGATGATCCCTACAACTACCTGGAAGGAGGTTGTAATTGATTGATCTCCCCGGTAACAAGAAACAGGACAAGAGGAAATGACCTCAAGTTGTGCCAGGAGATGTTATAAAAACTTCATTCACTGAAAAGGTGCCCAAGCATTGGAACAGGCAGCCCAGAGAAGTGGTTGATCACCCTCCCTGGAGGTGCTGGAAAAACAAGTAGATTCACAACTTTGGGACATGGTTTAGTGATTGACTTGGCAGTGCTGGATTGCAGTTGGACTTGATGATCTTAAAGTTCCTTCCCAAGCTAAATGGCTGTATGATTCTGTGCACTCAAAAAAAAAAAAGGCAGATATTTTCCATTACCCTTGAGTGAGGCTTGTCTCTTGCAGAACTCATTCCTGGCTGACATACTAACAGGCAAAGAGTACTCCCACTGTTTCTGGAATTCCTCCACTGCTTGGCCAGACTATCATCTACAACTAGGTTGGCAAAACAAGGAAATGCTGTGTCTCAAACAGGTTAGGCCTTTAATTTAAAACTCTTCTCTGCACTTTTACTTCCCCTCATAAAGTTGCCAAGCGGATGGAAATTGGAGCTCTGGGGGCAGAACTGAGTTCACAGTAAATAAGAAAGCAGCCTTTCAAGAACAGCTTGCACTTGGTAAGGGGTAGATAGACACTGGCTGCTCGCCCAGAGGTTCTTTTGCCTTAAGAGGGACAGAGAATGGGAGAGAAGGACACAGTGAACCTTTACTGCTCATTAATTATATAAGGGTAAGAAGATGAAAAATTATACGCTGCTCCAGTATAGGGAAAACATGGGTTTTGAATTCCAAATGCAGTTCCATTAACTCTTCATACACTGTAGATGTACAGAAAGATTTCATATCCATGAAGAGTCATTTACAGCAGAATCATAGCAGGCTGGTAAATCTGTTCCACTTGAGACATGGATTCAGAGATCTGGGTGGTTCCACCTTCAGTGGGCTATTTGTTTGAATCCCTGCCTGCCAAGGGAACAAGAATGCCAGACATGTTTTTCCTTGGAGCCATTTGGGTTGCTTTGAGTTCTGCCTTACTCATCATCTGTTGCAGTAAATAAAAACCATTCCAGGCCCACTTCCACTTCCAGACCATCTGGAATTAAGACCCCTCCAGTCTGTGTTATGCAGTGGCCTGATGAGTACTGTAGAGAGTAGGGTGTAGCATAACAGCAGATTTAGAGGCAGAAAGAATGGTTAAAAATAAATCAGTGGACCATTGTGGTGTTACATTTCAAAATTAGGTGGGGGATTTTTAGTTGTGAAGGTTTAGAGGGTGATGAAAAATCTGCTTTTCCAGCTGTGTCCAGCTTACCAATTATGAATACACAATTCCACCTTCCAGCTTCATAAGGACATAGGGGGATGGCAAAGGAAGTTTATTATTACACCTTAGGAGTATGAAAGGTGATATGGGTACAGAATGGCCAGCTGAGTTTTGACATTCCAATAGGCTTCCTGCTGCTCAGGAAGGCAGAATAGGTTAAACCTACCACTAATTTTTAACCCATGGAGTATAATACTTCCTTTTTTTTTTTTTTTTTAAATTATCTCTTCCTTTATTGAAAGACTTAGGTCCTGTACCTGACCATGGTGCTCCCTGCTGTTAGCTGTGCTTATGAATTAAATTCCTCCTGCACATTTGGAAAAACACTTCTATAGCCAATGTCTAATTTATTGCATTAAAATCTACTGCAGTTCTTTAAGGAAGCACAACAAATGTAGGACTCTACAGCTGTAAAAGCTACCCCCACATGTTAAATAAGAGCAAATAAAATAGATATATTCACAGTACAAATGAGGCACTGGCAGAACAGAGTCTGCCTAGTCTCTTCTCTCTCAATGGGAGAAACCCCAAACAGATAAGATGTAAGGAATGGGCAAAAATTAAAAAAGAAAACATTGCATATGCATTTGGTTCAATTTATTAATGATATAATATTGAACAATTAATGTCAAATTAAGTAGACTAACTGGTTTATTAATTACAGAATAGATAATATATTACTCTTGATTCACACATCTACATAATGTGTTACTATATATCAATAAAACATTTTCTGTTGATTATATACTTCATGTATTCATCACACCAACATTTTTCTAAGTGCTGTACATTATTTCTGTAATGTATCACTAATTACTGCAACACCACTTTTTCCTCTTCTGAACAGCCTCTTCAACTCATTTGTGTCAGGTCTTGCCAAATTAATTAGGATGCTGTGCATCCCATTATTTAATTACATCTAGATTTTACTTTGGCTGAAAAAAAGGAGATTGCCCTGCTTCTTTAACAGTTACTAACAAGTGGAATTTCCAGCTTTTTTGGTGGTGTCCAGTGCACACTATTAAAATGCTGGCCAAGTGCAATAAACAAAGTGTTATCAATTACCCACTAAAAAAGGCTGATGAAAACAGGACATAACAGGTATTTCTTAACTTTATGACACATTATATTAGTTAGTGAATAATTAATGACCTTACCTTAAACACCAGCTCCCCTATCAGGCCGTTCCAGGACCCATCATCCTGAGGACTCCCGTACTTGTGATCTGGTGCTACATAAATCTCGTATTTAAAGCCCAGGTAAGTGGCCAAGGCTTCCAACACATCTATTGAGAAGCCCTGATACTTCTTTGGTTTTCCCAAAACATTTTCAGACACCATGACAAAGGGCTCTTCCTAAACAAAACCAAAAAAAAAAAAAAAAAAGAAAAAGAGGAATCTGTTAGTAAAGCAATTATATGCCATGTTTGGGTGCTGGCTTTTTTTTAAAGTAAAGGAGGAACTATTAAAATATTATTTATACAAGACTTTCCTAAAATACCTTATTAGCAGCGCCCCTTACATTCTGCGAAATGCCATTTTGTGCTGGATTTCCTTCAACAGAGAAATTTTATTTTCTATTATATATTTCAGCAGCACATCTGCTGTAACATTTCAACTGAATGCTTTTAGTATTGCCTGCTGACCACATTTATGCTCAGCAGGACAGACACTCAATGTCTGGCCATAAATATGGAAGATTCTACAGCACTGCCATTTTCCACTAGCTGGGCAAACACTGTACCTAATGCAGCCATTAATTCATGTTATACAGAGAGAAAAACAAGGCAAAACTGAAACATGTATTGCTCTTGTCCTTCTACTTTACCCTGATTATAGGCCAGTTAAATTTAAACAGTTCTATCCACAGACATTCCATTTCATTAGTTTAGGGACAATCAATTGTAGGACTTCAGGTTGTCTATAAGAATGATTGGTGAATATTCATCTAAAATATTACTGTCATCAAGGATACAAATAGATATGAAAAGCTGATACTGAGAGGTCAGATTTCCAAACAACATGCTTTTTTAACTTTTCCAAAGACTTGTAATAGTTTTCTCTATTTTGTTATTAAATTGCCCCTGCTCTGTTATTCTTCCTGTCACCTAATTAATTTTGAGACATTCCCCTGCATTTTGCTTTCAAAAAGTATACAAAAAACCAGATCATATTTCTAAGAACAAAAAATATATATTTGCCATAGAGGGTTTTCACTTAGGCTTGTTCTTTATTTTCTCTTAAAACACCTGTCTGATCTAAGTACAGCAAAACATTAAATCATCCCCAAAGCATTAAGGCACTGTAACACACAGGTAGTTTTTAAGATGTGCTACATATCTTTCTTTTAATTAATTACAGAGTGCTGCAATTTTGTATAAGGTTAAGAGAAACATCTATTCTGAGTGCAAAAAAGTTAGTTCTGACTTGTAATGGCTTGGCCAGGACAAGCCCATGAAAGCACTCCCTGACCACTTTGTTCTGGTCTGCAAAACTGACAAGCAGATAGAAGAAAACAGAATTGATTTTTTGCAGTGTTGGAGGCCCAAATTTTCATTATATCTAGAGTGACATTTTTGTTGGTGTTTAAAATGTTTCTTTATTATTCTACTACTTATATATGTAAATTTTGAAGCCTGAGTATTTTTACCAGTTTTTCACTAATCCTAAACCTCACTAATATTTTTTGGCTTGCTGGACTGTCCTTCTATATGAACAGGTGTCACTGAATTGCAGGCAGGATGTTCTTGAAATAAGAGAGCATCTTTCATAAATGCTTGAGTAAATATTCTCGAGGACAGCCACATGCTGAAGATGCTGCCAAAGAAGAAAGGATGCAACCAGACTGCACTGGCAGGATGATTTTTTTCTGATTCCAGGAAATCCAGGAAAAAACCCAAGCCCAAACCCAAACCAAATAGAAAACCAACCAAACCACCCCACCCCTGAAAAAAAAAAAAAAAACAAAAAAAAAAAGTTAAAGGTAGACTATCTCAAGTTATTATTTCTGGTTTTCAGATAAAATTTATTTCTTCCATATTATCCAAGATCAGTGAAATTGCCTAAACACAGAGGAGAGAAAATAAAAGGAATTTTTAAAGTAGTTTTCCAGTGCCCAGGTTCCAAGAACATTGAAGAAATTGAGACTAAGTTGATGAAAGCCTCTCTCAAATGAGACCACAAAGTGAATTCAGCTTTGATGATCACCTGAATGTTAGATTCCATAAATATAGACTCAAAATTACTGGAAAGAATTGTTTCTGCTACAAAATAAAAATGGTAGTCTATCAATCTAAACACACTATGCACAGAATTCTAAAGATTTATGTGTACAAAGGACGTTTTAGAAATTGATAATTTTTATATTAGAAAGAATTAATGTTTAGCACTAAATCATTTAGAAAATAGTTGTTCATAAACTGATTTTCTTTCCAGTTGCTCATTGTAGTGATTTAATATGCTGTTTAAAATGCTGTTTGTCACAACTAATATCCTTATTAGGACTTAATAGTCCTTTATTAAGCAATGTAATATTGTTTGCTGTTGGGAGATTTACAAAAAAACCCCAGTGTCCAGTGTCCTATATATATGCAATGAAATATAAATAGTCAATCAGTTTTATGCAAAGCAACTAACATTTCCCAATTATTGCTGAAGTCTGGAGCAGCAAACCATTTAATCACATTCCAAACCAAACAAAACCAATCTACTGCCATGATGGTTTTTTGTACAATTGCTTACATTTCTGAGAATGCATTGAAAGAGGACAAAACTATTTGTTTTGGTGTTTTCCCCTCATAAATGCTGCAGCCTGAACTATGCCAGTTGTCAATTATTTTTGCAGTGGGAGGGTGCTCTGGGAGCTATGGAAAGGTGCATACATCCCTACAATATGGATCTTGAATTGACTGTTTCCAACCTTGAGAAAGCTGGACTTGCAGAAAGAAAATAAACACAGCAGAACAACGAGGACAATGATGAGCTTGTACAAAGTAGGTGTGAAAAATGTGACAAGACAGCTGATGGTTTTGGAGGTGGAAAAACTCACCCAGATGATGAAGGTTCCATTCGACCCAAATCAATTCAGGAAAATCCTGACACACTTCCTCTCCAAAGCAAGTGTTAATTCAGACTACATAAGAAAGTCTTTATCACAGAATCCATACAACTGTCAGCCTTGGAGATGCTCAAACTCCCCTGGAAACCGCTCCAACAACCTGCTCTAACATTTACCCTGCTCCACACAGCTGCCACCCAAGGGTTCCTCCCAACCTAAATTGTTCCAGAATACAGGGAAGGGATCCAAGGAAGGCCACTGCGGCTGCTTCTCCTTTTCTTCCTCTTGCAGACACCTCTCTAAGGCACTTATGAGCCTCTATGGGGCAAGAGCAGGCTTCACAGCCTGTAAAGCCAGGGAGCTCTGGAGAAGCAAAGAAGTCACAACATTCATGGCTGAGGAGCAAAGTAAAACAAAATGAATGGGTTGCACACCCCTAACTCTTTTTTGCAAGGTTGATAATCTGCCTCACTGAACTACATAGACATCCAGTATATTTAGGGGTGGTTTTTCATCCACCCTCAATGGAGATCCTTTCAGAGAGGGGCTATTTTCATTCAGCTTTACCTTCAACATGCCCCTTTTTTGGATGTCAACTGAATGCAGCACTACCAAGTCTGGGATAAGGGCTCCTTCTCAAAATAGCTCCACAGTTATCACTGCCTGCTTTCTTCTTGGGATCAAAGCTGAGCTGCCCTGGCCCAAAGGAGGAGGGGTTTGAGACTTGGTGGATTTTACATAGGGCTGTGGGTTAACTGTGGTGGACAGCTAAGCACCACACAGCCAGAACCACCTGCAGCAAGAGCAAAGTTAGCAGCAAACAGGTGAAGGTTATATGGGGTGAAGCTGTGTATATTGCTTTTTACAGCTGTAGGAAGGCAAAGTCTGGCTGCAGAGGTGATTATATCCCCCAAGCAAGAGAAACTGCAAAATGATAGACTGGCACAGCTTAGGAAGGATAAAGGTGAGCCCAAGATTAAGACCACATAGCATAAAAAAGGGAAAGCTTTGAGAAGATGACATGGTAGTACAAGTACTTCAGGGAAGTAGCTCAAGAAAATGTTTGTCTCCATTCATTCCCCTATTACCACACTTTTAAAAGAAGAAGCCCCAAACTAAGACTGATAGAGGTTTATGCTACATATTAATACTGATATAATTTAACATTCCCTGCATTCCTAGAAACTGGTGTGAGATGGCATAGCATAAGCAGTGGGTCCTAGCCATGTCCCCTCCTGGCTACTGCAAAAATAAACTGTGTCCTGGCCAGAACCAGGACAATTTTCTAAATGTTTCAAGAGTCTAAGACTTAAAAGTACAAAATACAGTTCTTATTCACTCTAATGAAATTCTCAGACATACCAATAATTTGGATAAAATATCTGGTTTGAAGTAATTTTTTTGCGTTCTTTACTATACCCTTTAATAAAGTTAAAAATAGGAAAGGAAGAGAAAAGCTGGGCACAGAAAACCTTCACACTTGGAAACAGAAGGAGCAATACTCAAGCTAAATAGCAGAATAGAACAATTAGGCTGAGTTTAACTCGGATGTGTTAATTAATTAGACAATCAAAGAGTAACATCTGTTTGTAGCTGTGCTACAGATGTGGATGATAAAGTCAAGCAATAAATTCCAGCCTTAGAGAAGGCAGGGAGGGAGAATAAGAGAATGATTGCTTTTCAGAAGTTCAGTTCCCTAAACCCAGAGTCTCTATTTGGGATGATTTTTAGCCAGTAGAATAGTGACTTTAAACTCCAAGATTTGATAGTAATCTTTTAGTTCCTCAATGAAAATCGAGTTTAAAGATCCAGTATTTTTGTAAAGAAGCTCTCCTTTTGGACAAATTACAGAAAACTTTATTGAAAGAACAGAAAAGTTTCATTCAGATCTTAAACACAGCATTCTAATTAAATACATGACAGGAAGAAAAAAATTGTGTTTAGTGGGCTGTTTACAAGGAAGTTGTGTTCTTAGCTCAGCTGTTCATAATTTTACCTATGCCCACCACCTCATTAGGAAATCACTGGACAATAACATAGATTTTTCTCTCCAATTAAAAGTGTGGATTCTGTGGCTTTGAGGCTTATTGCAGGATAGGAGTTATATGGAGCTATGATACACTACTCTGCTGCACTTATTCCTGAAAGTCTTTTGCTTGTTCTAAATATAAAAATACTAAAAAGCTAGGATGTACTTTACAAATTAGAAACCAAAAGCAAAACAGAATGCTTTGGGTTATTTTCCTGGTCAGCTAAATCCTCTTTATCCCTTAGCATGGACAGAAACTTCTTAGCCAGGGCACTATACAGAATATATTGGGTAAAAAAAAGGCTTTTGAGGTTAGAGAAACTAATCACTATTGGGATGTACAACACAAATTGGAGCTCTATGGAACCTGGAGGGGTTTAGCCTGGAGAAAAGGAGGCTCAGGGGGACATAATAGCTCTCTACAAGTACGTGGAGGGAGGTTATGGCAAGGTGGTAATTGGCCTTTTCTCCCAAGAAACAAACTATAGGACAAGAGGAAATGGCCTCAAGTTGTGCCAGGGGCAAATTACTTTGGATCTTAGGAAAAATCTCTTCACTGAAAGGGTTGTCAAGCTTTTGAGCAGGCTGCCCAGGCTGCTCCAGGCACCGTCCCTGGAGACATTTGAAGATGTTAGGGACATGTAGATGTGGCACCTTGGGACATGGTTTAGTGGTGGGCTTGGCAGAGCTGGGTTAATGGATGGACTTGATGATCTGAAAGGTCTTTTCCAACCTAAGTGATTCTATGAAAAGAGTTTTGAAATTAGGTAAGTACATGGGTGGTTGGAATTCATAAAGCATATGAAAATGACCTCTGTGTCTACTCATCAAAAATTTCTGAGCACACTGAAATATAATACTTTCATAGCAACACTCCATTCAAGAGGACTCTACACTCATTAAATTTTCCCTCTTTCTCCACTGAAAGTAGTGAGAGACAAATGAAGAAAAGAAAAAAAGAAAGCAAGGAATGAAGCTCAGCTGTGGGCAAGACTCTCAATTTGTGCTTGACACCGACTCCAGAAACAGTGGACAGGCACATTAAATGATTCCCATAGCCCAGGCTGATCCTTGGCAATCTCATGAAGTAAATATTCACTGTGACACTTTAAAACTCTCATTCCCTGCAAATGTTCAGAAACTGCTCCCTAAACTGAAATTCACACTTATTACTAGATTTTTCAACTCCCTTCCAATGGCTGCTGGATGACCAAGCACAGCCATTATAACCAACAAGAAACACTAAGTCTGATAAACTATAACCAAAATATTTTCAAGCACAAGATGCTATTGTCTTGTTGCTAGGCAAAATGACTTTTTCCTTGACTCAAAAAATAAGTAATGGCCCCCTTCTATATGTTAGTCATTTTGCATTTCCTTCCTCAAAAAATTTTGGTGAAATATGCACTCCCAAATCCTTAATTTCCTTGAGTGCTTTATCAATCACTGTTTGGGGGATTTTATTTAGCTAGGAACAGCACAGCAGCTTGTTACTTTTAATTGAACAACAATGTGCATTAGTTGATGTTAGAATCAATGACCAAAATTTAATGGAAACATTTCATTCTTTCATTACAGAAATTCTCCCACTATCAGCAGTTATAAAATTGCTGCAAAACATAACACAGCCCCCACCCCTTAAAAAAACTCATACATACATGAAGGATTCAAATCTACAAGATCTTGGATAATTAAATATTGTGCCAATGTGGGCAGTGGCACCAAATCCAACCATTCTCTGACCCTGTGCTTTTCAAACAGATTGATTAGAAAGTCAGTGGTACTAACAGAAAAGTCACCTCTTCTACAGCAAGAAGCTCATACACGTCCCAGAAACTGAGTACAATATTAAGGGGATTTTACATTTGGCCTATTCTTATCCATGTGTGTAGTCTGACACTTTTTTTGATATTTTTATTGTCATCTTCAATTAGAGATGAAGTTTGTATTTTCAGTTACAGTACTTTAAAGAGTATTTTCCCCTCCTCAGTGAAATGGTAGCTTCTGGATTTATTATGGTTTTTAGTTTAGTCCTATTTACAAGAAATTTTAAAAAAAAGTTAGCCCCTCTTTCCAGCCCCTCTTCCTCCCATTTCTCAGCAATGGGACTAAAACTTCTTTCAAAGCAATCTATGGCAATGGCCTATTGGAATGCTGCCAAGCTTTGTGTATTGATTTTAATTCACAATAACTTAATGCAGGTAACAGCTCTTTCTGAACCGTACAACAGGAATATGGATTGAGATTGGAATTGATTGGGGCGCTTTAGAGTATGCCTAAAAGAGTACAATGGTGGCTTTAATGCAGATATTTCAGGTACCTGAATTAGCAGAAGTGTGGTGTGGGTGCATTAACCTGCTGGGAGCTGCCCTGGGCTCCTTCCAGCAGCCTGCTGTTCAGAAGGAGCCGTGTCACACAGCTCACCTCCTTTTCCGTCCTGGGTACTGTGCAAGGGTAATTGCAGCCAGAACAAGAGAGCCTCTTTCTGTTTCAAAGCCAAATTTCTGTGAACTGCGTGAATTGCTCTGGAATGCAAAGATGACCACAGAGCAGATGGGTAAGGGTCAAGGAGAAGATGAGAGCCAGGGAGCCCTGAGAGCCCCTTGACACAGAGATGAGTTAGGCTGGTCCCACCAGGCTTGGCACTGCTGTCAAGCTGTGACCCCAGCCAGGTCCCAAAACATTTGAATTGCTTGATAACCACCTTATCTAGTATAGAGTACCTGCTACTTTAGAAAAATGGGGTGAAAATAACAATAATGGGGAAAAAAAGAAAAGGTGCTGGGTTTCCCAGCAGGCTGTGAGATTAAAGCTTGTCAAATGAATGATCACAGTAATGAATAACTGTTAGGTTTATGGCCTGTTTTAATACAAGCTAGGTAGCTCAAAGGGACATAAAACAGCTATTAAAAAAGGCCTGTGACCAGTCAGTAGCAATCTAAACTTGGCCCTTGTGCAGGTGTGGTGGTTGGAAGAGAAACACGAAGACAGATTCTGCCTCTGTCAAGGAATATTAGTTTCTGTTTTTGTAATAATCATTTTAATTGTTACTCTTTTGGGTGCTACTGTAGTCCAATATACCAATACATATCTATACATATATATATACAGAATAATACATGCCTTAATTAAAACTATTTTTCTTAAAAGACTGTGGGGACTAGGGCAGAGATAGAGCTGCCTGATGGAATGAAGGGACTTCACAGAAGTCCACAGCATTCAGTCATGAAAATGGGGAATGGGATCAGGACTGCTTGAGAAAAGTGATCACCAAAAATATTGGGAGAAAGTATAAGAAGCATTATCTGTGAGACTATTGCACACTATTATAAAATATTTATTCAACATTCAATAAGGTATCCTGCACACAATCTTTCCTGAGGTTGATCTTTATTGTACAGTGTTTCACTGATGTTTTTGTCCTGACATTTCTAATACTTTATCACTTCTGTTTGTTCCTCTGCATATGCTTAAACACTGTCTTATTTCATCTTTTTTATGCCTGTCCTTTCCCCAGTCACTCTAGCTTAGGAAAGAACTTTTTTTTTTTTTTTTCCTTCCTTTAAGCCAGTATTGGAATTCAAATCCCAAAGACAGTTTCTACTTTTAAAACCGGGCCTTAGCTTCATATCTTACTTTTCATCTTCTCTCTGAGTGGTAAATTCAATAGAAAAAGGGACTGGAGATGCAGACCTCCTGCCAGCTCAATGTCCCTAAAGACATGGTCTGCTTTCAAATTTCTTTCTTTTCTAATCTGCGCAACAAATGCTCATGAATTAAATACCAACCACCGAGAATTAAACTAGTCCACATATGATAACATTTTCCATGGTGTAAATGATGTTTCTTAATTGTTTATTTTTTCTTTCTGTGCTTATTTACCCTTTTGCCAGTCCTTTTCATGCCCCACAGTGCCCACCTGCAGCCAAGGGTGACCAACCTGCAGCTCTGTGCAAGAAACCCAGGTAATAACTCTAGACACTGTATGGGGATGTGTGGCAAAGCACAATTCAGCATGGCTTGCTGTTATCGCTCTTTCCTTTACCCTCCCTGCCTTCTCAGGACCCTCCAGATATGAAAATACATTCCTGTATGGGAGCTGTTTGGGATTTTCATGTAGAGTCACAAATATCTTTTGCACCATTAGGATATAATACCTTATGCACTTTCAGGAAAGGCTCTGTACTTTACAGTCAAGGTTTTAATGCTTTAGAACAGGGAAATTCAAACTTTTTCCTTTTTTGAACAACAGGGGCTTTTTAAGAAAATATGATTTTACAAATACCTGCTGGCCTATTCATTATCAAATGGACCAAATCTCATTCCATTTCCAATGTCTTAATATTAATAATTCAGGAATTGCCGTGGCTAATAAAATGACATTATGAGACTATCTGCTGTATTTTAGGTATTTTTCAACAAAACTGGACAACTGAAAAAGAGAATAAACTGTGGCAGCCAAAATGGATATATAGCTAAATTTGTTCTCAGGCAATTCTTCATTCAAGACACTCTGAATTTGTTTGGAACAGCTATGCTGACCTTTGATTGAGCTACATTTCGGAAACCCAGAATACATTTCAGAAATTCACCAGCAAGTGACTTGAACTTAAGAATAACTTGTCAAACACAAAGTTCAGACTTCAGCTTCATGTATGGAAGCAGTCCAAGACAGAGACATCTGATATTTAATTTAGACAAAATAAGCCTTTTCTAAAAGTGTACAAAGTGTGGTACTAATCCAACTCATATTAAAACATTGAATTATGTGTACACAAACATGACCTCTCCTGAGAATAAACCACAAAGAAATATTTCTTATTGCTATTTATGCAAAGGAGAGCATGCACATTCACTGCAAAAGAGCCAGGATTCTCTGCCAAGTGAAACCAGGTAATTTTCAGTTTGGGGCTATAGTGTATTCTGCCATACTCACAAAGAGATTTTGGTTAAGGTCTGCAGATATGTAGCTCATAATTGTTAAATTTACTTAGGGAAAGGAATTAGTAGATGGATGTGGATGATGGGAATGTTCAGCATTTGCTTATTGAAAGACTGAGGAAATAAGTCACAATCATTTATGATTTTCAGACTCCAGAAGGTTTCATTTCATTAGTATAATGCAGTAAAAACCCAGGTGTCACAATCTGCTATCCTCTCAAATTCTACTGCAATTTAAAAAAAGTCCTGTTCAACCTGAAGGCATAACAAAATGAAATTGGAAGAGGAGAAGAGGTGCTATCTACAAAGGCATGAGAGATTTGAACTGTTAACAAAGACAATTTACAAATTAATGTAAACTTCTCAACTCCCAATGAAAAAGAAACCTATTAATATTCAAAGGTATTACTATTTAATTTTAACACTTGTTTCCCTGGATCAATACAATTCTGTTAGAAAATGGCAGAATTAATAACAATAACTAATCATTCACAGTCTGTATAGATTCTTTACTCTTAATAGAAATTTATTGACTTAATTGAAGAACGGGGAGAAAGATGGAAGAGAAAATATAATAAAGATCATCACTAAAATAAAGTTAATTGTTGAAATCCCTCCTGCTCTCACCTCCAAGGTAAGAATCACACATTTTCATCACACAGGTTAAATATGAATCTCCAGTTTTGTCCTACCCAGAAGATACAAAACTAGTGAGGAGATTGAAATGCCCTGTGCTCTGTGCTGAACTTTAAATGTCTGTCTTTGCTTTTATAATTACTGTAGAATCCTACAGCAGCACAGGTAATTATTTTTGTGTATCTTTGTAAGTTGATAAATATCCATGCTATAATAACATAAAAAAAGCAGCTCTCTGTCAAGGTAACAAAGATAACTGGGATAAAGTAGGAACAGTGGGGAGAGAGGGAAGAACTACTGCTAAAAACAATGCTCATATTCTAATCCCAAGTTCTTTTTCTAGGCAAAATCCACAGATCATTTTTGTCAACAGATAATTATACTGAACCAATTAAATAGGAGTATCAGGCAAAAGAGAGACCAGCCACTGCCACCATGATGAACATGGTGATGCTATTTTGATGAACATGCAATTAAATTATAATCTTCCCCCTCACTATTACTAATTTGGTTTTTTTGGTTGCGTTTTCTTTTGTTTGTTTGTTTGTTTGTTTTTTCCCTTGTGCATTCATCCTTCTTTGGCTGGCTTTTTTGCTGTTGTTTAGTTTGGCTTTGAGATCTTTTTTTAGCTTTGTGGGGTTTTTTTGGTTTTTGTTTTGGTGTTGTTTGGTTTGTTTTTGTTTGGTTCGTTTTCTCTTGTAGATAGTACCACAGGAAGTTCTCTAATGCACTAAGAGCTGGAACAGAATGTTCACCCTGACAGATAAAGGTGTTTAAATACCCATAAAATAGTTGGAGGGGTATGAAACTGCTCTGTCTGTGGCACTGACATGCTCTGGTGACTTCACTTCTCACCCCTGATGGAGCCTCTTCCTTTATGGAGCACTGTCAGCAATGGAAACCCTGAAAACTCCTCGTCTTGCTCTTTATGAAAAAGTGCTGGGCCCTCAGACACTGAACTCAAACACAAGCAGAGAGCAGCAAGAGGGAAATAGCTCAATCTAACCTTGACAGCTCTGCAGCCCTGGATCAACTTTGTATTTGGGCATTGCTCCAAAGAGGGCTATATGTCTCATATTATTTTCTTTATTTTTTTTCCCCGCTCTTAAAAACTTTTCCTCAAGCTAAGCTTATGGCAGGGAATACACTGGACTCATAACACGAATTCTGGTAGACATTTTCTGTTCAGCTTTAAACCAGGATTTTTTTTTAACACAAGATGTGCACAGAGGGGAAGAACCTGGCTGACAAAAAGCCAGGATGGGAGCCAGTAGATATTTTACCAGACTAACATTACCTGACCTAAGCTGACCTTGAATATTTTCTGATTGCGACCATTTGTGTTAGACTGCATGCGATTTGCCAAGGTGCTTGGAACTGAATCATTTAGAGCTTCACTAGGTAAATTTAGCTAACAGGGCACTTGAAGTTGCTCTTTATCAGCTCACATGCTTGTGTTACCTAATTTAGAATGTGCCTGTGCAAGAAACAGGTTCCAACGTGTTTGATTCAGTCTGAAATGTGCTGTACTGATAAATAATTTTATTTTGTGGAAAATTATCCATCTCTCTGGGGGGTTTTTGGACCAGCTTAAATCAGACCCTCTAACACCAACTCCTTTCTTGGTAAAACTGTGCACTTAATGAAAAGGTGAGGCAAAGGGAAGGAAGTGCACTCCTGCCAGTGCAGAAGGATGAGCATCTGCTTACCAGGACAGTGACCACACGCAGAACCACTCCTCGCATGTTGTTCTCCAGCTTCCTGTCTGTGAGTGACCCATTCAGACCAGTCACAGGATTCCAGCAGCCAAGCTAAAAGAGAAAACAAAAACCATTTTCCCATTGCCCATAAAACTTTGCTAGTCATTCCTCCCAGGCAGCTTTAAGCAGGAGTGTATGGAACAGACAGAACACCTTCTGGAATCAATGGGATGGAAACTCAGGGAATGGCTTGTGCAAAGATTCATCTTGAAATTGAAAATGAAGCAATTAAGGAGATCAGGTTTTGATTTTAACTACCGGTGTGCAATGGATGACAGCATCCAGGATTTTGGGTTATATGTGTCGCTTCAAAAGAGGTCAGAGATGATTTCAATATTACTGAAAAGCACATAAAAAGTACTGTAGCTGAAGCAATATTTCTACCTTACCTTCAGTGATACACTAATTGGAGAAAGAATAGCTACCATCATTTTAGCACGCTCTCTGCTCCAGCCCATCCTTCCTAGTGAGACTCTGACAAAAGGAATTACACTAGCTTTAATTAACGCTTATACTACTAATTGGTAATGAAACAGCAGTGATTTTAAGCCAGGTTAAAAATCACATTTAAAGATAATTGAGGAAAAGACCTTTGGATAGGCACATCACTGTATTGAGAGAGTACTGCAATAGACAATGCAGAAAAAGTTGTTCATCTATGCCATTCCTTGCATTGGTGCTATTGTATTTCTTGAGCTTCTGTGGATGAAGCTTTTGTGCAGGAGTGCCTCTAGGATTATCTGCCTTTGAATCTAGGTTTAGTAGACACTGACCTGTAATTCAGCTTCTCTGAAAATATAACTTGCCTGTTTTCCTGTATGATGGTAGGTGCTTTTTTTGAGCACAGAGAAACAAATCAATCAACCACACATCCCTTAGCACGACACAGCAAGATAACCAGGTTCATTTTGGAAATTCATTACCACACCACATTCATTACCACACTTGTCCTGCACAATTACCAGTGTTAAATCCGAAACCCAAGAGAAGGGCAATGACTGACTTCAGAGGACTTTGGAGCAGAGTCTCAATTAAGGCAGGTAAACCAGCTGCTATGTGAAGTCATTACTCAGCCAAAGAGACACCTGCAGCTACCAGTTCTTGCTCTCAATTGCCTTCTCCATGGACAGTGAATGAAACCTTTCCAGGGATGCTCATTCTCTGACTCCTATTTAAAGGAGCAAAAGGCCTTGCTCCCTCTGACAAACCAAAGTTAACATCAGTAGGGCATTGCTGGGTCCAGTGGCCTCTGCTAAGACTATTCTCTTGGAGAATTCAACATCATAATCTGAGAGAAACAAACTGTAAAACATGGAAAATATTACTGTAATTTCACATGGTGTCACAGAAATGGCAGCTTGCCTGAAACCATCTGAAAGGGTTTGTAAAGAAGGGGGCTTTGCTGACTGTACTTGAACAGGAATTCACAGAAATCATTATTTTCAGTCCTTCATGTGAAAAGGCTTTGTATATGTGTTTCATAGATCTTTCAAAGTGAAACAGAAAACAAAGAACAAACTTTAAGTAGACATATTTAACAGTTTTAGAAGTGGGAAATCTGAAATATTTGTTTTCTTCATTACACCTATTACACTAGAGCTACTTCTAAATTTTTAAACTTCTGTATATTCATATCACTTATTTGAAGATGCCTCCTTAAGAAATTAATATCTCAAATAGTAAAAAATAAAAACTTTCTGCAATGATATAGAAATTAGGTTTGTCTCAATGGGTCTTTTCCAATCTAAATCATCCCATGATTCTATATTTCCCAGAGGAAGATGGCCTCAAAACAATGTCACCACTTCTCTCTGCCACTTTCAGAAGTACTCTGTGGAATTAAGGTTATTCTGTAGAATAACCTTGACTTCAGAAGAATAACCCTTCTGAGGTCAAGGTTATTCTACAGTCAGGGAATGAGTGAGGGCAATGCTCAGCACAGTTGTAATCACAAGTAATGACTGAATCAAGGATCTGCTAGATCCCCAGAGAAACTGAGAGCAGCAACATCATACCAGGACAAACAAAACCAGTGGGTGTCCTACTCATCTTTTGAAACTGTTCATCTTTCCTGTGGTTGTTTCTAAATAACAGCATAAATTATCCCTGTTTGTTTCCCCCCTTGGTGGGGAAACGATGACAAAGACCAGCAAGAGATCCCAGCAGCCCTCCCTGCTCCTCCTGGCCCTCCAGGGTGTTCCTGGCTGCTCTCTGGTCAGGGATGGAACTCCTGGCACATTCCAGGCCCTCACCACGCCCCTGGCAAAGCCCTGCCACACTTTGAGTGGAGTAACCCAAATGCTGAAGTGCATGGCCTGTAATGGCAGAGTGAAATGCAGCCAATGTCCCTGCCCTGTGCTTTGTAGGTGACAAACCACTGGCATCCTACAAAAAAGCGTTTCACAGGCTACGTTTCTGTACAAAAAGCAGTGAAAAGAGGACTAAGATCAGAATAAAACTGCATTAAATTAATTTGGTGATTGTCATTCTTAGTCACACAAAGACACTAATCAGGACTTAGATCCAATTAGAATATCCAAATGTGTTGGGTGTATAATTACTGCAGAAACTCTGTTGCTTTTGCCACAACTAAAACCCTAGGAAGTTGCTGAAGAGCCTTTTTATCCTTTTGAGGTTAAAGTCCATTTTTAATTATGTACATTAATGTGCACATATTTATACAATTAAGTTTTTAGCCCAACCCTACCTTTTCCAAGGCAATCCCCCCACCAACATAAAATTTCCGGAAATTCAGGATAGCACTAATTTTTCTTTAAAAAGGCACTTTTTATTTTCAATTTTTGTTCATTTAATTTTCAATTCAATTGGTCCTTTATGCAGCTCAGTCATGGTGAAGACAAATGTGCAGTGTCTTGCCAACAAAGTTGAAATTGATTTTGAGTGGGAGCTGCTTACTGTTATTAGGAGAAAACAAATCAACATTTATTGATGACAATTTGAGCTTGTCGTTGCAGCAAGGAGCAAATCTAACTACTGCTGAAACATTGAGATGGGGGTGGTATGAAGCTCCCTCTTCAGCTTTGTCTCGTTTAACTGCTTCTGTAAAACATTTGCTGCTTCTGCAGTTACTTCCTTTTACTTTTGTTCTCTCTCCGATGGTTGAAATGAGAGAATAGATCAGACAATAACAGAATTTCACATTAATTCTGGTGGATTTGGGCAGATGGGTGATGGGAACCCTCTTACTGTGCACAGCGCTTGTCATTTTCATACCACATGAAATTTATCATTTATAGTGCTTTGAACTTCTGTTTCAGTTTCTTTTATTAATTCTAACGACAGCTTTCACTCTAATGACAGCTAGGTTTGATGTCATATGATGAAGATGGAAAAGTTGTCAGTTTTCTACTTCCTGTAATATCCAATTTGCAATCTCTTTCTGTTCATCCCACATCCCAGCTTGTTATCCTCACTATCATCATTGTTGAAATGGGCTTTGTTCTCTTGTTTTGCTGGCAAAGCCAAAAATTTATTTCCCTTCTTCATTAGAATTTTTTACTATATGAGCAGTGCATTATGGAAGGTCTTTAATTTGTATATCAATATTACAGTAGGCAAAATCTATTTAATGTGTACTTACAATTCCATTATTTATAAGGGACTTGGAACACTGAAGTCCATAATGCCTTTATGACAGAGCTTACAGCCAGTTTTCCTCCCCTACTTCCTATGCAACCAGTGAACGCCGTTGAATATCTAAGAGATTTCATTTCTTTTTCTGGCAGAGTAAAATGCAGATTGTGTCAATTAATCAATAAAAATACATTGGCCTGGTATGGTCACAGTTGAGGACCATTAGAGAAAATTAATAAAACCAGAATAATAATACAGATGAATTACTCAAGTGCTTGTCACTGCATTAAAGTTTGGAGTGTTTTTTTACTTCAATTAACATAGGAAATATACAGGAACTGGTTTATCCAATGCAAGCAGCTTGGAACTCAGACTGCATTACCACAACACCATTAAGGGTCAAGAGCAGAAAACAGTCTAGAGGAGGTGCAATGAAAATCTGAAAGATAAAACTGCACTACTCCTGCAACCCAAATCTATAAGGACATTGGGATCGCTCACTCTTTCATGTATTTCTCTGTCATTAAAAAAAAAAAAAAAATCCCAACAATACCTTGGTTTTAGTATGGACAGCCTGACCAAATACTTCCAGTGGGAATGCCCAGGGCAGAGCAGTTCACAGAGAGCTGTGAGCTGCAGCAGCAGCAGCCTCCCTGCCTGCAGTACCCCATGCGCTTCACAAACCCCCTCCTCAATTTTCACCCGGCTCCAACCTGCTTTAGGAACTGAATTCCTGCAAGATCCCACTTCAGCGGATGAAATCCCATTAATAATGCGTTAATAATCCCATTTTCCGTTCCAAAGCATACTAAACTCACAGAAATGGAAAGACTCCATGAAGCTGTCACAAAACAACACTCAGCTGGAAGATTCAAACTCCCAGGAGTGCTGGGAAGACTTGAAATGGGGCTCACAACAAAAAATAATTAAGAAAAAGGTGGATTTTTTTGGTGATGTGTCAATTCAGCATTTGCAAAATTTTCTGGGACACCAGTTTAGGCAAAATTCAAGCAGGAAAACATAGAAATTGTTTTGCACAGAGTATTCCTGATGCCTCTTGTCAGCTGTTATTTAATACCTCCAACAGCAACTGGGAAACCAGACACTAAATCCTATTGCTGAAAGACAATGTCTCACAGAAGAAACACAATAAAAGATCTCTCTTGGTTGTCAATATGGTACTGTCAGTTATGTAAAATGTAGTCAGATGCCCTGCTACCTGGTTAAAGAGTACTTTCAGTTCAGCTCTTTAGCCAGCAACCAACAATTGGTCAACCAAATCTGGCAAAAAAGTCTGGTGTGCAGGGGTTAACTGAGGGCTTTTGTACCTCTGGGCTTGATTAAAGAAGTAAGCACCAGTTTTGTTCTTTACAGCAAATTCCTAATAGGATTGGTTAGCAGGAAAGCTTTCTGTGTTTAACTGCTGCCTTCACCAACGCTTAGGTAATAGTCAGCAAATAGTAAGTTGTTAAAATCAATAGAAAATACTGTGCTCAACAATTGGATAATGTATAGAAGCACTTGTTTCTCCTACATTCTGTGTGGTGAAATCTATATAGTTCTGTGCATTCAGTTAATTATTTTGTACAGTGTGTTTTATTGCTTTAATTTGTCTCTGGCCTAGAAGGAATGGCCTGCCCCTAGACTTGCTCTGTTATTTTCAAGCTGTTAGGAGGATGTGAATACCCAAGTTTAGTTTTATACCCAGTGTGCTAAGGATTGTAATTGCAGTGGTTGAGGTGGGCTATTAGTTTTGTTAACTGATCATAGACACAAGTGACCTCAGTAGGAATGTCTTTCCTCAAAACCAAGGCACAAGGCAGAATAGCACTGAACAGAGCTAATAAAATATTTTGCTTTGGGGACTACCCTAATTTCCTTTTCTTACTGAACTGAAATAAAGAAGCTAATGGAAAGTTACCTGCTGGTAACCTGCTGTTCATTTGCCTACTAGCTCCTGACTTAATATTTTCTCAAGGACCCAGATTGCTGCCAGAAGTTATAACTGGGTATTTTAGACCACTGACAAATGTTGAATTTACAGGGGAAACAACACAGACTTAATAGGTATTCTCCCACTGCATGCTCTACTCACAAAGCTGATGCTTAGTGCTTAGGCCAAGCTTCTAAAATCTAATGGTGTAATTTTTCAAATGTATAGTAAATCACCACACCTCAAAGAAAAAGAAACATCTCTCCAAGCTAGTGGTGTCACTGATCCCTGACTTGTCTCCCCCCCACCATCTCTTTATCTCTGCCTTACTTTCTCTATTTCTTCTTTCCCTTTCATTTGAAATATGGTGGTCTTAATCTATCATTTTCCCTCCTGTCATTTCTTATCTTTGGAAAATACCCTTTTTTTCCCTTCTTTAGTCCCTTTTTTACTGTGAATTCAGTACTCCCAGCAGCTCCCTAACCTGTGCTTATCTTCCTCTTTCCTGCACTGCAATACCTCTTCCCATCCATTTCTCTGTGTGCTTTCAGTGTATTTTCTGTCCTCTCTGTTTTACTTTCCCTTCATCTTCCTTTCCATTTCCTGTGGCTTTTTCCTGTCTTGTATTTTTGCTTTTATTTTTTGTTTGTTTGTTTTTTTAGGGTTTGGGTTGGTCAAGGGACATCACTTTTCACTACATCCAGCTTTGACTCATTTTTCAAATCCCTTTGGGTTGTTTCTCCTTTCTCTTTGCCCTTGGATCTCCTTTTCTCTCAGGCAGTCCTCTCAGGAAACTTCTCCCCAGCACCTCCTTCTCCTTTTGTGTTATGAGGGAGATGGGACTTAACAAAATAAATTACTGTATAGCCCTGTTTCCTTTGCTTTCATCTTTCCTGCTGGCTTTTTTTTTTACTCCCATCCCCTGACAACCTTACACAACTCTGAAGAAAAGAGTCAGACAAGGATAATGAGTCAGATGTTGATCTCTTTTCCCACTGCCTCCATATTTCAATTAAACTCAAATACTCAGAAAAGCCTGTTCTTTGACCCAATACCCAACTTCACTCCTTTGCTAACAAATTTCTTCATACTGCCAGAGTAAAAACCACGAATATCACTTTCATTTACAATGGAAGCTTTCTCACTGGTGTTTCAATTATTCCAGGGTAATTGATAATACCAAGAAAGTTCAGGTTTATGTACAGTTTAAATATAGTCACTTTGATTTTTAATTGCAAATACTTGTCTCCTTTCTCATTAAGCATATTAAGAGTTAAAAAGGATGTCTTTTTTCTAAGTCATGTAAGGCCTGGAAGGAAACCAAAAACCTTAAAATCAGGTTTTATAACTGAATTTGGTCTGTTTTGTCCACCACTGCATCTTTATGAAATCAGAGAAAAATATTCAAAGTTACTACTCCAGCTTGTATTAAAACACAATATATAAGCTTTTGATACATCATAAAACCTTGGATCAGACCTATTCAGTGCAAAACAATGAAAAGCACAATTTTCCACTTGGTTGCATGAAGCTCCCTCTCCACAGGTAGCAAGAGAACACACAGAGCACATTTCAGGTTCTCACCAGTTCCCTGGCAGTATCCAAACACGCTTCAGCAGACTCCCAGCTTTCCCCTCAGCTTAGTAAGGTGCCTTTTTGATATCCCAATTTTCAGAAATGGTTCGTCAGACTGGATGTCCTGGTTTATATATGGGGCCCAATAAGGCTACAGAACATCTGGACTAATCTCAGTGGCCCCTCTTTAGCTTTTTTTTTCTTTTTTCAAGTGTAAGCAGAATTACCACATGCTGCTTTCACAGCAATGCATCAAGGAACTCTACATCTGGTTATCTTTTCGTATGAATGCAATGTTATGAAGTATAATTTTTTCAGGCATAGCATGTGGGAATCTCCATTTTTCTTTGGCAGGCTAAAGGATTTTAAATGAATCAATACCTCAGCACTATTTACTCAAAATTTGGGTACTGAATGCTCACTGGGCAGTACTGCTGTGTTTATTTTCCTCAGGCATGAAAAATGAATTCACTGGACTTGGGTGAAGAGTGGAGGATGCTCCTAGGATGCACATACCATGGAAATACATGTCCTGAAAACCTTGGAAATAGAACAACCTCATTTCATATTATACTTAGCATCTTTGTCTACAATTGCTACACAATTCTCAACTTCACCATGAAACACCAAATAAGAGCAGGACACAGAAAAACACCTCTTTTCCTTAGTTGAGGCACAGATATACTGATATGAAAACACTGCCTCCAAATACCACATACAAAGTGAGGCAGCTGTGATAAGATTCCTATTTTTATCTCAAAGACTGCGGGTCCCTGTCTCCTCAGACATACTCAGCCTCTCATCACCAACATGAAAAGCAAAGGATTTAGCATGTAGGTATTGTGAGAACACACACCAGTGCTCAGCACAGACAATTTCTAGATCTTTAAGCATATCTGTACCTGTCCAGAAGCTGCTCAAACTTACACAACATCAAAGTATCTTACACTTTCTGCTGCTCAGCCCAGCAGAGTTTGCCAGCTCTTTTTTATATGTAGTACAAAGAAAGCTCTGACAAGAGCATCTCCTTTTCATACCTGCTAGTGCAACGTGCTTCCCAAGCACAGGGGCTAGCAAACAGCTGCTCACTAAGCATCAACACCAAAAAGTAAAGATTTAAAAAAAAAATTAAAAAAAAAAAAAGGAGAGAGAGAGAAAGAAAGAAAAAAAGCTGATGGGCCATGAGAAATTTGCATGAAAGGGCAATTTAGCCCATTTCTATTTTAAACATGCATATGTGAAGGCACTCTGGAGAGTGCCTAAAGAATGGAGAGCTTAAGTAAAAAGTGACAAACCAAAGCAAGCTTTTACTCAAATATTGCCTTCAAGTTTCTCACTCCAGAGGAGCTAACATGGCAGTGCAGCAAGAGTAGCACTAGGTGACAAACTGCTTTCCATTGATTCTTCAGATTCCTGGGATGCTTAAATGAGGAGCACAGAAATGGAAACAGTCTTTGCTTACACATAGATCAATACTCTGTTCCTAAAATTCAGGATTTATTCTTAGCATTGGCAGAAAAAAAGAGGTCTGCTAAGCTGGATATGTCACAGACTAACCAGCTTGATACTGGCTAGTAAATCAAAGCTGCATTTTGCCACTGCTATGTTTATAGAAAATATTACTCCAGCATAACCCATGCTCACAGAGTATAAAGCTAGAGAGTCACCAGCTTTTTAGTGCATTATGTTCCATATGTTACAAGTGATTTACTGGATCATTCATTTTTGGGAGTTTGGTAGTGAAGAAAATAAGATTGTGAGGTGGTTTTTTTCCACTCCTTCAACACAGAGAAGTGATTAAGCAGAGTTAGTTATCCATACCAGGCCTCAGCTGAGAAGAAACAGCCCCTTCTTCTGAAGGCTCTCTTTTGACCCTTACACTTGGGGCAGGGGAGAACAGAAAGGTCAGGAGTGAATTTGTGAGGAGATGGTTGTGGCCAACAACAAGAAGGAACTTCTTCCTGCTAAATTCAACGGCAATGCGAGCAGGTGCTCACCTAGAGTCCTAAAGATCAGCACAGGCACCAGCAGCACTGAGCAGTGGGAAATCTTTGAGTAATATGGTTCATACTTGGGGTCTTTCCCTCTATGGGGTCCAGATAATACTTTCTAAAATTTTTGCCTGCAGATGATCTAGCCTTAATTGCAAAGCAAAGGATTCTTCAGCATCAATAGACTGTTACTAAAATCATCTTTGGTCTAAAGGCCATGAGCTGCTATGCTGATAATCAAATGTTATACTGATAATGATAAAAAGCAATTCTCTAGCTACCAACACTATAAGCTCACCTTCAGCACAGTCAATACATTCAACTTAATTCCTTTCTATATGCCAGAGGGCATTTGCTTCATCATTAGGTAGCAGAAAGGCTGTCCCTAAGCCAAATCTGTACTCCTATGACCTCTTGGTGATGCCTTCAGAGGCATCATCACCTTACCAGCAGGAAAAGTGTAATTCTGATTGCTGACTTTTCCTGGGGGCAGTGCTGCAGAGCTACCACAGCTGTGCATAACCTGCTTAAAATATCTGTGTTACACTTGTGCACACTACACAACATAGATGGTTGAGAGCAAATTTGGGGTCCACAAGATTTACTACTAGCCAGTGCTCCACTGAAGAATATCTAAATCCTACCAGGATCTGTTGGTACCTGCTGCAGTGGGTTGCAGGAGTTACTAAATCCTGTATATGCAGGAGTGGGTACTTGTGCATTAAAGAAACAGAGCCATTAGTGTGAGTAAATCTCATGTGCTTTCATAAACATTAAATGGCAAATGATATGCTGTAGAGTACCTGAAGACTTAAATAAAAGATCCTTCTGGAAAATAGTAAAACATTAGTTTGAAAGATTAAATGACACATCTAATAAGCCCTGTCTAGAATAGCTGAATCACTGAAATAAATTTTTGTTACAAATGAAAGTCACTGCTCTAATGACACTGGGATTTGCCGCAAAAATAAATTAGAAATATATCTTAGTAATTAAAACTACAGAAACACATCATAAATCTGTCTTGCAAACGATGAGAATGATATTTGCTGGAACACTGCATTCCTACAAAAAATCCATACACACTGCTGAAATTTGGTAAAGAAACCAAGAACTTTAAACCACTGAGAATTTTCCTTAGTTTGATATTGCAAAGATCCTTCTAAGAATATATTGGTATATATGGCAGTGATAATTTAATCAGCTAAGTAGCAATACTGTGTTCATCAGTACAGTCTTTCTGGGATTTAATTTTAAGGGATGATATCTATTTTAAAATCATATTATCATTTGAAAAGATCTACTGCTTTTAAGAAGAAAGAAATGTCTGTCTTAAAAGTACATTAAGAAATCAGTAGTTAGGCTCAAATTACCTTACCAGCCTCTTCCCATATAAGAAATTTCTTTCAACTGAGAAGGATGACTTAAAAATACCATCTTTCCAAATGCTAGACAGAGCCCAAAACCAGAATCCTTGAGTCTTTTCCTCCACACACCTGCGTGTACAACTGCATTATCTCCCAATGCACACTCCAAGCTTTTGCCTGGGACACTGATCATCTTTCACAAGGAGCAGGCCCTAAGGTTACCAGCTGCTGGAGAAGGTGTACATGTCTGCAGGACTAAGAGTGCTTTCTTGAAAGCTGACCCTTTTTGTGGGACTGCTCTTGCCCAAGAATTCATCTCCATTATGGTTTTGATGGAGAATGGTAATGGTTTTACCATTAGAAAGAAGATACTACTACTATAGTTTCAAGCTTTAACACCAACTCCTCATAACAGTTTTTTTTTTTAACTTAGTTTTTTTTCATTTTTAATATCATAGTCTTTAAAAATTTCTCTGCAAAACTAACCTCCATTTATGCAATCCTGGGTAATACGCTGTAAGTCCCCCACTTCAGGCTAAAGAGACAAAAAAATATAAAAACCAAAAAAACACCAAAAGAGGTTATTACTTGGTGTGGCATCTATCCATTTTCTAAAGCAGAGATGAATGCCATTAGTCTCTCAGCATTTGTTCTGATTTAAACACTTTCCTCTAGCTGCCTTCATTGACTACGTTGGCAGAGCTATATATTACTCATTTAACCTGCACTTCTTTGCACTCCCAATATGCAATCGGGTTTTGCAAACATGAACCTGAATACAAGGCAGTCCAGGCTGGAGTCTGGGCTGGTGTAAGCCAGAGGATCTCAGTGAAAATAAGCCTCACTAGCCTGTATGAGAATCCAATCCTATCCCTACACCTGCAAATGCAACTGTATTTCTTCTTAGAATAGATCCTGAATGTGCCTACATTTTTAGCACAACACCTGGGAGCTATGCTCAGCTCACTTTTCATTGCATTAAAACACTAATTAAAATGAGAATCTGTACACAGAAATTGCCTCTATGCAAGATGCGCCAAAGCTAAGTGAATAATTCATCTATTTTTCACATACAAATTTATTCATGGAATAATATAATGTAATAGCTCCTTTATGGAGATTACAGGCAGTTTCGCCAAAGAATTCAATAATCAGAAAGCTGTGCTGGTTTGTTTGCCCGGGCACATTGTTGTTACAGGACATCTTTTTCTCATGATTGGACTGCCTGGTTTCTGGCATGAACATCTGCATTTATCAGTTCAATCCTTATCAGCTTTACAACCTGTGAAAACACAGACTACATACTTCCTAAGAAAGCACTGACAGTAACTTAGTGCAAGCATTACACAGCACATGACAGTCCTACTCTCAGGAACCATGATTGTTTAGGAAATATAAATTCCTTGAACAAGCAGAACTAAGTCCTTGCACAAACAAGCTGCTCTAAGTCCATATCCCTGACACCCAAACCTGTCTCATGGTTTTGTCATTTCAAGATAGATTTGAAAACTCAGAATACTATTGAAAATGTAGTAAACTGGAAAATATTCACTAATTTCCTTCTCCCTCTGCTAGTGGGATTTGTAATTACCTCACTTTGATAGCTAAGAGAAATTCCTTATTATTTATTTCTGTTACTTCTTATATGCTATTTGACTTTTGAAAACAAAGCATAAGTCACTCCAACAGGTCTATCCCTACCTCTAGTTCACTGGTATTTTCCATCCCCATCTCCAGAAACCTGTATTAGGCTCATATCTCTTTTCAAAAACATTCTCTAATCAGCCCGGCCTATTTCTGTGCTAATTATCAGTATGCTCAGAATGATTACATTGAATAGGTAACCTAACATATATAACATGTACTATTTTGAATTGTATAGACTTCTGTCTCCTTGCTCATACAGAAGTGTCATTGTAGCTCTGCTGGTGTAATTCTATGAACCTGCTAGGCTTGTAAAGAGAAGTAATATCTTTTATTAGACCAAGAAATACAGTCAGGGGAAAGAATGAGCTTTGAGCTCAGAAATCTAATGAAAGTCCTCTGAGACAAAAATCTTTCTTGTTTTTCTTCCAGCTGCATTATCTGGTCTTATAAAAGATATAACCCTTTCCCTGTAGGCCTGACTGTCCTTGGTTATAACAGATTATTTAGGATGGAGATAGGTCAATAAGGAGTTGAAGAACAACAGACCAGAAAGAAAAAAACCACAGGGAAGGGAAAACCATGGCACAGACAAATTGCAACTCTTTATGTAAAACAGCCTGCCTGACAGCCCTGAGGATGGTCTCTTCAACCCCAACACCATGACAGGGTTTCTCACCAAGACTACTGACCTCCAGACCAAAACACAGGGATGCGTTTTTTGGAGAGGGTGCACAGGGGAGCTGCTGGTGGGCACGCTGTCAGCTGTCTGCAGGAAGCTGGATATTGCACAAGTGATGTTCTGTGCATCTAGGAGCAGTAAGGATATGAAGGCACAGAAAGAAGAGCTCTCCATGCTGTGGAAGGTACAGGCTTGCTGCTCAGTGGGTGGAGGAGCCAGAGACAACAAGCACAGGAACAGATGAGGAACGTGCTTTCTTGGACTGGATCTTTACTGTCAGGGTCTGTTCTCAGGCTTTCCAGCTCCTGCACCTCACGTCAGAGTCTGGGGGAACGAAGTACTACACAGGACATAAGGAAATCAATGAGGATGTGCTTAAATAAGAAAATGAATCCATGGAACTGCACGGGATTTAGCTGATACGGCTGAGTGAGCTACAAATCTCTGATGTTTGCAAAGTCTTAGTGGCTGGAAAAGGGTAGACATCACACCCATCTTCAAAAAGCACAAGAAGAGGATCCAGTGAAGCAAAGCCTGGTCAGTACAGTTCTTTGTGGGATGGTGAAGCCCTTTCCATCTGATGGAAGGTGATGCTCCCTGGGGATCAAGGCAGGACATCCTGTCCATGTGCTGCACAGGCAGGTGATGCCTTTGAAAGGGGAAAGCAAACTTCTACAAACAAGTGAGGAATGGTGGAAAGTTTAAAGCCTCTCCTTCATCGAAGCAATTTCTACCTGCATTATCCATTATCTATCTGATTTTTCCTACCAGTCCCATTTTATCAATTAATCCAGACTGGTTTTTTGTAGTAGACAACTCCTCCTGTAGTTATCTGCAAGTTTTATCAAGGATGGTTGTCGAGTTTCTTGAAGATTGATATAAATATTTATATATCAATATGTATATATCAATCAATATTCATATAAATACATAAATATTTAAAAGAAAAGCCAATTTCCTTGAGTATAAATACAGAATTAGCAGCAGCTGCAATACACAATCATAGCATAAATTGATGTGTTCTTAGACAGACATAATAGATTGAGTCTTAATCAGTAATTATTAAGGTCACCCTATCATTTGTGCTGTGAAGCATAATTTTTTTTGCTTGCTAGATTTGGCAATTTGAACTACACAGGCTGAAGTTTTCCATACCAGATGTCAGCTCAGGATAAAATAAACTACTGCATATCATACAAACATATAATTTGAATTACAAAAGATTGTGTTATAATTAATTGGTAATTTTCTAATTTCTGGGTCATATTCAACCTTGAAATGTTTTTAAATCCTTTTTATTTTTCAAGTGATTATAATACAGTAGGAAGTGTTTTAGCATAACTTCTACCAAGTTCGCCTCCCACTATTTTTTTGACTTGTTTCACACTTTCTAGCTGGAAAAGTTCCAGCTTTTGTCTTTAACTGGCATTTAATTTTATTTTTTTTTTTTAACTAGGGCAAAATTTTTCCAACTCTGCAAAAGAAAGACTGAGGGAAAAAAATTTACTCTGAAAATTAAAAAAATATCTAAGGTGTCATGACCCACTTTTAATGCTGTTTACGACAGGAAGCTCAATTCAGCAAGGAAACAAACAAACTCTGAAAAGTTTGCATGTGGTAGCTTAACCACTTCTGAGATAGGCAAAGAGCTCCACTCACCATTTTCACTTTTTATTGTCCTACATCTCCAGTAGAAGATGATCTTGGTAGTATCTGCTTTTGACATTTTTAAAAATCTTATTAAAGTGCCATTTCTTGACAGAAGAAGAAAGATGTTCTAATTCACAGCCCAGCACACTAGAATTGGAGCTTGAAAATTTAGCAGGCTTTTTAGAGATTGTTTTCAATTGTACCACAAAAGGCACTTTAAAGAGAATTAGCTCTAGTGCTAAAAACCTGAAATTTCCTGTGGACTACATGAAGCTGTTCCTGACAGCTCCAATAATGGCTTGCTACTAATCAGTCATTAAAAAACCCAACTCACAACACTGCTTTATGGGTTTGGGTTTTGCTCTTTCTTCTTTGATGAAACAATTCTTTGAGCTTCAGGCATGGCTGTTTGTTCTTTAAAGCAAAAAAATTTTTTTTTTTTTAAATTTTTAAGTAGAGCACAGGGTTCTCATGTAAGATACCTAAGGAAAAATGTTTATTTGACTGGGATAAAATTGCCTTTCCTGAGGTAGGCTTGGCTCAGTGATTTGTAATTTCTCAAGGCTTCAGGCAGGCTATTTTATTCTAACTCAAACTCTTCTTCTTTGAAATCAATCATGGCTACACTTCATAATTTGAATTAGTATCTTAAAAAACAACAACAGCCTCTTCCTTGAATGTAGAGGAACAAAAGATATAGCAAATTTTGACACTGTAGAAATAGCATATTTTCTATTCTTTAGCTAGTACAGAAATCACATTAAAAAGGAATTTTGCAAACAGCTGTCTTGCACTCAGGTCCCAAATCAAAGACAAGGAACTGATCAAAGTCTACTGACTTCAGGCATCTTTGGATCAGAGTTTTCTGGCTTAGATGCTCAGCCCCATTTTTATTTTACTCTTCTCACATTCTAAAGGAATGTGGCTGAAAAACTGTCTGTAAATGAATTACCTCATGGAATGAGCTGCCCCAGTTCCTTGTGATTTGTTCATAGCTATTAGGTATTGACAGAATTAATAAAACACAGAATATGGCAGAGCCTCACACCGTCACTTGAGCATTTCTCTGCTTTGACTGAATGTCAGAAACTCTTATTGGATGCTCTGATAAGAAAACACTCTGTGGCACATCCTTGGCACAAGTATTTACCAGAGAATTCCTGGCCACAAAGCAAAGGTGAGCTTCAAGCTACCCACCCAGCTCTGGGCTGTGCCATGAGCTTGGCAACTTCATTTGCAGCATTTCTAGCAGCCTGTGTAGGCTACAGCACTACCTAAAATCAAACTAAAATATAGCTTAAAATATTATCTTTGTAGTAGTTTTTTGGTTTTAATCTATACACCTCTTAGCCCTAGCATTCCTAGATAAAATACATAAGAAAGACATCCAACATGTTGTTAGAATTCAGAAAATGAGTTAATAGCAATGAGAGAGGAATCCCATAAGAAACAACAGGTGGGCAGTGGGACCAACCAAAATGGATGGGATTAGTTGGAATACAGAAATGCTTTCTCCTGAATTTTTTGTGTTAATAATTCTGTAAACCCTCTAATTATTAAAGCTCAAGACCTGCAATTCTAAAGTGTAGGATTTAATAAATATTATCAGTCTTCTTGGATTTGCTTTTGCTCTGCCAAGCAGACCCATTTGGTATGGATTTGCTATCACTTCCCCTGCAACAGTGGAACATCACAATGACAACAACAACACAAAAACCCAAAACCCCAACAAACCCAGGAAACAACAGAAAAGGTACTGTGTGTCATAAAACAATAAAATTCATTTTGTAGCTGCAGAAATCAGTATAATCTGAGTTTGTATCCAAGTGTAGGGAATTTGCTGAGGAAAAAAAAAATAGAAAAACATCCCCAAACCAGCTCCTCTGGCTCAGAGCCAGGATGCACAGCATGTAAATTTGCTAGTTCTCACAGACCACTGGCATATCAGTTACCTACTTCATATTTATAGATAAGGAATGAAGCTAATGCCATTTACAATTTTTCCTTGGCTTGTTTTGAATACATGAATACTGCAAAACCTATAAGCACAAGGGAACTGGGATCATAAAGCACAGGTTAGCAGTGGAGTCAGGGTTTTTCCTGTATTGAAGCTACTGTCATTTTTTCTCTAAAACACAGATAATAACATCAAACCTCTTCCACAGAGCAGAAGATTCTGCACTTGCAATGCCCATAGTCCCAAGTGGGATATGTGGAGAAACTGAAGGTGATGCAGAACTTCAACATCTTTCCCAAATTATCAGAATCAGACGTAAGCACATTTTGTCACAAAAACTGAAAATACACTAAAAAGCCCCTAAGAAAAAAAACCCCAACAATTAAAATAGATTAAGGTCCTGGACACCCAGTTCTCGAAACAATTAACTCTTTGAAAATTCCACATCCTGACAAAAATCTTCATTATCTCCTTTGACCATGCAGGTGCCTTTTTATGATCCATTGTAAACCATAAAGGGTAGGTTACCACCAGCATCACATGAAAAAATCACTGTTCCCTCTCCACCTCACACTCTTTTGAAACCACATACTTTTGAAACCAGGAATATAACAAACCCCTTATCCCTTATGGATATAGTCAGAGGTAAAATGTTGACAGCTGTGATGAGAAGAATGAATTTCCCTTTATCTAAAGTCGTGCTTTTCAAGATATATATATATATATATATCTATCTAAGACTTTCTTCCTTGATGCAGTGTTCATATAAAAACATCAATTCAAATAGACATGGTGGATGCTGGTGGGAACTGTAGTACAATATAGACAAAGTTTCAACAATTCTTCCATAGGGCTTCTTACCACTCCAAGTGATCTTCAAACACAACTCAGTTGGAACACATCAGGAGTGATAAGGTTCAAAAGGAAACAAAAATGAAAAGAAATCTTTAAAAAATGTCTTCTCTTAATGCTGTCCAGCACACAAAGATCTCATTTCCAAAGATGAACTGAGTGATCCCTACTGCACGTCACCATTCCCAACTATTACATCATCTTTGTCTGTCTTGTCAAGGAATTCCACATTTTGAGTGAGCACTAAACTTAGTGCCTGAGTTCTCATTCTCTAAATTAGGATACATTAGCTGCCTTACCTCATTAGGATGCTAGGAGTATAGTTTCATACATACCTACTCACCATTTGAAAGAAATAAATTTTTTACAAATTTCAAAAAGACACAAAAAGTATTTGAGACGTAACTGCAAGTCCAAGTTAAAAGTGGAACAGTTCAAAATGACCCTCAAGAACTCCCCTTTGTACCAAAATTTTCCACCTTTTTACAAGTTTGTGACATTCCAGCACTCCCTTTGGCAAAAAATCTGCCCTGAGATGATTCTTAGGGAGTAATAAATGTTAATTACTCTGGAGACCATGAAAATTTCTGAAAGTTTCCAGGGACAGTGGTAATTTTGGCAAGAAGTCAGATATCTTTCTTAGCAGAATAATGATCCATCATCATATATGAAATCCCAAATAATATGCATTCTCAGAAAAAAAGATCCAATATGAAAAATATCATTTACATACCAAATTACCTGGGAGAATGCTATGTGATTATCAAAGATGATTAATCATATCAAGTTGATAATTTTAATGTGAAACCGAATAAATCTGAAGCATTTTTGACAGCGCTTCTATTTTAACACAGTGATATTGACTAAACTCTGTCCTCCACAACCTAAAAATAATAACATGGAGAAAAAAAACATGGATCAATAGCCATAAAACCGAAGAAAATCTTGACAGCATCAAATGAGTAGTCAAAAATGTTGAGACCAGATACCAAAGAAATGTAACACCATAGCAATGAAACATATGTTTAAAAAAGGTTGACTTTTTTTTTTGTTTTGTTGTTTGTGTTTTTTTTTTTTGTTTTTTTTTAAAATATGGACACTAAATCATTCAAACAAGACTTCAAATGATTTCTTGACTCCATTTTTGACATAACTGCTTTGTGTGCTTAGAGTTGATGGGCTTACTTCAAAGCTTGATGTAAAAGTAACTAGAATATACTGGGTTTATTTCTCTTTGGAGCTTCCAAAAGGGGGTGGAGAAGAATATTATTGGCATGTTTGTTGAGACACTTTCATTATTAGAGGCAATTGATATTAGCATTTTTTATGTAAATTACTACCTCTGCTATTTATTACGTGGTAGCATTATGATGATTATCAATGTTGTGTTTAGATACATAATGAGTGCTAATATTATCATCATAATGGTGACTGGGAGAAGAACTAAGGCTATCATTTGGTGAATTAAAATACAAGAAGGAGAGATGTCTGTTCCTCAATCATTTTGAGATGTCACTGTCAATCAAGTGCTGCCTTACAGTTCATCTGCTGGAAATATTTTCCTTTCCACTCAAGCTCAGCTGCAGCTAGACTGCACTATATTCAACGATGTGAATTTTTAGATTTTCCTCATTCACATTCAGGAAATTTTTCATTTATAAAATTAAAATGATTAAGACTCTCTCCAGTTTCCTAAGGGTTATTTAAGGATGACAGTCAGTCACTCATAGCTTGGACAGGATTCAAATCAGTGACGTAAACATGGGACATTCTGTAATCTGTTATCATTTCCTGAGCAAAGTGCAGTGATGTTTTACATGTTCACATCAAGGAAAAGCATGTAATTTGATCAAACTGCAAGCACAAGCTTCCTGGCAGAGCCTGAGGGAAAGCAATGACAATAATAAAATGAATAGGCAGGTTGTCAAGAGAAGTGAAAGTATTTTCAACTGCAAAATTTTAAAGCAAGTCTTGCAGTGGAGAGGCTAAAAATATTGTCTGCAACAGTGCCCATGGCTATCCTATAGGTGAAGGATTAGTTTCTGAACTGTAGACATGCTATTATTAAATGAACTGAGATAAGAGTTAAATTAATTCATTTACTTAACTCCATTGTTGGCAGGGGAGCAAATCCTCAGTGATGTAAAATGGAATTGGAACTATGACAATTTCTAGCACGAGTGTCTGACCCTAGAAGTATTTTTTTTTTTTGCTTGAAAAAGTAAAGACAGTTTATATGTAAATGAGATGCAGCTTGCCAGTTCTGTATAATTTGTCAATATGGATGCTAATTTCACAAAGACTGAGCAATCTCTATTCTAGAATAATAATAGGACTTCATCCCACCAACTCTTACTTGCAGCATTAATCTCATTATGGTGGTGGGACTAGAGGAACAGCTGGACATGTACCATGTGATGCTTTTCTTCATATAATTTCTTTGATGTGTTTCCTGCTTTCTTTCAGCATAATGAGTGATGCTATGAGCTAAATGAAATTCTAGGACACCTATTAGATGCCAGCTTTTCCATGGATTTTCATGGAATAGTATTTTTTGCAACTGGATATGAGTGTAGATTAAAAATACTCCTTTATAGTGAAAATCTGATATTAAAACTACTGCTGCCTTTCCTTCTCTTCATTACAAAGGGATTTATGCCAGAATGCAGAAAACATGATGGAGCTTAAACTTGTCACATGAAGAGTTTCTTGGGAGAACTTCCCCTCCTGAGAGTTTGAGACATAAATCCAGATTCTCTGATTTATTCCCACTCTTGATAGCACTGGCCTCAATCTGGAGAACTGACTTTTAAGGATTTGAAAAGAGCCTTAAAGCATCTTTAAAAGTTAGAGAGCTCAATCTATTTCAAAGTGTCATAAGACCATAATGCAGGCTATAGACATATTTTTCAAGAAGGACACATTTCAAGTGTTTTCTCAGACACAACACTGAATTAAATCACTTCACCTAAGAACTAGCAAGAGAATGAGGGGCAAGAAATGAATGGGAGCATAATTCATTTTCACTTCACATTCTCCTTGAAACTTTTGAATTTATTTTGCTTTCATTTTCTTCTGACCTCATTAACAATGATTTGCAGTTTTTCAGTTGACTAACAAACAGATTCATCTGGAGTGTGGCATACCTGTTGTGAGACTCTTTTGATAATATTTTCTAATACTTTTCAAATAATTTTGTAATAAAGTCTTTAATAAAAACAATGCATCTTTTGTGTTATATAGTCATCCTGTGATACAAGTTTAAATTACCTAGAACTGATCTCAATAAACTGATCTTAGAAGCATATTTTCTAACAAATATTCTAAACCTCTGCATTTGAGGCATAAATTTACTTGGTGAATTATTTAACTTACTTGTCTTGTTTGGCTTACCTTTGTTTTGTTTACCCCAAATTCTTTTTTACCCTGCCAATATTATTGATGTCCCTTTGGGGCTGTAACTCTATTCATTTTTATATCCCACAGTCTTGCCTGTCTTATTTCCTGCTGTCTGCTAGACATAATCTCTCCACCCCTGCAGAAAGCACTGGGTATTGTTTAGGAACATAATAAAAGGACACAGCTGGGCTTGGCTCCCATCTACCAAAATGACATGGATGTCACTGGAATTTTAGCCTCCACTTCAAAATAAGGCAGTGTCAAAAGACTCAAGTGCTTTTCAGACTGGGATAATTAGAAGATGGTAACCTAGGAATCACAGCAGTAACGACATTTATCCGAACTCAAAAGTCAATTGCCATCATTAAAAACAAAAGAGTAAATCAGTTGGTTTTGGATGGAAAAGGGTCAACTTGTACCATACCAACAATATTCAAAATGGACAACCAGTACCTCCCAGAAAAAAATTATTTTTCCTATTCTTAGTGTCACTTTAGTATTTATATGGTCATTTGCCAACACTAAGACAGGTAAAGTCAATAAGCATATGCCAGCCCTGTACTGTTGCTCAAAATATCTACAGAGCACAAGGCTGGAGCACAGGTAGACATTTCTACTTTTTCCTAATACTTTTTCCTTGCCACCAAATACTGCAGTGGTCAGTAACCACATGGTCAGCCACAGACTATAGAGCTGGGATGGTTTTTAGTCTGACTTCATACAGCAGTTCTTATCCTATAAAACCAAAGGACCCACGTGCCACATCACAATGCCCTGACAGAACACCACTGATGTTCAAACCTCACCTACCAATCTTATTTAGGAAACTATCTTCATGCAGGATAGCAGATACTACACCAGCCTGATTAATCTATTTCAACTTCAACACATTTTAAACAACTAAACATGTTCCATTGTTCTACCATTACTTTTAGTAAGGATGAATTTAAACTTAGCCTGAACTGTTTGCCTGAATCGGGTCCTGTACACAATCACTTCCAACATCCACACTGAAACTTCAACCCCCCATGAACAGCCCTGTGCCTTCAGAAACTATAAAACATGAAACATCTACTCCAACATTAGCTGTCTACCTTACTGACTGCTAGATCAAGCTCAGAAGCCCAAAGACAGCTTAAAATAAATTCTAAAAAGCCCATACTATTATTTCATTTCACTGATAAAGGTGAGTTGCCTCACCTTCCTTTCACTGAAAAAGCTGAGGGGAAAAACTCTTTCCCTTCACCCCAGAAATAAATAAGCAGCACTTCTCTCCTCCAGTTTGCTGCACATCTCTCCAGTAGGCTGCTTTTACCTATGCATCCATGAGACTGCAGAACTTGGAATAGGGATTTATGAGCCAGGAAGTCTTTGACAGGGAAAACCTTAATAGCTTTTAAAATCGTACAGGAACACGGGTATCCTATGAAGGAGGATGTAGCTGGAACTTCCACAAGCCATGACTATGCAAAAACATAAGGATGTAAAGCCTGAACTTCATTGATCTTTGACTAAAGCTGTTTTTTCCCTTCTAAATTTATTGTTCAATAAATGAATTTTTATTTCTTAAAGGACTTTGTATAATGCAGTCTTAGCAAGCAGCACATACAAAATTTGTGATCTTCAGTGTAAATGTAGACCATGGCCACACACAACATATATTTTATAGTCACAATTTGCAAGCTTTCAGATCTCTGTACTATTTATTATTCCTGTTATCTTTTCAGAATATTTTTATGAGCCAAGACACCTTTTTTTTTTTTTTATCACAAGGAATAGAGCCAGAAAATATAGCAAAAGCAACATTCACATTTTCCACGATAAAAATTTCACAGAACACAGATAAAGGTGCCCTTGATGTTTCCAAAATGCAAGTTCTCTTGACACTAATGTTTCAGCACCAACTGACTTGGAAATAAAAATGAAAAAACCCAATGCTTCTAAAAAGACTTTAAAAAAAATATTTGTTGGTCTAAGATACACTTTAGAAAAACTCTTACTAAATTTTCCAGTGAATGAAAAAAATTATATACCTTGTCTGCTCTGCTAGGTTATCAGGCAATTCAGTTGTTGCATTCTCTGATAAGTATAACTCAGAAGGAAGAAAAATAATAAAGAGAAAAAATTCCTTGGTTTATATCATACATTTCGCCAACATAATGCTGTTTGACCATCATGTAAGGAAGTGGAGCCCAAAATCATGACACTAAAAACCAAGAAAAGAAATACAGATACATTTTAATTGACAGTGCTGAGGTTTATACTTCTATTACCTTTACAAGGAAATAACTGATATCTATGTTTTTAGATGGTTATGGAATTAGCTAATAGATACTCTAGGCATTATTCCTTTTATACGAGTCTCTTTTCTTATCCAAAAAAATAGCATGAAGTCAAATATTACCCAGTTTGACTGCAGATAGTGAAATGTAGTTTTTTACATCTGATTTCTGAGAAGAGACTGAAGTAGATATCTGATACCATACCTATATATATCTATATATCGATCTATAAATATATATATATATGTGTGTGAAAGACTGATTTCAGCACTGCAATCTCCTTTTCTCCCTCCTCTCAAAGCTAGTTTGCCTAAATTTATTTAGTTGCACGATTTTTCAGTTCACCCCCATTGATTTATCTTTTTTCTTAAGTAAACACTGACCTTTCTACTCCCAACCTTTCTCTCGAGGTGACACAGCCCTGTCTTCAGAGAAGTAGACCTGTAATTTTAGCCAGAAGCAGACGACCTGGCATTTCCCAATAAATGACCTAATCAAACAGGCTTATAGTGCTAAAAATGTGATGACAGGTAATTTGGTCATTAGTTTAGCTGTTTGCTTGTGTTTCTTCTGGCAGGCATTTCAAATCGGCTGATCTGAAAAACGCCAGGCAGCTCTGAGCTCGTGTGGCAGACACACGAAGGAACCACAAACTGCATCAGAAAATGAGAGGGTCAGCCCTCAAATGCTACTGTCTGGAGCGTTAAAAGTGTGACTTCCAGCACTACATTTGTGTTACCATACTTTAAACAGCACTGTCCACTAACTGTGCATTACACCAGCTTTTAGTTTGTTGAGCTACTATTTGACTGATTTTTGGACTTTACTTTTGAAATCAGATTGCTTGAGCATACGAGCAAGATTTTTTTCCCCCTTTTTTTGCAAGTGGGAGTAGACAATTTTGTGAACAATATGTAGAAGAACGACCTAAACACAGCAAGGGGGGTTACAGGTAGGAGTGAAAAAAATCTCATCTCCAGATCTTTGCTAGAGTGGGCACAAGCTCGTCTCACAGTACATCTGTGCATGAGGCGCACTCGAATGAGGAGACAGCTTCTGTGTCTAACACCCCTCCTGGAATCAGTTGTCCACAAAAAGATAAGGCAGTAATATTTGAAGAAAAAATACTTATTTTTCCTGCTTTAGGTGGGTGGAGAGCATCAACCTTTTTTGCACAAGCTCCTGGACACCCATCAAATGGTTGTAATTTCTGCAGAAGGGCCTGAGATGGGATTTAACCGTAGGCTGAAAGAAAAGCTCATTGCTGATATTCTGTCTCCAATAAAAAAACCCCATGCAAAAGGAAAATGTTTAAGTGTATTTCTTGGCCTCAGGCTGCCTCCTATTTTGCCTGTGTAAAAGTTTGTCAAGTCTGTAGGAGAAAATTCCCTAAGCATTGTGAAAGGACAGATTTTAAATTTATAGTACCAATGAAACTAAGACAAGTTTACACAATTACAGTTCTGTCTCACAGCAAAGCATTTCCATCCAAAACTATTTAAGGAAAATATATACAATTCTTCATCTACAGTCAGACAAATAAAAGTGCATTTACAGTAAACAGGCAACAAAAGATATTTAACAACATGCCAAAAAGAGGCTATAAACCCAACACTTTTAACTACAATGGGGACAGAAACACTGCAATTTCATGATTTGCCATAAATGCTGTGCAGCATGGAGAGTTTCCTTTGCCAAAAAAAAAAAAATAGATGAGTCAAAATGAAACTTAAAATAATTCAGACCACAGCGAAGACAGGAAAAGATATTGTAAAAGTAAAGAATTGGATATGCAGATAGAAGAAAAAAAAAAAAGAAAAGAAAAGGAAATGTAGGTACAAGTTTGATCTCAAGACAAAAGAATGAATTAGCCTGCAAAACACCAGGATGCCTTAAGACAAGGAAGAAATCACAGCAAAAGCTTTGAGAGGCAGGGAAAGCTGCTCCACTCCACTGTGCCAGAAACTGATGGGAACCATCAAAAACGCTGCAAAATAATGTGAGCTTTAACTCCACTGCTTTTCACACCCAATAACCTGAACAGCTAGCAGGCAGCCTTGGCTGCAGCATTATAAAGCTTGGATTGCCACACTTCTCCGGTGCTGAGGTGGAACATCCCTCTCTTGCCAAGGAGGATCTTGCTTAATCCCGTTCTAGCACAGCTGCCAGGCACCTCGGTTTTTTCAGTTTACATTATCTGGGTTTAGATGTCAGTCCAAGACTTATGAACAGCACCTGCTGCATTCCTCAGACTCTCACCTAGCCCTGCTACACTGCTGCCAGCAATCCTTTTCTGGGGGTGGTAACAGTGAAGAATGCACATGGTAGAGCTTAAGAGTATTCACCAGCTAGCTGGTGCTCTCTTTCACCCTGCCTTTACTAAAGCTTTGCTGCAGAAAAACTGGAGAAATCAGCAAAGTAGAGAGATTATCTTCTGAATAATTTATTATTACAGTGTTGCACAGTAATTGTTCTTTTCACACAGTTCACCACTGAATATCAGTGCTCAGAATTAAATTCTGTTATTACTGCTGGTAGGAAAATCATTGCTGACCACAAACGTGGGTGCAGCAATGAGGGAAAGCAAGTGAAGGTAAGATCATACAGAAAGAAATCAGGGTTGTGGAATGTAAAATTTTGCAACTTATTTGATACGATTACAGAGGCACAAAGCTCTTTGAGAAAGAAAAGTGATACAGTTGATAACCACATTCCATCTTGCAGCAATGCCAAGTTTTGCAGGCTGTGCTTTAAAGCGTTTGACCTCAGTCACCCATAAATACATTGCTAAATCCTGCAGCCAAATATTACACTTATTATTTATATGAGTAGTTTCACTGATTTCAGCCACTGGAATAAATGAAGATAAACAAATGCATGAGGATATGTAGAAGGAATTACACTCACCCACCCTCTTCTCATCAGACTTGAGCACTTCCCATGTGGTACATTACAATGGAGTATTAAAATTAAGAACTAGGGGCAAACCTCTCCTCAATATCTCAAAAGAATTTTAATGGAATCTTACATTAATGCACACATCCACACACATACAGATAAATTAATTCAAATTTGATGAACATGAGCAAGTCAAAGACCTGTGCTTACAAACAAGGCCACAGATTTCGAGTATGTGCATTTCCACTTACTCAAATTTCCACAATCAAGGTCTGATTTTTATAGAAGTTCCATGAAGAGACAAAACCAACTGAAATCAATGCCTCATTAGATCAGTTCTCACTGGGTAAAACAAGTCAATCACTTTACATCCAGAGGACAAAACATAGAGCTTTTTGACCTGTGAAAAAACCCTGAAAAATTCTGTGTCCACAGATTTGTAGTTCTAATTTTATCTAGAATAAGCACGGAACAAGCAAGACACAGTGCAGAGCTCAAGTGAACTTGGGAATATGGTATCCACAGAGACAAATTTCTCCTACCTTTCTTCTACCCATGTCAATTAGGCGGAACTCACATCCAGGAATTAGGGAAAAGGAAGAGGCCAAGTTGCCAGTAATCAGGAGAAAAAGAGAGAGATAGAAAGATTATTCCCTGCCTAAGTATTGATGGAGGTAAAGAAGAAACAACTGATGAAGGAACTTGAAGGCCATCTGAGCTGACCAGTTTTATAAGGTAAAGGTAATTGTAGCTATTCCAACTTTCAAGATGGACTTTTGGCTCATATGAATGTATCAAATCATCACATTCCCCTACTAAGCAAACTGCATTTCACCACCAGGTTACAACATGATGCATCTTATTTTAAAGCTCTCTGTGACCTTACTGAATGAAGGGGTTGGCTTCTGGCTGTTGAGAGCAGGCACACCTACTTTAAATACAAGTCAAGGCTGTCTGGAACATTCTGTGCCTGGATGCACTGGGAAGGAAGAAAAAGTATTCTTTGGGGTTTTTTTTTTCCACCTGGCTGTTTGTTTCCAGGGACTTTTCTCACTAAGTGTCCAACCTGTACTGGCTGTGGGCTTTTCCTCCTAGGATTTAATCCATTAGAAAATTCCCAATGCAAAGGGTATTGGGCATAGTTCCTTCTTACACAGCATGATATTCAAAGCAGATGAACTCAAATGTCTACATGAATCAGGCTTCTGTATTGAAACACTTCATTCAGTTAACAGGAACACATTACTTCATTTATTATAGTCCCACGGCACATCACTAGCCCACAAATGTCATGTTACAATATTTAACAAAAAGATATACTATTAAATAAAGTATTTGTGAATAAATCAGCAGTGATTTGCCTGCAATGTCTGAGAAAATAATTTGGCTGCTGACTTTGTTCCTTTCGGCGCAGAATATAGTTGCAAAATACAATTTTAAAATCTTCAAATATGTTGCAAGTTGCGAAGTTTGTCATTGGCATTAATAAGCTGACATTCATCCTTTTTTTCAAATAGCTCTGCCTAATAAAATTCCTTATCTTTTTTTAACTACATAGCTTTCCTATACACTTGAGGCTTTAAATGTATTTTAAATATTAAAAACTTTTCATTAAAATGCAGAAACAGGGGTGGGGGAGCTACTAAAAAAGGCTTTACTTTGTATCCTTCAGTTTTATGTGGAAATATTAATCAAAACCTTCATTAATATTGTATGAATTCAGAGCCTTTGTACAATTGGAATGCATGTTACATTTACTTAAAATGTTTTTATTGTAAGATACTCCATTTAACAAAAAAATTAGGAATCTGAAGGTATTTATGCACACATAGCAAGTGCTGTATTGCAGAACTCATGTTCCAGGCAAACTTCTGGATTTAAAAAGTGGAAAATAGAAATTCTTTAGGAATCTCAAGCAGCATTTCCAAAAATCTGCATTTCATATGACAACTCCAGCTCTGCAAGCGACTGAATATTGAGTGCTCAGGATTTATGGTTAAGGTTTCCTTTTTTCCTTCCAAGAGTTGGGGTAAAAAACATGCACTGTTCATGGATAAAAAATCCACAACCTTCGGGAAACTGGGTGAGGTTAAACAGAATTATCATCTGTGCTGCTAATTACATAATAACAGGGGGAAACAACATGCCTCTTTCAGTTTAAAGTCACAAATAGCAGAAGGTGTCATGGCATGTAAGGGAAAATTCTTTTCCAGATAACCAATGTTAAAGGACAAAAATGATAAGTGGAAAGAAACAGTTTCATATTAGCAGGATATTAATAATATCCTGGTATCTGCGCTGATCTCCTGTGCTCTGCTTTTTGACATATCCATACAGTGCCAAGGAAAGCTGATGAAGAGCAGAGTGGCAAAGTTTGTGTATTGTGCTAAATAATTCAATTGAGTAAACATGAAAATGGACAACAAAGAATCCAGACAGATCTCACAGCACTGAGCAACTGTGGTACAATAGCAGGTGATGCTCAACGTTGATAAATGTTAAGTCATGTACATTGGATAAATCTATTCTAACTGCAACAAGACAAAATAAAGGAGGGCAGGGTGGTGTCCCAGATTTTCATTAACATCAATACCTTAAAAGACTTCAAAAAGCATAAAAATCCATTCATTTTGGTTTGTTAAACACAAAGGCACTACCTTATTCTAAGAAGCCTTTAAAACCTGCACTGCTGGAAGGTGTGATGGTTTATAGAGGGACTTAAATGTTTTTCTGTTCTTATTTTGGCATTCTCTATCAGTCTTCACCAAAGTATAATGGACTAGAGGACCCTCTCAACCCCTTCTTATACTATCTGAAATACATTTGATGCTGTCAAAATCAGACTTTATTTGTTATTAAACGCTGTCATTACCTTTTGTGATAATAATATTAAACTGCAAAATACTAAAACAGCATGTGCAAATGCTCAGGCTTTCCCCTCCTCCCAATAACACAACTCCATTTATTTCTCCTAAATACTGCTTCCCTTCCCATGCCTACAGCTCTTGCATACCCAGACAGAAGCTTCACAAATTTGAAAGGTTTCTTTTCTTTGGAAAAAATTGGTTCTGCTAGATTAGTCCAGCTCTACATATAAAGAAAAAGTCAAAAAGTCGGAAATTACTTTTGGAAAAATACCACCTGGAAAAGTGGCATCCTGTGGGAATAACTTCATTGAGGTCAAAATTTCACTTGTGGATTCAAACAGATAGTTAAAATTTTACTAAAAGGCTTTTCAGAATCAAAGGAAGGAGAAGATTTGAGATCAAGCTTTTAACTGGAGAAAAAAGACTGCACAGCAGACAATTTCTAAAAGATAAGTCTAATGCAGAAAAACTTTCATGAAGTTGCATAATTTTTTTTTCCCTCAACCGGACTTATTATTATCTTCTGGCTATGAGGTTTTGAATTGTGAGCAGCAGTATAAAAATGAACAGGTAGGTAGGAAACCTAGACCTAATCTGTGAGCTCCAGCCAATATTGTGGCTGTACTGGGTGACCCAAATTATGCAAGGAAGCATATTAAATTTATATTCCTGGTTCACTTGTATGGAGCAGGCTTACCCCTCATTGTTATGTGAATTTTATAAACAGCATGCCCAGTTATTTGCCTCTGCTAGAAACTCACTGGAGCATTTTCATTATGTGTATTACACTCAATGAAATTAAAGGATGTTCTAACATTTAAGTGTCATCCTATGGGGATACAGACCACTTAATTGTCAGTAGTTTTATTTGGTTTTGTCAATTCTCTAAATATGTAAAGTACAAAACCTGCTTAGCTCATGCCTTCTCTAGGACTTTCACTAAGAATAGAGTTTATGTAGTTTGGGTTTCACTGCACTCAGGTACTTTTCAGTTCAGAAGGAGTTTATATTTGTAAACGAGACTACACTGTAAACATGATGACATCTCCATCCCAGAAAGCAAAAAAGAAACTAACTTAATAGTGGTTCCTCTTGAAAAAAATGAACTATTATGTTAGCGTGAATAAGACTAACAGAAAATTTAGAACCTAATAAAATGGTTTAGATTTATATAATTTTTCTTATTTTACAAAACATAACTGAAACTTTCCTGCCCAAAAGCAGCACCATACTCTATAATACTTGAATTGCATTAAATCCACTTTGTAATTTCTAGATTATAGCTCTCTGTCTTCTAATGCAGATGTCCAAGGTAGCAAATTTGCAGGCAGAAACTTCAAATTTTAGTGTAGAAATATAACCAAGCACCATGCCTGCGAAAAATTAAACTGAAAATGCTTTATAAAGTATGTTTGACTGTATAAAACGTGCAGATTTTTTTTCTGATCAAGCCAGAGGTTCCTCTAATCCATGGTATTTCCAGCTGCTGCTGTTGGGGGCAGAGGAGCTGTACTGCAAGGACGGACTAGACAGTGAAGCACCTCATTCTAATAAAATTACTCACATTCTGTAGATACTGTTGGAATCCAAGGCACAGAGAATGTCTCTCTGCCTGTTTTAAGAGGTCTCACGCTCAGCAGAACACTGCTTTTAACCTTCGTCCCTGGAAAAAATTGCCAAGACTTTGGGATGAGTTAGAGCACACAGGTGTGAATTAGCTAGTATGTAATAGTGGTAGTTTATCACAAGAGTAAAGAATTTAGGGTTTTAGGATTTTAATATGAGAGTGAATAGGAGACAAGATGGAGGATTTTGGGTGTTGTCCCTTCTTCCTTCTTGTCCCTCTTCAGCTCCATTTTCTGTAGCACTGGTGGCACAAAGTTATTGGTTAGAGAAAGCAGTAATGTGGAAGTTATGTGAATAGATTAGTAGGAGTTATTGGTAGAAAAGCAGAAACAAAGTATGTGTTAGAAAGTAATTGGGTTAAACAGCTTTAAAAGGCCTTGGTTTTGGGTGTTTGGGGTCCATTTTGTGCCTTGCTTCTCGCATGCTGAGTCTGGTGTGCAGACGGTGCTGAACTTAAGATAAGAATAAACAAAAACCTGAAGACCAAGAGAGAGAGAGTCCTGCACGTTCTTCATCCTTGGAAAATTACTCAGCAGGGGAACCCCCTCCAAAGGGCCCAGGGGGTTGGGTTCCCACACTTGTTGGGACCACCTAAAAACCCAGCAGATACGAAATCAGAAGGAGCTTGAGGAGGTCACTTTCCCGAGGAAGCTGCTCCCCTCATGGGGAACACTCAGTGCCGTGGTCCAGGTCAAGCTCCTCCCTTTAGCTCATCATGCCCATCTGTTTAGAGTTAACTATTTGGGAGCCCATTTCCTGCTGTCTTGGTAATTACACATCAGAGCCCCAATGGTAATGAGATACCAGTTATGCATTTAAAAGCAGTTCTGTGTTTAGTGACAGACTAGCAGCCTGAGAAATGAAGTTAGAATAAGGAATGTTAAAAAGAGAGGATGTTAGGATTTAGGAATGATGCACTACACTAAAATAGAGACAATTTCTTTATCCGCTCAGAATAAAAATACATAAAAGTATATTCCTTTTGTAAATAAATATCAACAGCTATAAACACTGAGGCTAAGAAATATGAAGAGATAGGATTACTTATTTTTGTGTACATATATGTTAAATCAGTTGCAGATATCAATGAAGATGCTATGTGCACAGATCTGGTGCACAGAAGTTCATATTGTGAATTATGGGAAGCATGAAAACTACACTACCTAAGGAACTTCCAAGCTCCCAGTTCCAAGCTGCAATTTTTTGAATCAAAGCACAAAAAGGAAATGTCTCCTTTCCAGGCTGCTGTACTACATGAACTTGATGCTGAGGATGTTGCTTACACCATCTGATGCCTCCTCACCTCTAACACTGCTGTGCAGATAGAGACACACTTACTACTGTAGGACTTACAATCTTTCCAGTTTTCTCTCCATGTACAGCAGTTGTCTTGGCCTGCTTTTACAACCCATGAATGCCTTAGTTGTATAGAGGGCCACTGCTAGTCGTCCAAGGTTTTACTATGTGTACAACAGACTTAACAGGTAACAGCTAATTATCAGGCAAGATAATTTCAGGCAATCAGCTCAGTTCCTTTAGGAGTAAGGAAAAAAAAAGACAATTTCTACTGAGGTGTTAAGCTGCATAGGTATTGAAGCGCAGTAGAAGGACAAGAATAGGATTGATTAGAAGCTATGATATGTTCAGGGATCATGCTGGGAATCTCTGGTAAGCACAATGCATCTTTAATGCAAATCAATAATGACAGTCTGACGATGGCCCTTGAGAAAGGAAGTGCAATCAAGCTGCTGCTCCGAAAGACAGAGCCCGTCCAGCAGTGAGCTCACGGGTTCTCTCTTCACAGCATCTACAGGAGTGAGGAATTCATCTGATAATTAGAGCAGTTCAAATGATTTTTGCTGTTAAGTAGGCTGTGAAATTCAGGAAGGTATTCTGGGTTTTGCTTTATAATGGCACAATTACTCATTGACAGAGCACAGTGGCACTATTGTGGCGAGCTGCTAGCAAACATCAGCCTCATGAGCTGCAGATGACGCATAATTTGAACAGAAGTTGTAAAGTTTCTCCCAGATTGCCTTGGGACCTTCAAAAATCCACTTTCAGAGCCGTGAAGTTTTGCAGCAGTTTTTTAGAGAGAGAAGTTACAAAAGGAAGGCACGTATTTATCTGCCATCCCCCTATCTTAGATGTCCATGTGTAATCACACAGGCCCTGTTCACCAAGGAACAATAGGCGGGCAGTAATTTTTACCATGTTCACTCATTTATTTCAACACGGCATCTAGAGTTATTGGAATTGTAATTGAAAGGAAAAAAGGAAGCATACTGCACCCCTAACAACCACACTTCTATCTGAAAACAAAGACTTCTTAAAGCTATTTCACTAAAGTTTCAAGGCCTGGCACACAATTAGCAGGAAGCTCTGCTCCTGCAGACCAAGGAGCAGATGGGGAGGAGACGAGAGGGCTCTCACCAGCCCTTGTGAGCGACACTCAGGGCCATTCACTGACCCTGTCCCTTTGCCCCTTTGCCTGAGTAACTGTGGGGAGGGACAGGAGTCAGGAGGGGCAGCTCTGAGACCACTTCAGACAGGTGCAGTGTGAATGGTTCAAATCAATTTTTTGAGCCCAGGCTCTTATGTTGTGAAGAGTCGTGCAAAGAGCGGCACGACGCCCAAAGCAGCCTGAATGAGCTGAAAGCTCCCGAGGACAGCACCGAGCCTGCTCTCTGCACTCCATGCACCTCCACTGAAAGAAATATGCAGGGAGAGAGCAAAGCTCATCACCACCTCAAGGACTAAAACCCACTCTATGTGACCTTTAAGACTCAGGGTTACAGTTTCCCATTGGTTTTTCCAAAATACTACAACAGCTTTCATCTGGTGAGGCATCTGAAGATGTCAGATGACAGTAAGTTAGTCACTCAGTTTCACAGGAAATTGTGTTGCTACCAAAAAACCACATTTCCTTTAAAGCAGGTACTGTTTTTCAAATCCAGACAAAACAACCGAAAAATCACAAATTAATATATAGTGCTTAAAATTCACATGGATAAATCATCCTTGGAGCTTACTTGAGCACACATTTCTGAAGATTTTGTTAACTGGAATAAATACCTGTAAATTTGTAAAAATGTTATTACTTCTGCATCTAAATTTAGAAACCTAAGTCTTTAACTGTCCCTATAAATCTAAGCACTTTCATCTTCAGATATGCTTAAGACTCCTAGCTCCCAAATAACTTTGTCAATTTAGATATTTATCCCTTACTAAGGAAAGACAACTTTCCATTCTTCTAGTGTTTTCATCAAGTATAATTTAGCTTGGAATTATATTTCCCTCTCTGAGGAACAATCATATAAATAAAATTAACATATATGTATTTATTCTCATTACACAGTTCAAAACTGATTTTTTGTCCACTGCTTTAGCTTACTATCCTTAATTTTAATGATTAACTTTTTTTTTTTAATTAACGATGTTAGATAAATATCCTACAACAACAAAGAACGAGAACTTTGCCTTTGTGGGCTTTATTATTTAGTGTCAAATCCACCAGATAATTTCAAAAGTACCCTAAAGAGCCATCCGTGAAAACTTATGCCTAAAAGGGGTCTAACATATACAAGGGCCTCAAGCAGCTTTTCTGAATTTTCTGCAGATAATTTAGTCCTGTTGGAATTTAAAACAAATGAAATGAAGCATTTCAGCAGAAAGTATATATATTAAAAGTATGCATGTAGGTATTTCTATTTGTGAAGAATTCTTCCTAGCTTACATGAAGATAGAGTTTACAGTGAAAAGAATCTATACAAAGAAAAACTCAAGCCAATAGAAAAATCAATCCAATATGCTACAGATAAAGCATGCAGTCTAACAAATCCACTAGTGCTTAAACATCAGGAATAAAGTTTGACGTGTAAAAATTAAGAAGTACTACATGGCTGAAAAAAAACAAACACAAAGCAAGATTGAAATTAACATAGTAAGCAATACCCAATCATGACTAGGGACCAGACCATGACTTAAGAGCATAAAACAGAATCGTCTCCTCCTCATAAATCTGTTTTAAGGACTCATGGTATTTCTAATTAACTGCTCCATCAAAGTCTAAAACAAAAAATAAAAGGCAAGTGACCCTCTTCTCATTTCCTATTGAAGTCACTTGGTTCATTAAACACTTACATTAGAGTGATAAAAGTCTGGTGTGTGATTCATTCATTTATCAGATGAAGAAGAAAATACAATTTGATAGCTTCCCTGAGTCTATTTATCATCATGTTGGGGAAGGACGAAAAGAAGAAAAAAACTGATGACAAGAGTATTAGGAGTTAATCTAAGGACAAACGTGCTGGAGGTTAAGAAGCAAAGAGGAACCTGGAGGTAAAATGGCTCCCTGTGAAGCCATTAATCTCACAAGTTAAACCACAGGCACAATTTCCTACGAGTGTCTCAGCATAATGGATTCATTATTGCTATAATACTGTTGATGGCCATGCTCTGCATTTACCATGGGCACTTGGGAAGAGAGGAGCTGGGGTGACTTTCCATTCAAAGAGGGCTCATTGGCAAAGATGAACAAAAATAAAGATAGGCCAATAATAATGCTGCTGTCCACAAGCAGCCCGTGAGTGTTCTGCAGGCCTGAAGCAAGCAATCCCTTCTGGGGATTCCTGTGAAACAGAGATTTCCAAAAGATATGTGATCTTCAGGAGGGAAAAACTCTAGGGCTTTAGAAATAGATAGAAAGAACTGGAGTCAGAAGTCCATTTCACCTTTGGGGAATTCAGGATATCTGAACATCCTGTATTTGAGGCCAGTCAATCTATTCTCTCACAGAGAGCTCTGTGGTCTAGGGTTTATAGGAAAACTGTAGGCCAGCAGCTGTGTGTGCATGTACCTACAGGTATCTATGTATATGCACATATAGATTAATTAGTTCTCTCTGAACTCAAAACTGAGCTCAGCCAAAATGTTTTCTCAGCTAGCCCAGGACTTCCTAGTACGCTGTGCTTTAAAAGAGGGGTGCAATTTAAAGGCAATACAGCTACTTCTACAGAAATAAGATATACACATAATTAAAAATTACAAGCAGGCTCTACACTGGGAATTCTTTTAATTTGTTGAATTACAGGGAGAAATCTGAGGGCAGCGGCAAAAAGTTAAAAGTAAACTTTTCTTTCCAATTAGTTTTCCCACTTCTTAAGAAGTCAATAGCTAAAACTGGACAGTGAGCTTCTGACTGTAAATAGGAGAAGAGCAGATATCTGTATCTAGCTTTTGGCATTTCACGCTGACCACGTGAACTTGGAACACTCAGACAGCAAAAACAAAGGACAGACAACACAGAAAGCCAGCATAGGAAGTAGCCACATTCATTCCCTGCCCACACTTCTCCCAAGACACTGCTTTTTACTTTAAACCCTTCTGTTCCCACATTGTTGACGATACATGAAAAGGAACATCCTTACTGTTGTATCACCAGAGATACTAGAAATTAAAAATGAAGAGGAAAAGATGCATTGTTATTCCACAACATTATTGAAGGGCTTCTTCCTACCACTCTCCTTGAGCTCCTGTGTGCTCGCCCCACACTCATGTCTAGTTTGCAGCAGCTGTCAGCCTACAACTCACCTTCAAGAGGTGACTGCCCAGACTGGTTAAATCCCAGATGCAGAGAAATGGAGACACGGAGAAATGCCAGCCAGGTTTGTACTTTTAAGTTAAAACCTGGCTTTTCTACTAATACAGAAATTGTCAGTAGAGAATTGCAGCCAGCTGTGAGCCTGTGTCCTTCAAAAATGCAGTAGGGATCTGACGTATCCCACAAGACCGACTTGAAATAACAGCTACACGAGAAAGAAGGCAGAGAACTGTGTGGCAACCCCGAGGCACTTCACAACAACTGTGTACCAAGATTGCTGCATCAAATACATTGCATTTTTAAAACGTGTCGTGATTCCTCTTTTTTGCTATGTTGAAAGAGATATGATTGTTTCCCCTTTCAGTAAAGACACAGGCAAAGAATTTAATAACTACGTCTCAACCTGGTTCTTGAACTGTTTTGGTCCTTCTAATTTCCTGCCAAAGTATGTAGTCAGTTTGCAAGGTGACATTTGCAGAGGCTCCTTATAGATTGATTGGCTAAACTGCTGGGAAGCTGAGAGAATTCATATGGGGAACGACCTCCGTTTATTATGAAGTCAGACCTGCTGATGCTGCTGCATGCCAGAAAAGCCCAACCATTCCCCACACGTTTCTCAGAGAGGGCCACTGATGGAGGCAGACTACAAGCAGGACAGCAAACAAGAGGCTGGATCACATGCAGAGTTCCTGAAAACCCTTGAGCGAAAGCTCAGGTCATGGGGCTGCCTACTGAGCTCTAGACAGGAAAGGAGAAAAGCAATCTTTTCTTGGGAGACATCCAGCATAGGAACAGGGAGCTGCTTGGAGGCTGTAAACGTGGAGATCCCTGTCCTGTGTGAGCATCAAGAGACTCTCCTTCCCTATCCACCACAATTACCTCTCTTTCAGACTTTTTCTTGCTGTGCTCTTGGCATAGCTCAAACTTTTAACCACTGACACATCTAATCCTCCATTCTTGCAAAACAGGGGCACGTGCCAAATTTGCATTTGGTACAGAAAAGGTCATAGCTCTGTATAAAAATATCTGACATGGATTATTAATTTTGTAATTCTACCAATAACAGCCATTTGTGTTTTAAGTATTTCTCAGTACAAAGAATCATCTCTGTGCTTTGAAAACACAACAGATGCTGAACTACTTGTGTAGCTCTGGATGTATACCACATTTCTGTTTTCTTTCATTTCTTTGGCTTGAAGAAACACGTTGTCAAAAGACAAGACTTATTGGTTTATTTTTTCCCATTCATTCCTTTGTAAATATTGCCATAACACAGACATCCTGAAATACACAGTGAAACATTACTCATCAAAAAGATCCCTTTGGGAGTTGCAAGTTTTACATACAAAATGTGTGTCATTTCTAAATTATAGTCCCTCCTGCAGTATAAACTGCCAGCCTTCCCAAACCAATAATGCTATCATTGAAGAATTTGTTTGATTACTTTGAAATAAAACACAGGATTGACTCAAGTTTAACTACACTCCCCAATTTAACTTTATCAGATTTAATCATGGCATGGAAATCAAACCTCATGTTTTTGTGATGTGTTTCACAAAACTGTTCATAATAGCACATGATTAAAAAATCAATCATGGTTTATGGCTCCATCTATGACTTCTCAGTTCTCCCAAATATCAGGGATCAACTCAGGGGCAATTCAGAGAGCTTGCAAAACTAGATCTTCTTTTTGCAGAGTTTTGGAAAAGGGAAGTTTTTGTAAGCTTTGAAAGAAAACAGCTGAAGTTAGCTAACAAATATCCCCAGGTACCTTCTGCTGTTTGGAACTGCCTTCGAGGGCAGCACCTCCTGTCTGCATGTGTTAGGTGAAGATTACTTGTTAACATGTGCCCATGAGTTTGCTGCCTAAAACTGACAGGTTTTAATAAAATAGCGACTGTGCAATTATTCCAGCAAGAAATTAAAATGTCATTAGCTTTGTCAGTGCTCACAAGACACAGACTTTGTACACCGATGTTTAAAATATTTGTTAAAATATTTAAACAATTACAGAAAAGAATATATTGCCATGGTGTTGTTATAAGGTTGAATACTTAAATAAATGCTCCTAAACACATATGACCACGTATCATAGAAGAAATCAGTGAGCTCATAAAGAAGCTGAAATAAACAGTACAGACATCACAACTTCATGGATAATTATTAACCCATAATATCCAACTTGCTGTGATTTCCTGGCAAAAAACCACTCACAACAAAGGAAGAATCCTTTTTGCTCTTTAGTTAAGGTTTGTGAAAAAGAGGCCAGTTTTAACTCTCACCAAGAGAGGGCAGTGACATATCTCAAATTATTAGAATATCCCATACAAGAGCCATATACCTTTATAGCAAGCATGATAGCAAATAATCTCTGCACACATTTAATTTTAAATTCTGTGGAGCATTCAGCTGGTGCTGTATTATTTTTAATTAACATCCTCCCACCCTTGTGTAAGTGTACTGTAGTGTTTGGAGAAAACAGAAAGAGATTGTGGATAAAACTGTGAGTCCTTATGAAATAAGATTTTTTTTTCTTTTTCAAACAGGTTTCTCAAAGCAGACCTCAAGAAATACCTGCCTTCTACTATGAAACATGTTCATAGCAGTGTGTAAGCTTTAATTTCACTTTTAATTCACTTTTCCAGAATGTGAAGACTTTACCACTTAGCTCTATCCCACAGTTTCTGTTCTCTCAAACCCCAAAATGGCAAGTCAGAGGCTTTTTTTTCCCCCCAAGTCCTAAAGATCTTCTTACAGGTAAGCAGCTGTACTAAGCTGTTCAAGATGATTGTTTTTGTTTTTTTTTTTTAAGGAGACTTTCATACCCATTTTTTTGCCCAAGGTTATCTTAGGACTCTTGGCTTGTGAAGCCTAAATTGTCCTACTCCAAGCTCTGTAATTAAAATATGTCCTAAGTCTGCTATTTTTGGTCTCCAAAGGACTGCAACATCTTCAAGTTCATGGCCTCTTGCACTGCTACTGCTATCCCCAAAGTTCAAAAAATACAGCTGGCAAAAAGCCAATACCTTTCTCTTTTTCACAGCCTTTCAGTGGACAGATGAGGTCCAGAGGAAAATGTTCTTTCTTCTAAAGAAGACTTTGGGGTTTGTATGCAACAGAATTTGAGAGCAATCACTCAAAACCTGTCCAATCCGGCACATGGTTAACTATGATTTTACTTGCAATTTTCAAGGCATCTTTCAAAAGGAGAGAGAAAAGAGGGAAAAGGAGGGAGAGAGGTATACACTTCGTTTTTTCTATAGTCATTGGAGGTTTAGAGCAGTTGGAACCCCTTTCTGAAAGTGAACTTAACTAGGCCAGATGCTTTTATAGGGGCTTTTTCTCAACTTCTAAGGCAAATGGAATGAGTAAGAAGACATCAAATCAAATAATGATGAGGACAAACATTTCTTTAACAAGATATCATAACATTCCCTTGTTGATATTTTCTTTATTGATGTTTTAACTTCCTCTTGCAGAAATTATTTGTCTCAATATGCCAGAGTGTCACAACAAAGTAGAAAGCAGCTTCTAATGACTAATGGAATGACTGACAATTCAGATGTTACAAACTTGTTAGGAAAGAGCTTAGCAGGAATATATAACGGGAACCAAACCAAAAAAATTGGAGGAATTAATCTGTAATAAACATGGAATATCATGTTACATACCAAGCACATTAGAGAAAGAGGGATGAGGTCCACTGTCAGAAAAAGTTAATTAGAAATTCTTATTTGCACTTCCTATCACATCTGCCATCACACCACATACAAACACCCTGACACCCCTGTTGTAAAAGCAGCACAAAAATATCCATAAATTCAGCTTGGTTTCAAATTCACTCCCCTTGGGACTGAACAGAAAGGCTTCAGGATGTACAGATGCCAAAATCATTTGTATTCAGTGCACCATCCTTGTATAAGGCAATCTGTTGGTGGCCTACAGTCACAGAGCACATAAAGATGATATTCTCATGTGGGAAGATATCCATCACTTAGTTGGTCTTGTCATTCCTGCTTTCCTGCAGACACAGTAAGTGGCAAAGCTAAAAGCAAGCAGGGGGCAAAGCCTTCAGTAGTAAGGTTAGTAGCTAGAGAGGACAATAACTTTCACTTACTGCTCTGTGTACAGCAAGCCCCAAAGCCAAACACAGAAATCAATTCAAATATCCAGAATCAAGTGCATCAAGGGACTCACTGACACTTTACTGGAGACCAAACAAGCTATGAATTATTCCAGTCCTTCAAACATATTTGGAAAGGCAATTTATGGCCATAAAGATACTGTGGAAATACAATTTACCTTACTCTATACTGACCAAAAGGCCGTGCTTCAAAATCTTTCTGCTAGCAACCGAAAATGTTGGCAACCCAAGTTCTGTAGAGTGAGATTTGGGTAAAATACTTCTATATATCATTACCATCATAGAAAAAATAGTTCACCTTATCTGTCCCTTGATAAAAGACTGTCACAGAGATAACATAAAAATTCATTCACCTTGGCTTTCCAAGTTGTAGCCTCATTTTGGAATGAATTTTGTGGAATTACACCTTCTGACCCCCAGCACTAGCTGCCATCTCCCTGTGAACAGAACTGCTCTGATATTAGGCTGGAGCTTCTCTCTAATTCAAAGCTTAGACAACCTCTCCTGTAACTTCCTCTGAGCAGGTTTCCTGGAGTGCAAATGAACTTTTCATCCTTTTTAAGGCATTGCCTACAGCCCCACAGCAAAGCACACAATTCTCAGGCATTATTCTTTGCTAAGGAAACATCGCTCCTGACACACTTGGCAAGAAAAGCAGGGTCCAGCATCCCAAGAAGAACTTGTAATTTGTGGAGAATAAAAGAAATGGAGCATCAAGAAACACACCCACAGCAGCAGGCCTGGGTGGCTGGTCCAGGGATTGCAAGGCAAGGCAAGACAAGAAAACAGTTTGTAATGTTGTTTAATCACTGGGGCATGAGTGGAACTGATACTCCCTTTAAGTAAAAAATATTTTGAAAAAATTGCATTAATTGGCACTGTTCCAGTGACTGGTAGGAGTGGTTGAATAATGGATTTATGCTATTTAACTAGATCCTAATAAAAATACTTATTTTCTTATTTACATTTAGGACAAATATCTGTTTCAAGCAATACAATACACAGCTTAAAATAAACTGACAAATGGGACCGCAGATGTGCACAGTCAATGGGGAACTGACACATTTTATCAGTAGTTAATAAATTTGGAGTGCTAAGAGTACCTGGAGTTATAATTCAGAATAGTAATGTTTAGAACACTGAAACCTTCTAGAGCCAAACTGATGCAAAACTAGCATCAAGGCTTTAAAATAAAATTTATTATTTTCAAATGCAATCAAGTTATAATGCAAAATCAGTAGAAGTGTAGAGAAACTGAATGTTGCATTAAAATATTAATATAAAACACTTATAGCTCATTATAAAGGCACTCCATTAGAATGCATACTTTAAATCAGATTTTTATGAGCTCCAAGTACATTATTTATTATAAAATTGTGTTTAAAACAAACAAATAAAACCTTAAATCAAATCCAGCATTTCAGACTAAGAACTTTGTGATGAGCTTCAGAAGCAGACTGGTTGAGCACTGATCAGAAATATTTGTTAAAGTTTATAGCTTAAGTTGAAATGATATCAACTGAAATGCATTTTTTCACTCCAATGTATAAATTTTCATATATTATGTTGTATTTATCTAAACACATTTTTAAAAAATTATATATGTGAACTAAATTCATTTGAGCTCAAATTTCAACAGAACACTGGCAATTTTATCCTATTCTATCCTTTTATGTTTACACAAGAAAGATATTTTTTCCACTGCTACACTTCAGGAAGAAATGTCTGTAACATTTTCCATAGGTTTTGAGAAATGGTGAGAAGTAGTGTTGCAATAATGAGGAGACTGACATCTGCCACAGGTGCCAGACATACTTTTCTTAATTCTTTAAAACAAGTTTATCCCCATTTGCTTCCAGCCTAAAGAGTTTCAAAGCCTTGTTAGTGCATACAATTTCCTCAAAAATCTTATTTTTTTAAGTGGTTCTATCAAATAAAATGAATTCTGTTTATCAAAATGAAAATGTAAAATATTTGAGACATCATCCATTTCACTTTTTGTATTACTCCTGCTGTGCATTTTAAAGCAGGAGTACACCATGACAAGAATATTTATTATTAAATTCTATTGTAACTTACCCTTTGATTAAGGCATTATATCATAACTTTAGAACAGGCAAAAATCTGAGCACTGTAATTTTAAGGCTGAATCATAAAAACCTTCCAACACTATGAAGGAACTATAAATATTACAAAGTCATTGAAAGCTCCACCATCCTCATTTTTAATATTTGCAAAGATCTCAAAAGGTACAAAGAGGTGTCCCTAAACAATTACACAGAGGCAACTTTTTATCTCTGGAAATCACTTCTAAGATTCTTTTAATTGCAAAATAGAGCTATAACCACTTCAGGGGAAAACACATCTCAGCAATGCCATAAAAGCAACAGTGAGACAAAATGACATCTCAGTTCTGCTCCTGAAGTTCTTTTAGCAGCTAAGAAGACTTAAATGAAAACTTCTACTTTACAGATGGATTTATGCACAGTAAACTCTGCCACATTTTGAAATATATGAGTTATGTAGTGGGAAACTACAGTGCATTATAAACATGATAGAGAATCCAAACTGAAGCCACGGGGATGGTTCCCTTTGCCTTCTCAGATGTCACCCTTTATTTCTTACTGGTCTTAAAAACACCACAACAAAGATTTACCCTACTTCCAACTGTGCTTTGCTAACAACAATGCCATTTCCACTCTGTGATGTGTTCTTCCTCCTCTTTCTCTTGACCAACCATTGCACCCATGTGCATTTTGTGCACATCCACTCCCCATCCACTCAGGCTGCTCTTCCTGGTGGGCAGCACCTGCTCTCACCAGGGGACAGCTGACCCTTGGCTCTTTGCTGACATAACACTTCCTGACTCTTGCCTGTAGGTGCCTACATCTTCTGATCCATTTGGGAGCCTTCAGCAGCTTCATGGATGTTTTCACCTTTGTGCCTGCTGTACATCTGCTCCCACAGCTCTGAAGGCTGAGGGTGGTAGATATTACACACAAACACACACACATATAAAAGTAGATCTATAGAGGGTGTTTTCAGTGGAAATCTACAGTCATCATTTCCCAATCAGCTTATGACTTGTCTAGCTCCTCTAGATCCTACAGTCTGCATGGGGAGGACTAAAGACATGAAATGTCTGTGTTTGGATTCTCCCTCCTTCAGCAGAAAATCTCACTAAATATCTTATGGCCACAGAGGTGAAGGTCATTGGGCTTACCAGGGTTGCTTACCCCACTTCAGGAAAAGAATGCCTACTGCTATCAACAAATTATCATTCAGCATCATGCTCAATTAAATACAATCTTTCCACAAAACAAACAAACACAGAAAAAAAAAAGAAAAAAAAACCCACAAAAAAAACCAAAACCCTACCAAAAACCAAAAAATATTCCCCAAAACCAACCACACACAAAAACATATCTTCATCACAAAAACCCCAAAACAAGGAAACAAAAACCAAACCAACTTTTGTCTCTGATACATGTGAATAGTCAGTGTCTAAAAACATTTTCATGTTTTCTTGGTAATAGACTAACTTGGAACAAGGAGATCTTGATGCAAGAAATATACTTTAAACTTGTACCAGCAAGGTTTTGATTAATAGGAGCATTCCAGGCCTTTCAGACATACTGCAGGGGCCCACCCTACTTATCAGCCTACAAGACCACACAGCCTTCAAGGAGAAGCCCTTCAAAAAACATGCAAGTTAGAAACAATTTATGGAAAACAAATAAACAAATTATTAGACCAGATGACCTCTGAAGTCCAGCCTAGGCTATTAGTGCTGGGCTTGGCACTGGACTCAGTGGTCTTAAAGGTCTTTTCCAGCCTTGACAATTTTATTACTCTAAGTCTGTGCAGATCTACTCTCAGACATTATGGATTAAGATCTGGATTATAACCCACAGATCAGCCCTCCCAAGGCTGTGTACTGAGCCCTTAATTCTGAGAACTGAACCCTTCACCACCTCAAAAGCCAAAATTTAATGACCCATTTCACAGTATCATCACTTCATGCCTCCTGTTAAAAGAAGCAGTTCATTTTTTTAACATTCCTCTCTCTTGTCTGCCTGATTTTCCAATTATTAGGAATTTTTGACTAGGATACCCAAATTGCATACAAATTTGGGTGGAAACATATAACTTACTAGAGATGTAGTTATTATCTCCCTCTTCACACGAGAAATTAGCTACAACACCCTCATTCTTTTGGATTAATGGAGGGTTAAATACACATTACTTTCCCTATTCCTGGAAAATATATGTCTGTTCCAGTTAGAAGCATTTGTGAAATGTAGTCATTTTCATCAGATGATAGCCTTGATTGAAAACAAAGCAGCTCTAAAGAGCAAAAGACAAGCATTAAAAACTTTAATTCTGAAAAGAACCTATAATTCATTCAGAGTGTCCACCTTAAAACAAGTAATTTCAAGTCAAGCTAGGTGTCTTATCCTATTAATTTCAAGGATGATGAACTAGATTCTTGAAGCAGCACCCACTGAGTACTCTCTTAAAGGTGAAGAGAAGACCCTAATGGGATTTCCAAAATCACACAGAAGCATTACTGCCTGAGAGGTCAATGAAGCATTAAGTCCTTTCTTAAATAATACACAGTTCCTGCTGACATTATTCAAAATGCCATTTTTGAGGCACTTCAAAGTTTCCAAGCACTTCAGATCTCTGAAGAGAGTCACAAAGCTAATTTTCTCAGCTGAAACATTTGAGGATAAAAATTCACAACTTGCCAGCCAGTTCTGCAGATCCATGTTCACCAGGAGGCTTTCACAGCTACTCAAGCAGAAGAAAAAGCAAATAACCATAGTAAAGGTATTTCAAAAGCAGCCCAACCAAACATACTTAAAACTGTAAAGGGTTCTGCCAATATCAAGTTCAGAAAAGCAGAAGTGATCTAACCCCTTGGCCTGGTTGACCCAAGCCAACTGTGAGCAGTTCAAGAGGAAGAGAAGAATCCAAAATGAAGGAAAAATATTTAATGGACCCAAACCAAGTTTTATGTGCTACATAAAACTGATCAACATGCAAATCAATTTTTTTTTCTAATGTAGATATTAAAGACCCACCACACTATTTCTGCTATTCAAAATTTTCCAGGACAAAAAAAGGATCTCTGCTGTAGAAACAACTGAAGTTCTGTGCCATTCTTTGCTCTTATGCCCATTCTGAAGCACAGAATAATCACACAGGAGCCTCTGTGGTTAGGCACTTGCCTAGCAGCATCAACAGAAAACAGGAATTGCTGTTCCCAGCTTTTTTTTAATTATTATTAATTTTTGACTGATCTTTCTCAAGTTTCCATTGTCATAACAAGATACGAAAGGAAATTAAAAACACAGTTTCAAAGTGGAAAATATTTCTCCTGTTCTTTGCTGTCAAGACAACTGTATTTTCTGCAGGAGATGGGTAAAATATAACCTCTTTTCCAGATGAACAGAAATGAATAAAATGCATGGAACTATATAATTTAAAGTGCATAAAAAAAATTTGTCTCTCTCTGATGAAAGCAATCAGTCAAAATAGGCAGTTCCCAAAGCACTGAAAATATTTTTCAGTAAGAACATTTTTATCAGTTTTGACAGGACTGGATATTCTGAGCAGAAGAGAGACAAGCTCATCCCTGCCAAAACTGTGAAGAGAAATACTGCAGAGCAGCAAGGTCCCAAGGGGAATTTCTCTGTGGCATCAATGCTTCTCCACAGGGTTCCATTGCACTCTCCCCTTCCTCCACCCTGCATTTTCCCTTTCTCCCCACACTGCTCCCAATGCAGGAACATGCACCTCTTCACTCCAGAGGCTTGAAAGACTATTCTTTTTCAAAATCATCTATAGCCCTGTAAGTCACTGTTAAGGGCCATCCAGCCTGTAAGCTGGAACCTGGATAAACCTGGATTTTAATTATTTCAGTTGAATTTTCACGGACCACTTTATCCTTCTTGTTCTAGACCACGGAATCTGGACACCCATTTAGGACAGCCTAAAATAATTTCTCCTTTTTCCAACACACTGGAGCTCAGCAGAAGTGGCTGTTCTGGTAGGAAGAAATAGGTGGGGTAACACCTGTGTAGTGCACTGTGCTTGCCTTGGGTTTGTGGGTGTTAGTTTGGAGTTTGACTTCTGGCTCATTCTGGTCATACACCTGATCCTGGCTCTTATGGCTTCCTGATGGATGTTTTGCTCCACAGGTGAATAATTCATGTGGAATGGGTTGAGTTGTAGCAAGTCTGCTCTGCATTTATCAGAAGGATTACTTGAACCTTTGTCTTCTGTGTTCCTGGGGCAGCATCCAACAAGCCACCAAATCCATCTCTGGCTTCTTTACTTTGCACTTATTACAAGCAAGGAAATATTCATCCAAAGAGCCCAGGTCAGGGCACACAGCTGGATAATCCAGCACCAAAAATTAGATTTCACTCCCCCCATCTGAATCAGAGTCCAAAAGCTGATAAATTCTCCAAATGGTACACTACTGATTACTTTGAGTCAGTCTGCCTCTCTTTCTGCATCCTCAGATTTTAAAAGAAAATGCTCCATTCAAAAGCAGAAAGGGAATTTTTTTTGAAGGACATTTAAATATTTTTAATTCAAAAATACAATTATGGATGGATACTTTAATTTCTTTTTCTGTTATACTCATGTATGCATTTGGCTTGGCTTTTAAGCTAAGCAGAAGTACACTTCCAAGTAAAACACAGTTCTCTATTAACTAGTTTCATTGTGATGACAATCAAATCCCCAACACTTTGCAGCCAAATTAAATTTCACTGAGATTTGACAAAAGATTTGCAGAAGCTACCAGAAAGTAAAGAATCAGTCAACTGTGCCTTAATCTATTTATTGCATAGCATTAAATGAAGGGAGAAAATGCTACTCTTCAGCAGGCTTACAACAAAATTTAAGCACTGTGCTGAACCAGAACAGCAGGTCTTGGCTCACCAACATATTTAATTACCACTTTATCTTTAGTATTAAGTAGCTTACTTAATTTCTAGAAGGGTGATTAAGTATTTAAAGTTGCTTTAGAAAGATAATCATGGTAGTACTGTGACAGGTCCACTTTCTTCATCAGTACTAGAGGTAAAACAGTCAGACACAGCAACTTTTATTTAAACTCACTAGAAAATACACCATCAGTTATGTCTCTCTAAATCACAAGGGTATCCTTCAGTCACATCATAAATTGCATGTCAACCTTTAGAAACATCTGCACAGGTCACAGCCTAAAGTACCAGGTGCTGATACAAATATATTTTAAAGTCACATTACACAGCTTTACCTTGATCATGCTCACAAAGAGACCAGGTGAACCCATCATTTACCTCAAGTAGCTTACCAAGCAGGAAATACTTCATATGCTCTTGGTTATTAAATGGGGTTAGTTATTAAGTGTTGGTAGAGCTGTATAACTTCTCTTTTTGCCTATTGACACAAAAGGGAATATGAGATAAGGGATACAGAAAATAAGTTTTAAATTGATAAGAATAGACATCAACTTCCTGAAGATCAAAATACATGCTTGGAATGTTGCTCCATGATTCAAGTGTAAGAAAAAATAATACAGTGTATTAGAAAGAAATATCACTACTGTGATCAACAAGTGGTCTCAGACGAAGTGGATATAGCAATTCTTTTAACAGAATGAAAAAATGCAAACCAGCTTTCCCATCTCTGAACAAATTGCACAACTACAGAGTGTTAACCCTTAATAGTCTATGAAATGAAAACCTGCAGGTGAACCTGAAAAACTGCAGGTGCAGGTGCAACCTTCTGCACCCACGTGCAGAAGCAGAGAGGAGCAATGCATCTGTTATCTGTTTCAATCCCTTTCACATGAGATGCTTGGCACCACAGACCTCCCTTGGACCAAAACAGATAACATATCCTCCTTGAGACAATCAAATCAAAATGATTTAGGGCTGAACCCTACAATCCTCATGGACAAATGCAGAGGGCTCAAAGCATCCTGGGTTACACCAGTTCCCCACCAAAGCTACCTGTTTTCCTGCATGCTCACAGCTCTATCCTTCCTCCAAGGCACCTCTAGCTGTCCTGCAAAGAAAACCATGACATGGACATCTTGGTGCAGACAGGAATTGATGCAAGAGCCTGGTACATAATCTTGCTCCCTCACTGGGAGGAAATATCCTAAAGCACCTTCAGAAGGGCAGAGAAACATACAGGAGGTGGGTGCATGCTAATATGGACAGGGGGGTAGAGCAAAACACATCACCATCTTCAAATGTCCACCTGTGGTAAGAAAACCAGAGTGGGAACAGAAAGAAAGTCCTCTAAACTTCAAAGGATGTAGAACAGAGCCTTTGAAAATGAGCCCATTCTGAACTGCAAAAAGTACTGTAAGAAACATGAACACCACTTTATTTCTGCGGTGCTGTTTTCTACACCCCTAAGGTGTAAGGCAGTACTCAGAGCCATCAACTTCCTTTTGTTTGTTTGTTTGTTGGATGGTTACTCACAGGCACGGCAGCTTTTGTTTCAGCAGCACAGATAAAAGTCTCGCACTGAAATTTAAATGTCAAAGAATACATACTCAAATGTCAAATACCAACAGATAAATGCCAACAGAGAAATGTCAGAAACACACCCATGTCTCCCACTGAATATAACCACATCTGCACAAAGGCAAGCCACAGCAGGATGTGTAAAAGCAAGAGTTCTTCCTCAGTTCCTCTGGGGTCAATAAAATCCCTACCTGGCAGCAATCTGAGTGTATTACTCCAAGTACCCAGCTCTGGCAAGAAGTGCAGGCTGGCTGATCCATGGCCTGCAAGGTGATGGATAACATTTACAGTCATAAACGTACAAAATTGCTGTTTCAGGCAAATCCCACTCCAGGATTTGCTAACTTGTCACTAGGTGATGAGCCCAACACGATGACCTTTCACAGGGATTCTCCCACTGCTCTCCAGCTATGACAGTAGCCCATGAAAGCTGAAGGAGGGGGCATGAAGATAGTTTTTCCTCAATATACAGCCTAATTTATCCAAATAAAATAACCATAAGCATGAATTCTTGGTGTATGTTAACCTATTTGCTGTTTTGAATCCTGGGAATAATCACCTATGAATATAATTGGACTTTTCAGAAGTATAAATGACTCCAGAACCCAAGCAGAAGAGATTTCAAGCAGAATTTGGACTCTTGAGAAATTCAAGTGTGTTTTAAAGTCTTACTTGCTTTATTAAAATCAATTGGCTGCTCCTCAGGAAAACAAACCAGCAATTCTTTACACAATTCACTTGATGGGAATCTCTAGTCCCAATGACTTCAATGGGCCTTTTGTAATGATTTTACCCTTCATTATCTCCTATAAGAGTACTTGAAAATATGTTGATTAGGGAAGATGCTTTAGCTTAGAAATTTCAGCCAGTCTGCTAATTGCACCTGCTTCTACTAGAGTTGAGAAATAAAAATGCTTAGGTAGTTCTGCAGTCAGATCACTAAATAGATGAAAATCTGAAGTGTACTTTTATTAGTGTGGTTAACAAAAATATATCTGACTCCTGTAATTATTGTGATTTTCTTCCAACACTAGTAGCTCATACATTGTAAAGTAAATCCTAATCCAAGATAAAAGATGTGAATTTTTGTCAAATAGTAAAACCCACTAAAAATTTTCTTGTCTGTCTCTGAAGTGATTGTTTTAAGAAACCTACCTTGTTTTTTTAGCTCTGTGACATTGACTAGAAATACCATATTAATTTTAAATCCTTCTCTTATTCAATTTATGGCAAAAATTTGAAATAATTAATTGAATTTTTAAAAAGAAATTTCTGAGAACATTTATCACATTCTCACAATATATACAGAACTTTCTTTCTAAAGAAAATTTCTTTCTGTGCACCTCTTTCTAAAAGTTTCTCTGGATTACTGAGTGCTGTTTTGGAAAAAAAAATTGAAACAGTTTTAATCTGTTCTGCTCTGGACCCTTTCTTCTTTTTAACCTGCTGCTGCACATCACACAATTCTATGGAGAAGCATTTACTGACTATCTTTTTCAACAGGAAAATTTTCTTATAATATCTACATTTAAATGCTCATTGTGGCAAAACTAAAAAAAAAACAAAAAAACAAAAAAACCCCCAACAAAACATACATTCTGAGCAAAGCTCTATTGTCATTGACCAACTTCAAATCCATTTCCCTCCAAAGACGGTGAATTTTTCTTTGTTCTTGGACAATCATAAAGAGTAAACAAGGAAGGTTCAAAAAGCCTGTTTGTATTACCCCACTGGTTTACACAAGTTAGGTGTGCCCACAGTCATTAATATCTGTATTAAAATCAAACTCTAGCATAGCTTAAATTAACAGTACAATCCTAAATTACACCATCAAAAAAGAGTTAGAATAGCCAGGGAGGCTTTTTGTACTTCTGTATTTCCAAGATCTTGCTGTGAGTCTCTCTTTTCCATCTTTTTGGGAATGAATGAACACAATTTAGTGCTTTACTCAGGCATTCACCCAGACAGGCCTGAAGTCAAAAAAACCCCAAAGTCAACAAAATAAATTAAATTAAGAGATACAGATTTGTCTTAGGAAGGTAGCTCTAAAGAATAAATAGCTCCTCAGTACATAGCATGGGAAATAAATCAAAATATGTTGAAAGAGACAGAAATTAAATGTAAGGGAATAAGGACTTATCCAACATTCTGGTCTCCAAAGACTCTGTGAGGTACCCCCAAATACCAACCAGATCCAGTTCTGTCTGGTTTCTAAAACATCTGTCATGACCTCTGCTCAAGGTGACATAACTACAGGCCTGTGTGTGCATTGGGGTATTGACAAGGGATGAAACAGCACAAAGAGAGCAACAATTCTGATGAATTGTGGAGGAGAAAGTTCAGTTTTTAGACACTTTAGACTTCTTATTTATCTCTCCTTTCTTTTATAGTACTTATCTGTTGGTCCAGAAGGCATGCAGACAAATGATGCACTTCATCATCAAGTGACACTGACACATGGAACCAGTTTACATATATTAAGAAAACTCTCTCATTTCCTTTCAATCCCTTCATGTTCCTCCTATACAAAACCCAGTATGATGTGATACACTAAATGAAGAGATCTTGTATTTTTCAGGAAGTCTGTCTTTGCAGGAGAGTTGCTCCTGTAAAAGCCTATTAGCATTTTGTTTACCTGTGAAGCACCATGTGATTTTTGCCATACCAGATGAGCAGTTGTTCAAAGTTAAGGATGTTAATTGTAAACAGAGACATGTTTTCCACCATTTGTTACACAGGACCTAAGTTTAGGTTTAAACTGGCAAAACTCAAACACCAAGAAAGAGTAATTCTGCTGGATATATATGCCATTCCCTGTAACAATCCAAGTCCAAGCCTTTGGACTGTGTCTGGCAGCTGAATACGTAACATTAACTTATTCTCTAAAAGTTAACTCCTATGAAAACACGATGTATTTATTTCATGAAGAGGCTATAGAAATTTTATCTATTCTACAAGAGAATTTCTCTTTCCATAGCTATGAATTTTAACCATCTAGCAGGAGGAGCATCCCACTTTGACCACGTATCAGACCAGTCTGGGTGCTCTAAACATAATGCAACATAAAATTTGCTATTTTGGACAGTGATTGTAAAAGTTAAAAAACAACAGCTTTGACTGGTCTTTTGGGACAGTCCATCAGCAGCTTAACACATTCTGCATGACAAATGATACCTTGATCAACACAACCTGCTCCAAGACCTATCTGAAATAATACAATAGATGAGTATCTCAAATTTCAAAGCCTTTCTCCCATGTCTTACTCCTTTAACAGTACAGAACACCGTGTTACCTGCCATCAAATGCTTTTCTATTAACATGGAACACAAGAAAGGTTTTGAAAAAGTCACAGTCATCTCTTGTTTGAATATATGTAGCCTTACCTTGCGGATGCCTCTGCCAAGATCTTCTCCGTAGTTTGTCCCCAAAATTTCAAAATGCACGTTGGGATTCCCCCCATTTTCTGCAAATTCCAGTTCTCCAGTCAAGCCATTAACTCCACCCTATTAGAGGGGAAAAAAAAAAAAAAAAAAAGGAAAATTAACTGAAAACTTCTAAGTGGGGAATAGTAACAACCTTTTGTTTCTCAAAGGCCTTTATGCTCTAGAACACATAGGGAACTACCAGAAGTAGGATAATTTTCCAAAGACCATGGTTCCCTAAAAATTCTGAAGCTTAAATTATTCCTGCATCATAATGAAGTTCTTCACAGAAGACTTAAACTCCACAATGCTAAGCAGATGTAATACAAGCAATACTTTTACTCTTAGCATATTTGCACTCCAGTTTTCATTCTTTGACCCATCAGCATATATATTTTGACACTTTAACTCCAACAAAATTAAAAAAAAAAAAAAAGTTTTGCAAAGAAGTTTAGTGGGAGCAAAGCTAAACTCAAATACATAAAAGAAATTGCACAAAAAGTAGTTATGTTGGTTGATCTTTTTCCCCTCAAATGTTTCTCCCACATGAAAGATTTCCACATGAGGGCAGGCTGAGGTTTAGATGAAGTTACACACTTTTTTAGCTGAATTTATGTGATTTGTACAAATGAAGAAGGGATTAATTCAAGGTCTAGCTGAATGCAGTGATTTTTCTTTTTCCTCCCAATTATCCTTTACTGTGAATACATGACATGGCCAACAATGCAGCATCTCTTCAAGCTTGTTTTAACATTTTTACAGTTTTCCTGGAAGGGGTTAAAATACTAGAGATGAAACACTAGAGTGACTAATCCCCACAAAGAATTAGAGTTGAAAGGGCTGTACATGCCACAGCCACACTCAAAATCTATTCCAGAGTTAATTCAACATGACACACATTTCATCTTTGTATAAGAACTGTGAACTATAAAATCAACACAGCCATGTGAAATGCTGATAATGGAAACCTTTCAATGAAATCCTTCAAAAATTTCTTCAGTTTGTGGACTGGAGGAAGATTTGATGTTTAGCCCTCTCCCCCAAAAAAAGGTTAAAAAATATTTAACGTATGTACCAAAAAAAAAAAAATCTGCCTCTGGAATAAAACCCCATGAAATGCATAGTTTTTTCCCAAAACATAAGGCAAGAACTTTGCACTTGTGATTGCTGTTTCACTTAGGAGCTTTTCTATTTAAACTGGAAAAGCTTGTAATATAAATTACCTAGCTAAGCACATGAGCCTTGCTGAATCATGATATTAAAAGCTCTATTTTTACATCCTCAGTTTGGACAAAATCCAGGAAGGAGTACAAAATTTGCCTCTCCATTGCAGATTGCTGTGAAATAACAGAATGTTGTACTTTTATAAAACATTACTGTGATTATAACAAAAGCAATGCAACTGATCATGGATATGATACCTGTAGAATTTGCTAGACTACTAGAAACTAGTACTATCAGGGAATAATACATAAATAATTATATATTAAAATAATAACACAAATATTTTAATAATACAACTATTTTATGAATGCCATTTACAGCTAAATACTTTGTGTGTATATATATATATATATATATATAATGATTTAAAAAAATATTTTCCATAATAGTTTCTTTCTGTAGTATTTACTTTATTTATTCTGTACTAGAACAAAAATAAATTTAAAAAAAATAAAGGAAAAAAGCCAATAGCCTGATTAAGGGTACATCTGAACAGACTTTTACAGGAAGTCTGTGGCAATTCAAACCAGACAATTTCTACAAATGTTGTGGTTACCACGACACTCTGATTACTTTTTATCTTGACTACCATCCTGCAATAACCAGACCTTTGTGGCTTTTAGACTGGGGTCAGCACACCTCTGGCTGGTTCAGAGTACAGACAGTGAACTTGTGTTTATCCACAAAATCACTTGAACAGATCCTTTGGTAAATAACCGAGTTTAACAAAGATAAACCTTTTCCTCTAACTTAAATTTCACTTCATCCTGCTCGTGGACCAGAAGCAGAAACCTGCTCCATACTCCTTTCTCTCATAGGCTCTTACCTGGCTTTTTGAATACCTAAGGCACAGTTTTACAGAACACCTGATGGAGGAACACCTGGGAAGTGGCACAGACCTGCAGGAGTTGGGACACCCAGCTGATTGCTTAAAGCTTCCATCTGGACACCTTACCAGACACTGATTTGGTTGTATTATGCTTAATATTTCCTGTATTGCTTCCTAAAACTTTCCCTCACACTGGGTATTAAACCTGTGGGTGTGAGGTAAAGCCTTAAAATTAATTAAACTGCTACAGGCAACCTGAGCAACATCATGATTTCAAGTAAGCCACAAGCAGGAGCTGGAAAAAGGAAAAAAAAAACTCCAGAACAAAGTGGTAAAAGAAAGGAAATATTCAAGAAAAAACCATTACAATCTCTTCACACAGATGATTTGTACAGTAGAAAATAGAAATGAAGAATACAGGATTTCAAATCTAGAAAATGTATTTTCCAGACAGAGAGTAGTCTCAATACTTTAAGGAACATGGAGATAAAATGTAAATGATTTTTTGAGACTTGAGATAGCAATTTAAAATGTTAACAAGCTTTTAAAATTATTTTCATAACCTTTGTCCTTATTTCAGCAAACATGATTAAAATATAATTCAAAGAATCATTTAACCTCAATTATACTTGAAGTAATCAATCAATTTCTTAGGAAAACACAGGATTCCTTGGAAATATATGTCCCCTTAGATACAGTACAGGTTAACAGAATTACCTAAGATGTTTTGGAATTTGATCTCTATTTGGAAACTTTGCATAAATTTAACTTGATTTTTAAACAGCTGCAATTGTCAGGGCAAGATACAAACTCTAAGTCCGTCAGCTTTATTTGTCTGGAATCCAATCTTAACCACAAGAACGTTATTTCTCATTTATCTATTTTGGCAATATATCATTCTTTGAAAATTTCTCATTAAGGTGTGTCTTAATCAGAGCTTCCTCTCCTGGACTGTGCACACATGAAAATGGTGTAATAAGAGCTCCAATTAGAATGGGAATGCTGCCAGCTTGGGAGGGGCAGAGGTAGAAAGATAAAACAGCCAAGAACTGCCCATATAATACCAACAATACTACATTAAGAGGGAATTTCTTGGAGGTCTTGGTTTCTTGGTGCAGCAGGATATGGCCAAGGAAGGTTTTCAGGATGCTGCTCCAGTTTTTGTGGGTAGCCTCTCCCAGTGTGGATCTATCTGAAAGACTTGATTTATGGCATGTGTTTTATCCCTCTCTTATGCCCAGTGGAAGGAGATCACAGAGGAAGTGGCCATCTGTATGACAGCTGCTCAGGCAGTAACTTCCCAATGAGATTTCTTCCAAATGATTTTAGTGTTAGCCATGATAACAGGCAAGAGTAAAAAAAAATAATAATTCCATTTAACTCACAGAAACAATGCTGTTTGGGGAAAAATGAAGACATACTTGTTATCTACCTTCTCAAATTCTTCTAAGGTTCAGCTGCAACCATGCAATTTCCTGACACATATAAGACTGAAGAGTGAAATGTCAGTTACTAGGCCAAAAATGTTTTACTTACAGTTCTGATCACTGCTCTGGGCTTTGCAGAGCTACTATAAAGCTTGGCAATATAATTAAAGCCTACTTGACTCCCATCTAGACTGGCAAGATAAACTACAGTTTATTTATGCTTAGGCACTACTATACTGTAAGTCCCTGAAGAAAGCACTATTTACCTAGCAGTCAGGACCTCACTTGGGAATGTCAGCTTGCCAATCATCAGCTATAAAATATTGTCCTTGCTCTTAGCTTCTGTTCAAACTTCCTCTTCTTTTTTATTCTGGTACCAGCTATTTTGCAATTAGGGATAAAAAATGTTTCTAGAGGCAGGGAAAAAATGCTATAATAAACAGTAAATATACATTTCACATTTTACTCTTGAAAAGGTCTGATCTTGAGAACATTGTTGAGTTTTCAAACAGCACAGACAATCCAGTCTACTACCTGAAAAACAAATTGACATCTTTCTTGCATGTCACCACTGAGTGCTGTTGGTTTTTAGGTGGTCCCAACAAGTGTGGGAACCCAACCCCCTGGGCCCTTTGGAGGGGGTTCCCCTGCTGAGCTCTTTTCCAAGGATGAAGAACGTGCAGGACTCTCTTTCTTGGTCTTCAGGGTTTTGTTTATTCTTATCTTGAGTTCAGCACCATCTGCACACCAGACTCAGCATGTGAGAAGCAAGGCACAAAGGGACCCCAAACACCCAAACCAAGGCTTTTTAAAGCTGTTTAACCCAATCACATTCTAACACATACCTTGTTTCTACTTTTCTACCAATAACTTCTACTAATCTAT